>CM022947.1:72384121-72700008 GCA_012931725.1 Litsea cubeba
TCGCCTGTTGCAAGCGAAGCTTTGAATTTTTGGAGTTCGGCCCCTGTAGAGATGAAGGGTCGAACTGCAGTTTTATAGGCCTTAGCAGGTGCTTGTGCAGGCCTTGTAATGCATGACTTGATTTTGGGCTTGTAGGAACAAGCCGGCTCATGCTGGGATGACTTGGAAGTCAAGTTGGAGATGGGTCTCTCCTCTTTCATGTAGGCAAGAGGATAGAACTGGTTCTCCTTGAGTGGGGCCAGGAATGCTGGCTTAGTGGATGCCTGGGACCTTCTCTGTTTTGGTGAAGGTCTTGGGGACCAAGTCTTGGGGTAGACCTGGTTGTTTGTAGGTTGAGGCTTCGTGGGGCTGCCACGGGCTTCAGGCCTTCTGGTGCTCGCCTTTGGTGTCACGTAGTGACACGTTGAGAGGCGAGTTTCTGCTTCTTGGAGGGAGCAGTTTGTTCCTCAGGAAGTGGGAATGGTCCCAGCGTCCCGAAGACGATAGTCCGGGGAGTCGAGGTCGACCCGGAGTTTACGGAGTTGCCGAGGGAGTTGACACTTCGGCAGCTGATGGGGCGCTTGTAGGTGCGCGTGGTTTGCTTCTGTTGAAGCATGAGTTGGTGCTTGTCCTCATCGAAAGTAATGGTTAGTGAAGCTGCCATTGTTAGTTTTCGAAAATTTCTGAAACAAGACCACATCCATTAGTAATCACAAGAATATAATGATCGTAAATGGGAAGTTCTATGGTTTCGTCTTTTCAAATTGCTCGAGGTAGATGACCCAAGCAATATGAAAAAGGCAAAATGCCAGAGAAGGTACAATTGTTCTGATCGCAGGTATGGTAAGCCCGGAATGGGCATCCCAGTTACTGCTAGAAGCAATTGTGAACTTAAATTCGACTTATCGAGAAGCAGAGCTTGCTCGAGGTAAGAAGAATATAAAGTTGGAGTTACAAATGTGCCGGTCGCAATACAGTAGACCCTGAAAGGGCGTACTAGTACCGCTAGACACAAATGTTTTGAGACCGCATCTATGAGATGAGATTCTCTGTTTTGAAAGGTCAAGATTGGATTCATCAAAGAGAGCAGATGGTATTCCAATCTGAACACGGGCTCAGCGATTTCCGCGAGCGCCAGTGCTCAGAAAGAAATGAACCATAATTTCTCGGATCTGAATCTAAAAATGACGAGTTTTTTTTTTTGAAAGGCCAATATCGGGTTCATCAAAGAGAGCAAAAGGTACTCCAATCTGAACACGGGCTCAGCGATTTCCACGAGCGCCAGTTTCTCAGAAAGAAGAAGATCAAGATTTCTCCAATCTAAACCCAAAATGACGGAAGTTTTTTTTTTTTTTTTAAGAAGATTTTTTTTTTTGAAGATTTTTTTTTTTTTTTTAAAAAAAATCTTTTTTTTTTATTTTTTATTTTTTATTTTTTATTAATTATTTTTTTTTTAAGATTTTTTTTTTGAAAATTTTTTATTTTTTATTTTTTATTTTAAAATTTATATATATATTTTTTAATTTATATTTTTTTTTTATTTAAAAGAAGAGAGAGTACACATAGGCCTCCTAACCCGGTCTTATGAAATCTTGATTGATAGAATTGCCCCCAGGTAAGGGTAGGATTACTTAATGAACCCGTTTGGAGGACCCTTGCCTAGAACAGTCAAGCTGTCTCCACACTCTGGACAAGGCTTTTCTTTGAATCAACCATGATCAAAGAACACAGTTGGTTTAACCTTAGTGGTCTATGTCTTTTTTTTTTATTTTATTTTTTTATTTTATTTTTGTTTTTATGAATTCATCGAAGAGAAACCATGGCCCAAAACCTTAGTCGAACAGGCTCAACATTTCTGCAAGCGCGATGAACGATAGGAACGGATCAAGGTTTCTCAATTTTGAATCCAAATTGAGAAATCTAAAAATTTTTTTTTATATATATATATATATATTTTTTTTTTTATTTTTAATGAACTCATCGAAGAGAAACCATGGCCCAAAACCTTAGTCGAACAGGCTCAACATTTCTGCAAGCGCGATGAACGATAGGAACGGATCAAGGTTTCTCAATTTTGAATCCAAATTGAGAAATCTAAAATTTTTTTTTTTTATATATATATATATATATTTTTTTATTTTTAATGAACTCATCGAAGAGAAACCATGGCCCAAAACCTTAGTCGAACAGGCTCAACATTTCTGCAAGCGCGATGAACGATAGGAACGGATCAAGGTTTCTCAATTTTGAATCCAAATTGAGAAATCTAAAATTTTTTTTTTTTATATATATATATATATTTTTTTTTTTATTTTTAATGAACTCATCGAAGAGAAACCATGGCCCAAAACCTTAGTCGAACAGGCTCAACATTTCTGCAAGCGCGATGAACGATAGGAACGGATCAAGGTTTCTCAATTTTGAATCCAAATTGAGAAATCTGATTTTTTTTTTGTTTTTCTTTTTTTTTTTTGAAAAGAGAAAGAGTGGAAATAAATTCAAAGAATTAAAAATTTCCAAACAAAAATCTCATCTCATTTTTTTTTTTTTTTTTTTGCGGAATTCAACATAGGCCACCAATTATAAAATAGCCAAGGAATCAAGAAAAGAAATATAAGCATAGAGCAAAATATATGATATGCAAATTTTTCATTTCTAGCATCGTGTTCTCAAATAAACGAGTCCCACCGGGTGTGCCAGCTTGATGGACCGCGCTCCTGCTTGGTTCTACCGAGGTCGGCGGACGTGGGAGTCCGTCGGGTCCGACCCTTTCGTAACCGGGGGGCAAGGGCGTGCATCAACATTTCTTTTTTTTTTTTGGTGTGCCAGATTTTCTATTTTTACTTGGAATTGCAAGTGGTGATCCGGAGATCAACCTTCGCAAGTAAAAAGGAAATCAACTTCTTTCAAGTTTTCCATTGCACATATATTTAAGAAAAGAGACATTTTCTTGATTTGCCGTGAAAGGCGATTTTTTTGGCATTTATAGCCGATTTTGGCGTTTATAGCCGATTTTTGGCGTTTATAGCCGATTTTGGCGTTTATAGCCGATTTACAATCCTTATCAACAATGAAAGACAAGAATTGTGATTTTTGTCTCTTTTGAAAAAATACAAACTACAATGAAAAGCAAAAAAAAGAGGATCTAACTTCTCAGGAGATTGTGGGGGACTCGTTTAGATTGACGGTCGCAAGCCATATGTGGGCTTCGCCATCATCCATGCAGATGAGAACAGAGGATGCTATTGATTCGCTTGGCTTGGCTATAACCTCGGGTTTTTAGAAGACAAAGACCAAAGGAAGGTCCTATGTCCAATAAAAAGCCGAGTAGACGGGCTGAAAAGCCATATCTAAGCCATTGGAGGCAAGAGGAGAAGGCAAGGACCTTGGGGGGGTACCCCCAAGGGACTTTTGTCACCTTGTTGCGGTGGCCGGTGTAGAATTTCCGCAGAGTTTTCTCTCTTTTTTTCTTTCTCTGGATTTCTGTCTGTGTGCTTGTGCTTTTTTCTCTGATTTTTCTGATCTTTGTTGATTTCCTTTCTTCTTGGAGAGCCCTCCTATTTATAGGCTTTTAGGTAGCCTTTTAGGTGGGTTTATGGGCTTTTAATGTCATTTAAGCCGCATAATGGGAGGAGTTACAAAATTGAATTGTTTATTTTGTAACTCCTTTTTCTTGGCTTCTGATTGGCCGGAGGAGATTGAGGGCATTTAATCGCCTTTAATCGCCATGATGGGAGGAGTTTCATGGGTTAAATGCCATGAATCTCTTGACTTGTAACTCCCGAATGCTTGCTTCTGATTGGGCCGTCCAAAGAAATGGATTAATGACTGTAATAAAGCTAGTCAATTAATCGCATTAAGTGGTCGCCGAGCAGCTGAAGAGTCGCGGGCCGTGCCACGTCTTTTGGAATTCTTCTGTCGATGATCATCGATGGATCTTCATGCAGATCGACATCAGATGATCATGTAATTTCAGGTGTTTGTTGCCAACAGCGGGTCGGTGCCATCTGTCCTGTCGATTTCTCGATCGGGTCGGGTGGAAAGCACACTTTTTTTTGGTTGACCGGGTGGCGATCAATACTGTCTTCGATACTCTTGATGATTTACCCGTGTTTTGGACGGATGTCAGAGGACTTGGTGTCTCAAAAGCATGAATTTTGGAAAGTACCAGAGGCTGGGCTCCTCGAATCGCGAAAAAAACGGCGAACACCGGGGTTTCCGGGGCTTTCCCGGCGACCCCGGGGTCCATGGTCGCCGGCGACCCTGGCCCAGGGTCGCAGGGGCCTGCGACCTTGGGCCAGGGTCGCAGGGGCCTGCGACCCTGGCCCAGGGTCGCAGGGGCCAGGGTCGCAGGGGTCTGCGACCCTGGGGGGTTTTCCCCCTTTCGTGTCCCGTTTTGCGTCCGTTTTTGCTTTTTTCTGATTCTTTTTTCTTCTGTACTTTTCCTTGACATTTTGACCATTTATTGGCCTGATTTCTTTGTAGGAAACCTGATGAGAATCCTTGCATTTTATTTTGCAAAGTTTCCAATTTCCTGAGAAAGCCGAAGACTTTGTCGCGCAGAGCTGCCGATTTTCCGTCAGAAGCTGAAACTGGGTCAAACGATGTCGGAATGACCTGAAATTTGGTGTAAAGCCTCCTGAGCAATAAATAAGACTAACCATAGGCTTTTGTTTGAGTTTTGAAGCCGTTTGGGGTCCTATCACTTGTAGACTTGCTTTTTGTCGCGATGAAGATGTCGCGGTTTGATGTGCGGTCAACCGATGTCCGATTGACTTGAAATTTGACAGGGAACCTATTGGAATCATTTTAAGATGATCCATAGGTTCTGTCTTGGAAACCATGGTCCCGGAGAGCTTTACCGCCGAGAGGCTTGATTTGGCTGTCGGAGAAGCGAAGTTAGGCCAAATGATCTTGAAATGGCTTGAAACTTGTTGTGTACTCCTCTTTTGGCTGTCTGGAAGAATCTTGCAGTTTTTGTTTGATTCTGACAAGATTTGATTTTTGGAAGTAGCATTGCCTATTTATGGCAGGTTGCGACTTCATGTAGCTCTTTGGATCTTGAAAAGGCAAAGTGACATTTTTGGTGTCAACAATTAGCTTCCGTGAAAATATACTCTGATCGTGATGGAATTTTATTATCCTCATTCACGCGGATCTTGGGAACTATAACAAAAGTTTCAAATTTATTCCAACATTTCGCATTCCGAGATCGAATCACTGCAGGGCCCGATTTCGGGGTGTGACACCTAGTACCTGAAAAAGTGGGCTATGACAAGACAGTCAACCACCTCCTTGCCTCCTCTCTTCTTCTATATATGAACAGCTACAGCTCCAGAGCAAAGGATGGCCAACAAATACACCACATGCTGTACGCCATCTTCTTCTCCAAAAATCTCCATCCTACTGTTCAATTCTTAAGCTGACTTAGGCATCGGAGAACCCTGCGCTGCCCAAGCTAGAGTCCTCTGACCTACTATTCTTCTTCCTTTTCTCAGGCTTCAGGCGTAGGCATCGGTGTTCCTAATTAATCTCTTTGGATAAGTCTGTGCAGGCACCCCCCCCCCCCCCCCCCCCCCCCTCTTCTTATGAGTTACCTTTTTTGCACTTACAAGTAATATGTTATCTCTACATTTTTTTTTCAGTCAATTTCATCAGTTTGGGCCTTTTCACTAATTGTAATCTTGAAAGGAATTTCGTTATATTTTTTTATTTTGAAACTTAATGCCTTGGATTTTGGATTCCTATAATTAATCATTGGTGAGGTTGATTCAATTACTATTAGAAATTCCAAAGTTTAGAATTAGTTTGATAAATGTTCAGTCTTTATGTACTTCTTTGGTATTTCTTACATGATAAGAGATTATAGGACTTGTTTTAAATGATACATGTTTTACTGGTTATGAATTCTTGTGATTATGACGAGTTACTTGCTGAGATATTGAGCTAATTCTTCTGTATATTTCATTTTACTGAGTAATCGATAGTAGCTGGAGTGAAATCTTGGTGTCTGATATTTCCAAATGCAAGGTCCTTTTCTAATATATTCTGGAGATATACTGGCCTTACTATTGTGGCTATAGGATGAGTAGAAGTTATAAAGTTTAAATTTTGATTATATGGACTTAATTTTAAGTTATGGAAATAATTTCATTTAGTTTTCTTTGTCTGATCATATGGTTTGCTCTGAGGAGTAGATTCCTCACCTTCTTTTCCAATGATTTTTGCATCTTGAATCTGGAGGTGGATCTTTCAAGTAGCTGTTGTCTCCTTCGTTGGCCCCATATCTCCTTCAAAGATCTAGTATGCTTTTGTCATGACCCCAAACCCGAGGGGCCGTGAAATTGAGAGTTAAGTAATAATTATGTTTCTCCGCGTGTGTGAGGATATCAATTTCAAACATACTCTGAATATTTTGCGGAAGCTTTTATGGTGTTGCGACCCGAAGTCCGTGGCCATTGGATTCCGTGTCGCACTCATCCTCTAGCATATAGCTATCATATCAATGAATATATTAGACTGGAACAAACCATCATAACAAAATACAGAGCTGACGGCAACTGGATATTACATTCCCATATATATTCAAGTTACAAATAACAATGTGTGTTAATTACAATCCCAAGAAGAAGGCTAAATAAAGCCATACAAAACAAGCTAATAATCACTACCCCATATGTGACGTAGCTCCGATGTCAAGCTCCATGTCTACATGACATAGCCGACAAAACAACCTGCAAGCTCATGGCTCCATAGCCAAAACGTGCACTCATCTCGGGCAAGAAATCTTAACCTGAGTATCAAAGTAGTGGGTCAGACACAAAGGTCTGGCAAGTAGGTGAAAAGATATAAACAATATACTGAAGAATAAAACATGTGATAAATCATGTTATTTGATCAAAGGCTGTTCATAATTAAAATGCATATAAAATCATTGATATTTCATAAATTCATGTACTCATATTAAAACTGGTATAAAACATGAATATTTGATAGAACGTGTAATCGTTTAAATCATGTAAAAACATGTATATTTGGCAAGTCGAGAATTTCGTGTGAAAGGACATAGCAATAACTTAAGACAATGATACCTTTGGAAATATATTGAAAACCTGTATAGGCAATGAATTTCATAAAAGAAAGATACATCATTTATGAGAGACACATATGAAAAACATGTAAAGGTACCAATGATTCGGGAACTAGCAAGATGGCAATCACACGAAGCTAAATCATCTCTTACTAAAATGATGAGAGCACATCGGGACGTTGACCTCAGTCACACAAGGTGAGGAGAGTCAACGATTAAATATAATAATATACATATACAATGCGGGACACGGTAGCGAACCGGGTATCGGGGTGGGGCGGGATCCATGCTGCAGCTGGTATAACGGGAGGGGATCTCCAAATCGGTAGATTAAACCGATAAGGTCATCCAAGCTTAGTGGTGCCGACTCATAGGTCACATGCGAGAAATCAAAACAACGAATACATATAACAGGACAGGGTGCCCATAGGCACAAAAACACAATAGTATCGGGACGGGCATAATCCAGAGTAAAAGTTTGGTTAAAATCAAATACAAGTGGGTTCTCATATATTTCCGGGCTAAACATTGAGGTTTCAAGATTTGGATCAGTGTGAATAGGGTCCCGTATGTCGGTCTTGATATAAATTGGTACTCTTTAAGAATTAGGGACATTCCGGATCCTTATACACATTGACAAGTCTAGAAATCCTCAACGAATTTCCATAATGGGATTTCTCCTTCCTTCGGACTTTATACAATGCCTTACATTGCATTGGGACTCCAAACAGTACCTCCCCAAGCCTAAAAATAATGTTTCAAGTCTTCAAGTATTGATCCGGGCCTGACAGGCAGTTAGCTCGAGCGGACTGGAAAGTTCGCTCGGGCGAACTGCTCTCTGTCTGGGGATCGCTCGAGCAGACTTGCTCGGATCAGGTTGGCTCGAGCGATCAGAAGGTTGGCTCGAGCCAACAAGGTTCTGTGACGGGCTCGCTCGAGCGATGTGTCAAGGTCGTTCGAGCGAATTGTCCATAAACCTGTTTTCTGCGTACAGTTCTGCTCTTCCTCTTCTCCTCTTTCAATACATTTTGAGCGCCCTTTTTATATACATTTGAGGGTCTCAAAATCCCTCCAAAACCACATTCAACCTTCATCAAACATTCTACAAATCACTCCCATCAATCCATCTCATTTCATCATCCAAAGCACATAAAAATCCATACATTTTGTAAATCAAAACTAAATGCAATCAATATGACATTTTCAAGAAAGTAATGAGCTAGAAAGATACTTTAACAAGAGTATTTCGAAGTCAATGAAAGGTATATATAGCATGAAACAAGGTTTAAGTAAATCAAAAGTCATTAACGAAAACCAAATATGTGCATAAAGCATGAAATACATCAATATGTCACTTCATCCACTTGCCTTAGGTCCAACGCTAAGCAAATCAAGTCTTCTAATCACCCTCCAAGCCAAAAACAACAATCTACACAAAAAACCCCCAAATGCAAGCCCTTGGAGATCAAAATCAAATTAAAACAAAAGGAAAACCTCCAATAATCAAGACAAAGCTTCTCAAAGGCTAGGAGAACACAAATCCAAAAGATGAGGAAGATAGCTTACATGGAAGACTCTCAAATGGGAAGAGCTTGCTCAAAATGAACCTCAATGTGGCTGGATTTCTCCTCCAATGGCATCAAAGGAAAGCCCTTATGGTGAAGAAGAAGATGGTGGAGTCCATTTCTGCACTTGGGCAAGATTTGGAAAGGTTTGGAGATGAAGAAGCAAGCAAAAAGAAGAAGAAATGGGGAAAAAGCTCTTAAAGGAGCTGAAACTCCTCCCGTACTGTGGAGGGACGGTTTTGGGGAAGAAGGGAGAGAGGAGAGTGGTACTTTTATAATGGGTGGGTGTGGGGTCCACACTAAGTAAAACTCACAATGGAGATTAGAGGGCTTTCTAGACCTTGGATCAAGAAACTTAAAACATGAAAAGTGTCCGGAATAAAATTATCTTTCCAACAAGGCTAATATTGACATACTTCCGGGGTCCACAGAAAAAGCCAACTATTTGGTCAAAGGGATCAAAATAATGGAAGATTTAGGATTTCAATGGTTAAAACATCGATTTTTGGACCTCGGATGTGATCGACAAAGAAGAGAGAAATGTTCCTCATAAAATCTATTTTTGAAAAAGTATATATTTGGCAAGGTTCTAAGATCTCAAAATTTAGGTCCAGATTTTGTGTAAAAAGACTGATTTTGCCCCCTGTGCTGGAAAAACTGATTTTTGGAGTTTCAAATGGGTACGGAGTGAACACGAAAGTTGTAGGGAATGGCGAGATTAGTCAAACAAAGCTTAAATAAGAAGTTTTAGAAATGAAATAGAATCTCTCCACAATGACAACACAAAACTAACAGGATCCTACGGTCACTGTCTAGGTTGATTGGCTTTCAAAACTTCCCAAAACCAAAGTAAATATAATAGAACTCAGAAATTTGATCAAACAACTGGTAAACCCACTAAAAAAATAAATCCACGATTAAAACCACGCTAAACCAGGAAATCTGGGGTCGGGTTCTCACAGCTTAGACCTACAATAGTGACAATTTGGCCCGAAAAGGTGCTACCTCCATCTTCTTCTCCACAACTTTTGTTCTCTGGAAGTGTAGGAATGATTATCTTTTCACTAACTCCAGAGTCTCTCAGACGAGGGTCAAAAACTACTTGACTAAGCTTCTCTAAGCTTTTCTCAAATTAGACAAACCCTTTTCTGGCAGACCTCTGCAAAGAGTTCTGCATATATTTGACTGCTCTCCCCTAACCATTTTTTGCTCATTAGGGGGCTTAGTTTTTTAGCTTTTCTTTTCTTCTCCTTGTACAGTGGTTATGTGGCTTTCCTCTCTTGTGGCATCTAGCCAATGTATTATTCCCCTCCCTTTTCTAATACAACTTGTCATTAGTAAAAAAAAAATAAAAAAAATAGAGTATTTGAAACTTTAACTATTGAATCCGACCACATTTGATTTGCTATTATAAGTGGCACCTTGACTCCAAGCATATAAATTGGAAGCCTTCCCTGCTGAGAGCTAAGCTCATCTTCCTGGATCATATGAAGGGTTTGGTTAGCTCCCATCCAGCTTCGAGACACCGATTGCCAGTTCATCCCATCTTAGTCCTATTAGGGGTGGTAGCTTAATTTTTTGTTTTTATAGTTTGTTTGATATGTTTAATTAGTTCCCATGTTCAGGTCTTTTGTTTGTTGTTTCTTTCTCTATTTTGGGGGATTTCTTACCCTGTTCCTTCCTTTCTTTTATATAAATTTACTATCTAGCAAAAAATAAAGTGTCACCTTGACTTTAAGGAATCCAAATGATGGGTTGTGACAATAGATCAGGGTTTGACTTGTTGGACTTGAAATTTTGCACAAAGGTCAGTGACTTCTGGATTTTTTATCTCCATTGTTCCACGAAATGACGTGGCCTAGGTAGGCCCAAGGCTAACAGCAAACTACTTAGATGAGTATGTGCACATTTGAAAAACCCTATATATACATGTTAGAGGATTTTATCAAAAAAAAAAAAAAACAGCTTAGTTGTCCAGTGGGCTCAAAAAAGTAATTTTAACCCCCATTGTACCAAATCAGTCGTTTGTCATGAAATAGTATTTTTTTATCACTTTCAACTAGCGACTTATCACGTTAAGGGTCGCTAGGGACCCTAGAATGTATATTTCCCCCTTTCATGATGGAGGTGATTTTTTTTAAGATCTGTTCTTTCTCCCCCCATATGATCTGCATCCGATCTCATGTTTTTTACTTTTGAAATTTCAAAAACTTTCGGTTTTGTTTGATCATAGTCTCATAGATTGCGTATTTCAAAATTTCTAGTTTTGAACCTAAAGTTTTGGGTTTTTTTTTTTTTGGTAAGTTTCTTCGTCGGAGAAAATGCGGGTTCTCTGGGTTCTCCTTCTAATGAAAAGGATGGATTTGCACCGAGGTTTGACGGATTGAGATTCATCCAGACGTTAATAACGGCGCACATATAACTGTAACCGTTCGTTCCATCATCAATTCCGTGTGCCTATTGTTATCAAAGCCCAAAGGAGCATTGATTGTAAAAAATACATTAAAAAAAGCCTAAAATGCTTGTGATCTTCTTCGTACCAATTTAACTCAAGGTTTTTTTTTTTCCATATTTCTTTGTTTGTTTTGAAGAGTTGGGAGTGGGAATGCGACCAAGATTTTGTTAGTAGTTGTTGATTGCTTTCTGCTTTCAAATTTGTTGGAATGGCGATTTTTTTGTCTATATGATTTATGATTCATCGGTACTTTTTTTTCCTGCTGGAAGAAATTGGATGAAAGCAAGTGATAATGAGAATCTAACGACCAGGGCTTTGAATCTCATGCACTCTTCTTGCTGCAGTCTTGCTTAATCACCAAAGGCGATAATGGGCTGAGCAATCCCGATCCCGATTCCGACCTTGACAACAAAAGAGAGAAAAAATCATCTTTTGTACTGAATGAAGTATACACTAGCGACCCTTACCGTTATAAAACTAGGGTCGCTAGGGACGCTAGTTGAAAGTGATAAAAAAAATTACCATTTCGTGAAAAATGACTGATTTGGTGCAATGGGGGTTAAAATTACCTTTTGAGCCCACTAGACATCTTAGCTGTTTTTTTTTTTTTTTTTTTTGGTAAAATCCTCTACATGTTATGAATGTTTTTATATATATATATATGATTCTGGTATAAACTATAAACCGTGTGCAATTAAACCATGCAAATAGCCTATTGGGCCATTAGAGCTATCCTAATTATTGCAAAGCACGTTAAAATCAAATTGAGACTTAGATGTTTTCATAATATAACCTCATAAGATCATCCTAATCTGTCGATCTATGACCACAAGTTTAATGGTTATCGAAAATATTATAGAAAATATTTTTTTTTATTTTAATCCAATGGTGAGTAACAATCGACTGAGTAACCAATTTGGCTTTTGGCAGTTAAAAGGGGCCTAGGTGGGCCTGGTGGCCCCAAAATATAGTGATGACACACAATAATATAAAGTAAATCTCTGGTGCCTCTTAGCCTGACTTTTGCGTATTCCTAACTTTATTTGCACTGTTGTGTTTGATAAGTTCTAACATAAGTCTATTTTACTTCTATTATAAAGAGCAAAGATGATTAGGTCTCAATAAAATAAGTTATTAGACCCAACTCATTAAATCTTAAGGCTTTAATAACGATCTATTTATAAGACCCAACTCACTAAATCACCAAGTCAAATTTCATTCAAATAGAAGTTGGGCTTCAAATTGAGCATAGTGCCTTTTATATTTCGTAATTTCAAGTCTGATATACTTGTTAAGGCCTTCGTACTAATTCCTTTAATATAGTCTGACCCCATACAAAACTATCAACGAATCCTACCTTTTTCTTCCTTTTTCTTTTGGGTAAAACAATGAAGCCTGCATTAATAAATCCAAACCTCACATAGTAGCACTAAGTTAAATTTGACTTTGGAATTAAGTTCTAATCAGACTGATTACATTTTTGCTTGGAGCAAAAATTCTGCCATAGCACTTAAGATATGAACCAATCTAGCCTTCCATAGCAACCCAATTAACAAGGAAGTTGTGTGTGTGTGGGTGGGTGTGGGTGTGGGTGTGTGTGTGTGTGTGTGTGGGTGGGGGGGGGGGGGGGGGGGGGGGGGGGATGAAGGTGCGAGCTGTGGATTAGCAATCTATCAATGGTATTCCAAGTAAGGTGGTGTTGTGAGCCATTCACTTACTTTAAATTCAAAACTTTTTTAATATACTTAGATTAGATGATTACTGAAACTGTCTTGTGTTTAGTAGATAACTAGCCCATTTCCACTGGTCGTATTTTGTGTGATTGGAACATATGCCACATGTAGGGTTGCAAAAGGATATCACTAAATATCCAAAGTCTTGAATCTGAAAAAAAGAGGTCTGGAACCTATGTGAGGAGATTTTCAAGACACCAGGGTTATGCTAATCTCGGCTATAAGATGTCAATTAGCACTCTCACGTGCCATCCACGTGCCATCCAGATACACCTCAGTTGCCGGGATAGAGGCCTCAGCCGAAACCAAACTAACATTGGCTGCCAGCGCCGGGCTCGGCTACCAAGGGTCCACTTCGGCTAAAGAGCTTGACCCCGGCCAAAGGAGCTGGGACGAAAGCCAAAGTGAAGAAGAATCCCCTCTCGCGCCCCATGCCTGCCACGTCATCAGACACGTGGCAGAATAGGGGCGTGAGCCAGTGGGACAGATGCGACATCCAGCCGTCCACAATCTTCGCCAGATCGCTGACAGGGTGGCATCCAGCGGCTGTAGCCAAATCAGGGCAAGGCCCGAGGATGGATCCGATGGGACCTCTACCGCCAAAGGCGTCCAACATGATCTGGCCCAACATGATATGCATTAAATGCAATGTGGGCTGATCGGACTGGCATTAAATGCAATGTGGACTGAGATGGACCCGCATTTATTACTTTGTGGGCTGATAAGGACTTCCCTATCAAATCAAGGGACCCACTCCAAAATATCATCCAAAATATCATCAAGAGTCCTCTATAAATAGGACCACATTCCACAAACAAGGTACGCAACCTACACACTTGAGAGTTGTTACTCTGCCTCTCTTCTTCCTGTCCTTCCTTAGTTCAAGTTCATACACTAACTTAGGCATCGGAGAGCCTTGCACCGCCTAGGCAGGGTCTTCTGACCGTTTGCTCTTCCCTTTCAGGCTTTGAGGCAGCAGATCTTCTTCTTTCATTCGGATAAGTCCTATCAGGCACCCCTAATCTTGTGAGTCAATATTTTTGCACTTACAATTGGCACCGTCTGTGGGAAAATACTATCCCAACCTTTCCAATCTTCCCAAATACCATGCCTCCAAAAGCTAAGAAAGGCAGAGAGTCTCTAAGAGCGATGATTGAGCGACCGGGCCCGTCGATGGACGCCCCTCCTCAAGGGCAGTCCGGAGCGGGGCTTGGCGCATCTGCAGGCGAGGAGCGCCTAGGCTCGCACCTCATCGTCGAGATTCCCTTCCAAGAGGGACTTGACGATTCATCCCCGTGCAACAAAGTCACGCCTCCCGACGGGATGAGCAGCGACACGAGCGTCCCCGGAAAGACAAAGTTGTAGCAGTCGACAAGCCACGCCGTCCGCGACACCTGATGACGGAGGAGATATCGCGGCTCAAAATGCCCTTATCCAGGAGCAGGACGGAATAATCGGCCAACTCCAGCAGCAACTGAGAGCAGCAGGAGCCACCTCAGCAGGGCAGCCCTTTGGGCCCCAAGGCGAGAAGAGAGCCGCCCCGAGCAAGGCAGTCCAGCACTCCTACGAGGATTTGAGAGCTTTTCTGGACCAGAAGCGTAGTCGGGCCAACGACAAGGTCTCGAGCAATGGTCGAAGCCGTCATGGCCGAGACAGCCAAGCTCGCAGCCACCACAATAAGGGCCATTCGAAGCGAAAGTCGGAAGCAATGTCGCCACGGAAGGATATCGAGCAGGAGCGGCTCGACAGGCGTATTAAGCTGGCCCTTTAGCATAACATGGAGATGGCTGCTCTCGCCCGAGACCAGCAAGATATTTGTGGCCCCACCGATCTGGGGGCCTCCCCCTTCACGTGGGATATCGAGGAGACTCCACTGCCCAAGAAATTCTCTGTCCCGTGGTTCGTCTCTTACGACGGAGTGTCTGATCCAGCCGCTCACCTCCGGCATTTCTCTTAGAAGATGTCCATCTAGGGGAACGAGGGCCACCTCAACTGTAAAATCTTCTCCTCCAGTCTAGGCGGCCTCCCCTTGAAGTGGTACGGCACCCTCCCGAAGAAATCTATCTCGAGTTGGAAACAGCTCTAACTCTCCTTCTTGAAGAAGTTCCAGGCCTACAGCGTCGTCCCCAAGACCAATGTTGATATACTTACCTTAAAGATGAAGCAGGCGGTTCTGGGCGATTTACAGCCAGATTGAGGTTACTAGGGATGATGTGGCAATCTTCGCCTTCTGGAATGCTCTATTACCGGGGAACGAGCTCAAGAAAGACCTGGCCGAGGACCCCGCAACCTCCATGCCAGCCTTGATGTCCAGGATAAAGCGCTATGTCGCTCGGGAGGAAGATGAAATCCGGGCCCGGGAAAGCCACGGCACGGGACCCAAGGATAAAGGCCACCAGCCGCAGCAAAGGGATAAGAAACCCTTCCGGAAGGAAGAGCCGAAGCAAGCCTGGGTCTCCAGCTCGGCAAAGGCCACAGCGTCCAGGTCTGGGGGCAGCAGGAAGACCAGACCTCCTCCCAATGCTTACCAGGCTGTGAATGTCGTCTTCAGGGAGCCGATCCTCCAGATTATGAACAAGATCAAGAACAGGCCATTCTTCAGTTGGCCTCAGCCCATGCAGAGTGATCCCTCCACCCGTGACCAGACCGGGTTTTGTGCCTACCATAAGCAGAATGGGCACAAAACCGAGGAGTGCAGGACCTTGAAGTTCCACCTGGAAAAGCTCGCCAAGGAAGGTCACCTGAGGAGTTCGTCAAGGCAAGGAGATGCCGGCAGCGGCAGCGGCGGCCGAGCTCATCAGAGCGTTGATAAGGATCCAGACAGTGAAGAGTCTGAGAAGATCATCAATGTGATCCATCTGGCGCCCTCAACTCCCTCTCCCTCAGCTAGAGGCAATTCCCAGGCTCGTGCCGAAGCCAGGCAGGCCTCGCATGGGAAGGAGGTGATGAGAGCCGAGCTCAGACCGGCGTCCAAGCGAGCACGGCGCGAGCGCCCAGCCATCTCGTTTTCAGATACAGACCTCGAGGGAGTGCAGCTTCCCCACAATGATCCCCTGCTCCTGACGATGAAGCTGCAAGTCTTCACAGTGAAGCGGATCCTCATCGACTCCGGCAGCTCGTCTGAAGTCCTCTAGTATGGATGCTTCAAGAAGATGGGGCTCTCGGAGGCTGATTTGAAGGAAGCTCGCATGCCTCTGATTCGGTTCAGCGCCAAGCCGGTCTACCCCAAGGGGAGAATCACTCTGGAAACCAGAGTAGGCGGAGCCTCGGTGATGACTGACTTCCTAGTGGCGGACGCCCCCTCCCCCTACAATGCCATTATGGGTAGGGCGTGGCTCCACAAGATGGAAGCAGTTCCCTCCACTCTCCATCAGAAGCTGAAGTTCATGCTTGAAGATAAGGAAGGCAAGATGGAGGTTGTTACAGTAGAAGGGGATCAGCAACTGGCCAGGCAGTGTATGTTGGCCATGGTCCCTGGGGAGAAAGAGCCAGAGCGAGTGAATCTGGCAGAGTCTGAAAGGGGGCTGGACGAGATCGGCCGAGATCCTGACAAGAAAAGCATTGAAGATCTAGCCGAAGTCAGGCTCGACCACTAGACCCTGACAGATTCTTCCTGATCGGCACCCAGCTGCCCGACCCCGAGAGAGCCGAGCTCTCAAGATTTCTGATGCAGAACGTAGACGTCTTCGCTTGGACCCCGAGCGAAATACCTGGGGTCGACCCTGAGGTCATGTGCCATAGGCTGAATGTGGATCCCAACCACAAGCCAGTGGTATAGAGGGCCCGCAGGACGGGGTTGCAGCAGACGGAAGCGGTGGTCGAAGAAGTCGACAAGTTGCTAGAGGCAGGTGCAATCCGGGAGGTCCAGTACCCGGTCTGGCTGGCCAATACAGTGGTGGTCAAAAAGAAGACTGGCAAGTGGAGGGTATGCGTGGATTTCACAGACCTTAAAGAGCTTGCCCGAAGGACAGCTTCCCTCTTCCAAAGATTGATCAGATGATCGATGCCACTGCTGGCCATGACAGAATGAGCTTCCTCGACGCTTACAGAGGCTACCACCAGATTCCGATGTTTGAGCCAGACGAGGAGAAAACTGCATTCATAACCCCCCGCGACACTTACTGTTATAAGGTGATGCCCTTTGGGCTGAAGAACGCGGGGGCAACCTATCAGCGCCTCGTCACCAAAATGTTCCAGGCTTATCTCGGCAAGATAGTCGAAGTCTACATTGACAACATGGTCGTCAAGTCCAAGTAGTCCAGCGACCATCTGACGGATCTGGCCCAAGTCTTCAGCATCCTCCGAGAATTCAAGCTCAAACTGAATGCTTCCAAGTGCATTTTCGGCGTAGCTTCTGGAAAGTTCATCGGAAACCTAGTAACGCGGAGGGGGATAGAGGCCAACCCGGACCAGATCACAGCAAACCTAGGAATCCAAAGCCTATCTACCACTAAGGAGGTCCAGAAGCTCACTGGCATGGCTGCAGCACTCAACCGCTTCATCAACAGATCATCAGATAAGTGCCGGCCTTTCTTTTAGCTTTTGAAAAAGAATTTAAAGTTTCAATGGACCCCTGAGTGCGACCAAGCATTGGAAGCACTCAAAACTTATCTCTCTTCACCACCTTTACTCTCTACCCCAACTCAGGGGGAGATATTGTGTCTGTATCTTGTAGTCTCGGATCATGCAGTGAGCTCCGTCCTCGTCAGGGAGGACGATGGAATACAAAAACCAATCTACTATACGAGCAAAATCCTTGTTGATGTTGAGACCAGATACCTTTTGCTGGAGAAACTTGCGTTGGAACTCGTCAGTGCCTCTTGCAAGCTCTCCCATTATTTTCAATCCCACACCATTGTGGTTATCATGGAGCTCCCACTCCGATCTATATTCAAGAAAGCTGACTTTTCAGGGCGAATCTCAAAATGGGCAGTCGAACTGCGGCAGTATGACATCCAGTACCATCCCAGGACTGCGATCAAAGCCCAAATTCTAGCAGACTTCATTGTAGAGTTCGTCTCTCCGAGCTCGGCTTCGACCCAGCCTGACACTGAACTGGGGGGCATAGGGCATGAGCATGAAGTCACTGAGCTCGAACAATTTTCTCAGAGCCAAGTTCCTGTCTCAGCATGGAGGGTCTTCGTCGACGGTTCGTCCACCTCCAAGAGAGCTGGCGCCGGCATAGTTCTCCAATCGCCAGAAGGACTGGTCATAGAACAAGCCTTCACCTTGGACTTCAAAGTGACGAACAATGAAGCGGAGTATGAAGCTCTGATAGCAGGGCTGAATAGCGCCCGAATCCTCGGAGCCCAGTAATTGGTGGTCTTCAGCGATTCACAACTGGTAACTAGCCAGCTCACGGGAGACTACCAAGCCAGGGACGACAGGATGACGGCCTACTTAGCCCTCGCGACGAAACAACTCTCTCATTTCCAGACAGCCGAGGTCAGGCAGATCTCCAGAGATACCAACACGCATGCTGATGCGTTTGCAAACCTGGCCTCCGCTGTCGAAGCAGGAAAGAAAAGGACCATTGAGGTTGGATCGATACCAAGATCAAGCCTAGAGCTCCATTCATCTCGGCAAGTCCTGTCCGTTGATCTCGGGCCGAGCTGGATGGACCAAATCATCTCTTACCCGAAGGATGACCAGCTCCCCGAAGACAAGAATGAAGCCCACCGAATCAGACTCAAGGCAGCTCGATTCTGGTTATCCCCTGAAGGCAAGCTCTACAGAAGATCTTTCACAGGTCCCTACCTCCAATGCGTCCATCCAAGCAAGGTGGACGATTTTCTATATGAGATCCACGAAGGAATCTGCGAAAGTCACATTGGAGGGCGGTCACTGGCCTACAGAGCTATAAGCCAAGGTTACTGGTGGCCTTATATGCAGAAAGATGCGCAGATATATGCCAGGAAATGAGAAAAATGCCAGAAGTTCTCCCATTCTCTTCGTTAGCCAGCACAAGACTTGAGTCCCCTCTCTAGTCCATGGCCCTTCGCTCAATGGGGGCTGGACATTGTGGGACCTCTCCACCAAGTTTCAGGGAACAAGAGATGGCTGATAGTTGCTACAGATTACTTCACGAAGTGAGTAGAAGCTGAACTGACATCCTCCATTACTGAAAGGGACTCTAAGAACTTCGTATGGAAGAACATCATAACGAGGTTCGGCATCCCCAGGATCCTGATTTCGGACAAAGAGACTCAGTTCGACTCCAACTCCTTCAAAGACTTCTGTCAAAAGCATGGCATTAGGAACCACTACTCCACTCCGGCGTACCCGTAGAGCAATGGTCAGGCCGAAATTTCTAACAAAGTACTGCTTGACGGCCTGAAGAAGCGATTGGACAAAGCAAAAGGAAGATGGGTAGAGGAGCTTCCTAGCGTGTTGTGGGCATACAGGACGATTCCGAGACGATCCACCTCGGTGACACCCTTCTCTTTGGCCTATGGGATGGAGGCGGTCATTCCCATAGAAATTGGCCTCCCTACCCTGAGAACAGAGCTTGTCGACCAAGGCCAAAACGAGATGAACCTGGCAATGGAGCTGGACCTAGCCGATGAGCGCTGAGATGCAGCGGCCATACGACTGGCCGACTATCAGCAACGGCTAGCCAGAGGATACAATGAAAAGGTCAGGGAAAGAAGTTTCTCAGTAGGAGAACTGGTTCTGAAGAAGACCCTGCAGCTGACAGAGACCCAAATGAAGGCAAACTGGCCCCAAACTGGCATGGCCCGTTCAGGGTGGTTTCAATGGCAGGACGATCTTCTTAAAAACTTGAAGACTTGGAAGCCAGGCAGTTGCCGAGACCATAGAATGAATCTCACCTGAAGAAGTTCTATTTCTAAGGTGTAACGAAAGTCTCATGATCAACAAAAGCAGCATTTGCCCTGTCATCAATCTGTGTCATCTTATCTGAGTTCGGTAGCTTCGGGTTCATATACCCTGGGATTGACTTCGGATTCATATATCCAGTCTTCCATAAATTTTGGGTTCACATGCCCATGGACTGACTTAGGATTTATACATCCAGTCGCTCCTAAAACCTTGGGTTCATACACCTTGGGACTGACTTCGGATTCATACATCCAGTCTTCCCTAAATTTTGGGTTCACGTGCCCATGGACTGACTTAGGATTTATACATCCAGTCGCTCCTAAAGCCTTGGGTTCATACACCTTGGGACTGACTTCGGATTCATACATCCAATCTTCCCTAAATTTTGGGTTCACGTGCCCATGGACTGACTTAGGATTTATACATCCAGTCGCTCCTAAAACCCTGGGTTCATACACCTTGGGACTGACTTCGGATTCATACATCCAGTCTTCCCTAAATTTTGGATTCATGTGCCCATGGACTGACTTAGGATTTATATATCTAGCCGCTCCTAAAACCCTGGGTTCATATACCCTGGGACTGACTTCGGATTTACACATCCAGTCTTCCCTGAACTCCGGGTTCATTACCCCTCGAGATCGATCCCGGACTCAGGCTCGCACAGCCGAGATCCTCGAGACTCTGGGTTCATCTCGGCTAATAACAGTCTTTGAAAGACAAAGCGGTGCAAGCACAAAAGTGCAGAAAAATAGCACAGAAAAGAAGAAAAGAGCAGTGCAAGCACAGAAGTGCAGAAAAGCAGCACAAAAATACAGAAAAAAGCAATACAAGCACAGAAGTGCAGAAAAACAGTACAGAAAAGCAAAAAAGAATGCAAAGATGCAGAATACACATTTCATCTGATCAGAAACTTCGTCTTTTATTCAATGTAATTTCTTCATTACAATGATTACGGAAAAGAAAAGCAGAATACAGTAAGGAGGCTCGCAGTCCTCTAAAAGCAAAAAAAGAAGGGAGCTTAGAGGTCTTGATCTTCACCGGCTCGCTGCTTGGAGGTCTTGATCTTCACTGGTCCGCAGCCCGGAAGCTTCTCGATCAAGTGCTCTGTGCCAGGAGCTCTACAATACCCTATGGTTAGTTAGACCATAGTTTGCAAACAAGCTCAAGCTCCTGGCCCACAGCTTGGAGATCTTCAGCCCTAAGGCTTCTCGATCTGGTCCTGAATGCGACACAGGACCCGCGGGATCAAGACAAGACCCTGCAGAATCAAGTGCGCAACCAACTCCCAGAGAATAATCACCACCCAGCCGCATCGGCAAGAATTGATATCCTCGCAGCTGCATAAGCGGGAGTTGGCCGTGGACCCGCGTTCAGAGGACGCGTAGTCCACGGGGACCGTCTTCAGAGAACGCCCAGACCACGACTGCCGGCGACAGCCCCTCCCAGAGGAAGCTGTCTTCAGTCGCAGAAGGCTTGGTCAAAGCAAAGGTTCCTAAACAAGTTCTACAAGGTGAAACTGCCATAACGTCTGGCAGACGCGGACAGACCCTCATCACTGTGAGAAATAAAAAGAGGAAGGGTCTCTGGTTCAAGTTCCTTTTTCTCTCCCATGGCAGGCCTGCTGCCTCTATTTATAGAAGGAGGAAGGGCTCAGTAATCGAAGACCCATCAATGAGGCGAGGTCTCCCATGCCTCGCGTGGAGTGCACGTCTCCTACAAGTTGACTAGCGGCTCCGATGGCGACACGTGGAGCCATCTACTCGTTTTTCGCATCGACTGTACCACTACACTGATTGCTATTTATGGGCCTCGGAATGCAGGATATCGATGCAGATAACCATGAAGACCGTTCAACACTCTCTCCAACTCAAGACTCTCACGTCACGTCACGTTACTCAGCCGGACTCAAGCACAAAAAAGCCGAAATAAAAAAGATGGAAAAAAAGAAGGCACAAGTGAAGAAGCTTTGCTTTTCATTAAAAGAGAAGAAGACTACATGCAAGTTGGTTCACATTACATCTCAAAAAGACAGAAAAACTACAAGTATGAAAGCATGGAAAATACAAGAGAGCTACAGGGGCTTCGGCGACTCCACCAGCACTATTACTGTCTCCGATGGACCGGCGGTCTCGGCGACAACCGCAGCCTTCTCTGGTGCACCACCCGCAGAAGGGTCAGAAGGAGCGTCGCCCATAGAAGATGCAGCCGAAGCGTCACCAGCTGGAAGAGTAGTTGGAGCATCGTCCGAAAGGGGACCAGCTGCAGGAGCATCCACCTGGGCACTCTCGGCCAGCGGAGCGGGACTCGGCTCGGGGTCTGGACCAGAATACTTTGGCAGGTTCTGATAGACTGGGTGGTCTTCAGGAACCCCTGCTTGCTTCAGTGCGGCCAGGCACCCCTCTTCGAATAGAATGGAGGTGATCTCCTCCACCTGCCTCTCGTACTCCTCTGTGGCCTGTGAAAGAAACTGCGATTCAGATCTGAACATCACTAGGGGAAGACATTCATGACTGATTTGTAACATGACAGATTTTAAAAAATCTGATTTGGGCAGCATAAATCGGCCATAGTGATCGCAAAAGAACTCCATGAATTCATGACCAACAAGTGTATAATTAAAGGAGATTCAAGAAGACTATTACCTTGAAGACTTGTAGACATCAAATCTCTGAAAAAATAGATTCAAAGGGCTGAACTCAGACTTGCAATTAGCAAACAACTTGCTAGAATTTTATGCAGTAGAATTACCTTTGATCTTCTTCTCTATCTCACTTCCAAATCTGATTGGTTAAGATGGTGGGATCTTAATCTAGGGATTTGAGAACTATTTTCTATGGAAAAATCTCAGACCTTAAACTTCTTCAATGAAGAAGAAAGAACCAAAGGGCTGGATGTGTGGGACTTGTGCTCTTTCTATGTTGGACGTCCAAGGTGAAGCCTCCTTCCTTTTTATAGAAACTTTTGAAATCCTTTCCTAAAAAGTCAACTCTTCTAATTCTCATAGATGTCCTAAAAGAAAAGTATAATCTAAAGATTTATTTCCTTTAAGAAACACTCCAATTAGAAAAGGAAACTAAATGAACATTCCATAAACTTTGGCAATTAGTAATCCTAGTTGCACAACACTTACTAATTTAAGTTTCTAATTCAAAAAGGATACTTTCTTATAGGAATACTAATCCAAAGAGGAGTCCAACCTTCCAAGTAGAGAGACCTACTCAAAGTTGGAAATCTTACCCATGGAAATCCCATTATAGACGTCCGACATACTAATGCACACCATGGCCCACAAATAATTTATCTAGAATTAAATTCATGTATGCCATCAAAGGCCTATTTGAATTTAAACTCAAAATTATTTTTCCACTAAAATAATTCAACCATATGTCATCTAAACATTTTAGGAAACCATGCCAATCTTAGAAAGTGACTAGAGAATGGACCAAAAGACATATTTGCCATTGGCTCCCAAAATGACCAAAATGTCCATGCTAAACCCATAGCAACATTAAGACCATTTTAACCTTAACTCATTCCACTAAAGAGTTATGGTTGAACTCCAGGGACAAATATATAATATAATAAGCTCGTCATAAAATGACAGTTGTCTTTGACCTACTAAGTGTAATGACCTGAATGCCCCTCTATGTAACATCCATAATCAAGTCAGGTTATCCAATGTACTATCAACCTTCTCGATTACATCTAAACCTTAGAACTTCATATCCTTAACTTAATCATCATCCAGATATCATTCTCTTGGTCCAGGGAGCGACCCACAAGTTCAATATCCATATGGAACATCCATATACTAAGATCTTAGATTTTGATGATTAATCGGATAATTCTAAGGGGACGATCACTCCATCATTAGATGGCATAGATTCTTTATTGCATTTGCGCGTCCCAACTGATCAAGTCCGAGTACCCCAAAACACAGAGCTGTTGACCTGTGAAAAGAATCTCACCATAGTGACTTAAAGCACAAGAACTTGACTTCGTCAGTTCATCCACAAATGCTCAAGATTAAGAGCACTGGTCACTCAGTAGCATGAGGTGACTTGATCTCTATAAGTGATAGTACTATTTTAGAGATCACACCTACCATGGTCCTGTTCAATGCATTGCATATGCACTAATGAGATAAATCCGGGAAAGTCCTCCCATGACTTAGGTAAGTCACCCTAATACAGGAGAGTCTCTCATTATAATTTATACCAAGATGAAGTGCCCAGCTCCATCTCTCAGTTATGAACAAATATGTTGTTTCCAGTGTCCATGAATTAGACCTATCTGTATGTAGACACTACACACCTAATTCATTTACTAGAAACAATGGGCCTTATACAACCATACATATATACATATTTAAAGAGAAAATAGTCATTCCATTAAATGACCAGTAAATATCCAGTAACAAAAGATGATAGTGCAGCTAGTGGGCTTTAGGGCATACACCAATCCCAACAAACTCCCACTTACACTAAAGATCACTATTTCCTAACCATCACCCATAGATTCAACATGAGAAGTAAAGACTTTCTCAGCAAGAGTCTTAGTGAATAGGTCAGCTAAGTTATTCGCTGAAGCAATATGCTCCACCACTATTTCTCCATCCTGAATGAATTCTCGGATCAAGTGGTACCTTCTCTGAATGTGCTTGCCTTTCTTGTGATTCCTGGGCTCTTTACACTGTGCTACAGCACCAGTGTATCACACATGACAATCGGTTTTTGTACTGCAGGAACAACTCCCAATTCCAATAGGAATTTTCTGAGCCATACTGCTTCCTTCGTAGCTTCCGATGCCGCCACATACTCTGCTTCCATGGTAGAATCAGCAGTATAGGATTGGTTGACACTTCTCCATGATATAGCCCCTCCTGACAGTGTAAAGACATATCCTGAAGTAGACTTTCTGGCATCTCTATTAGATTGGAAATCAGAGTCTGTATACGCCAATGGCGTTAGATCATCTGCTCGAAAGGTTAGCATATAATCTTTCGTTCTCCGAAGATACTTGAATATATGCTTAACAGCTGTCCAATGCATAGGTCCAGGGTTTGACTGATATCTACTAACCATGCCAACGGCAAAGCAAATATCTGGTCTAGTACATAACATAGCATACATGAGGCTTCCAACAACGGATGCATATGGAACTCTCCTCATGCTCTCTATCTCTTCAGATGTCTTTGGACATTGATCTCGAGACAGTGGTACTCCATCTCTAGAAGGTAGGAGTCCCTTCTTGGAGTCATGCATGTTAAACTTGACCAATATCTTCTCAATGTATGAAGATTGGGATAGGGCTAACATCTTATTCTTGCGATCACGCAAAAGCTTGATCCCTAAGATATAGCTGGCCTCACCCAAATCCTTCATCTGAAATTGAGAGGATAACCAAACCTTTGTGGATGACAATATACCTACATCATTTCCAATAAGCAATATGTCATCTACATACAGAACTAAAAATGCAACTGCTTTTCCACTTTCTTTCTTATACACACATGGTTCATCAATGTTTTGATCAAAGCTAAAAGATTTGACTGCCTGATTAAACTTGATGTTCCATGCTCTAGATGCTTGCTTAAGTCCATAAATGGACTTCTTAAGTTTACAAACCATGTTATCTTGGCCACTAGCAATGAAACCCTCTGGTTGCATCATATAGATGCATTCGTCAAGACTTCCATTAAGAAAAGCTGTCTTGACATCCATTTGCCATATCTCGTAGTCATAATGACATGCGATGGCCAAGAGAATCCTTATGGACTTAAGCATAGCCACTGGTGAAAAAGTTTCATCATAATCGATACCCTCTTTCTGAGTATATCCTTTCACCACCAGTCTTGCTTTGAAGGTTTCCACCTTCCCAACCACTCCTCTCTTCCTCTTGTAGATCCACTTGCACCCTATGGGTTTGATCCCTTCAGGTGCATCTACAAGTTCCCAGACTTGATTGGAATACAAAGAATCCATTTCAGATTTCATCGCTTGCTGCCACATGTCAGCATCTATATCCGTTACTGCTTCATCATAACTAGTAGGATCCTCAACCAGATCTTCAGAGTCTGTCTTAAAAGACACTCCTAGATATCTTTCTGGCTGTCTAGAAATTCTCCCACTACGACGAGGCTCCGGAGTGTTAAAAGGAATATCTTGTTCATCTACTGTCTCAGGATCTGGTACAGATGTTATAGGAGATCCCGGAAGAATCTCCTCAAGGGTTTCTTTACAACTAAGCTCTTGGTGCATCATACAATTATCCTCCAAGTACCTAGCATGAGTGCTGATAAGTACTTTTGCCTCCATTGGATGATAAAAGATGCCACCTCTCGTTCCCTTAGGATACCCAATGAAGTAGCACATTTTCGATCTGGGTTCTAGCTTGGTAGCTTTATCATTCAGTACATAGGCCGGACAACCCCAAATGTGGATATGCCTTAAACTAGGTTTTCGACCTGTCCACATTTCTTGCGGTGTCCTTGTTGACACCAAAAATGTCACTTTGCCTCTTCAAGATCCAAAGAGCTACATGAAGTTGCAACCTGCCATAAATAGGCAATGCTACTTCCAAAAAATCAAATCTTGTCAGAATCAAACAAAAACTGCAAGATCCTTCAAGATAGCCAAAAGAGGAGTACACAAGAAATTTCAGGCCATTTCAAAATCATCTGGCCTAACTTCGCTTCTCCGGCAGCTGAAAAGGAGCTCCCGGCGGCGAAAACATCGGAGACACCAAATCTTCGATCAAAGCCGATGGATGGTCTCAAAATACATCCAAAAGGCTCCATGTCAAGTTCCGAGTCAAACCAACAACGTTTAACCCTACATCAACCCTCGAACACCTAAATCAAGCCTCTCGGCGGCGAGAACCACCGACGCCATCACACATCAGATAGAGCACATGGACGGCTTCAAAATGCTTTTAAAGGGCTACACGTCAAATTTCAGGTCATTTCGACAACATTTGACCATACTTTGATGCTCGGACGCCAAATCAGGCCTCTAGGCGGCGAAGCTCCCCGGGACCATGGTTTCCAAGACAGAGCCTATGGATCATCTTAAAATGACTCCAATAGGTTCCCTGTCAAATTTCAAGTCAATCGGACATCGGTTGACCGCACATCAAGCCGCGACATCTTCATCGCGATAAAAGCAAGTCTACTAGTGATAGGGCCCCAAACGGCTTCAAAACTCAAACAAAAGCCTATGGTTGGTCTTATTTATTGCTCAGCAGGCTTCACCCCAAATTTCAAGTCATTCCGACATCATTTGACCCAGTTTCAGCTTCTGATGGAAAATCGGCAGCTTTGCGCGACAAAGTCTTCGGCTTTCTCAGGAAATTGGAAACTTTGCAAAATAAAATGCAAGGATTCTCATCAGGTTTTCTACAGGGAAATCAGGCCAATAAATGATCAAAAATGTCAAGAAAAAATATAGAAGAAAAAAGAATCGAAAAAAAACAGCAAAAATGGACACAAAACGGGACAAAAGGGGAAAAACCTGGGCCAGGGTCGCCGGCGACCTTGGGGCCCGGGATCGCTCGGTGGGCCCCGGAAACCCCGTTTTTCGCCCTTTTTTCGTGATTCGAAGCGTCCGGCCCCTGGTATTTTCCAAAATTCATACTTTTGAGACACCAAATCCTCTGACATCCGTAAAAAAACATGGGTTAATCATCAGGAGTATCGAAATCTACATTGATCGCCAACTGGTCAACCAAAAAAAGTGTGCTTTCTACCCGACCGATCGAGAAATCGACAGGACAGATGGCACCGACCCGCTGTTGGCAACCAACACCTGAAGTTACATGGTCATCCGATGTCGATCTACATGAAGATCCATCGATGATCATCGCCAGAAGGATCCCAAAAGACGCGGCACGGCCCGCGACTCTTCAATTGCTCGGCGACCACTTAATGCGATTAATTGACTAGCTTTATTACAGTCATTAATCCATTTCTTTGGACGGCCCAATCAGAAGCAAGCATCCGGGAGTTACAAGTCAAGAGATTCATGGCATTTAACCCATGAAACTCCTCCCATCATGGCGATTAAAGGCGATTAAATGCCCTCAATCTCCTCCGGCCAATCAGAAGCCAAGAAAAAGGAGTTACAAAATAAAGAATTCAATCTTGTAACTCCTCCCTTTATGTAGCTTTATGACAATTAAGGCTCATAAACCCTCCTAAATGGCTACCTAAAAGTCTATAAATAGGAGAGCATTCCAAAGAAATCCAGATCGGAAAAAACGAGACAGATCCCAGATCAGAAAAAAGCACAGAAATTCAGAGAAAGAAAAGGTGACAAAAGTCCCTTGGGGGGTACGCCCCCCCAAGGTCCTTGTCTTCTCCTTCTGCCTCCAAATGGCTTAGACATGGCTTTTCAGCCCGTCTACTTGGCTTTTAATTGAACATAGGACCTCCTTTTGGTCTTTGTCCTCTAAAAACCTGAGGTTATAGCCAAGCCAAGCGAATCAATAGTATCATCTATTCTCATCTGCATGGATGATGGCGAAGTCCACATATGGCTTGCGACCGTCAATCTGAACAGGTCCCCCACAATCTTCTGAGAAGTTAGATCCTCATTTTCTTGCTTTTCATTGTAGTTTGTATTTTTTTTAAGAGACAAAAATCACAACTCTTGTCTTTCATTATTGATAAGGATTGTAAATCGGCTATAAACGCCAAAATCAGCTATAAATGCCAAAAATCGGCTATAAATGCCAAAAAAATTGCATTTCACGACAAATCAAGAAAATGTCTCTTTCTTTAAATATATGTGCAATGAAAAACTTGAAAGAAGTTAATTTCTTTTTTACTTATGAAGGTTGATCTCCAGATCACCACTTGCAATTCCAAGTAAAATAGAAAATCTGGCACACCCACACAAAAGAAATGTTGATGCACGCCCTTGCCCCCCGGTTACGAAAGGGTCGGACCCAACGGACTCTCACGTCCGCCGACCTCAGTAGAACTAGGCAGGAGCGCGGTCCATCAAGCTGGCTCCGCCCGGTGGGACCCGTTCATTTGAGAACACGATGCTAGAAATGAAATATTTGCGTATCATATATTTTGCTCTATGCTTATATTTCTTTTCTCGATTCCTTGGCTACTTTCTAATTGGTGGCCTATGTTGGATTCCGCATCTAAAAAAATGAGATGAGATTTTTTGGAAAATTTATAATTCTTTGAATTTATTTCCACTCTTTCTCTTTTCAAAAAAATAAAAATAAAAAAATCAGATTTTTCATTTTGGATTCAAAATTGAGAAACCTTTATCCTTTCCTATCGTTCGTCGCGCTTGCAGAAATGTTGAGCCTGTTCGACTAAGGTTTTGGGCCATCGTTTCTCTTCGATGAGTTCATTAAAGATCTAAAAAAAATAAAAAATAAAAAATTAAAAAATTAGATTTCTCAGTTTGGATTCAAAATTGAGAAACCTTGATCATTTCCTATCGTTTATCACGCTTGCAGAAATGTTGAGCCTGTTCGACTAAGGTTTTGGGCCATCGTTTCTCTTCAATGAGTTCATTAAAGATCTAAAAAAAAAATCAGATTTTTCATTTTGGATTCAAAATTGAGAAACCTTGATCATTTCCTTTCGTTCATCGCGCTTGTAGAAATGTTGAGCCTGTTCGACTAAGGTTTTGGGCCATCGTTTCTCTTCGATGAGTTCATTAAAGATCTAAAATATATATAGATATAAAAAAACAAAAACAAAAAAAATTAGATTTCTCAGTTTGAATTCAAAATTGAGAAACCTTGATCCGTTCCTATCGTTCATCGCGCTTGCAGAAATGTTGAGCATGTTCGACTAAGGTTTTGGGCCATCGTTTTTCTTCGATGAGTTCATTAAAGTTCAAAAAAAATATATATATATATATATATATATAAAAAAAGACATAGACCACTAAGGTTAAACCAACTGTGTTCTTTGATCATGGTTGACTCAAGAAAAGCCTTGTCCAGAGTGTAGAGACAGCTTGACTATTCTAGGCAAGGGTCCTCTAAACGGGTTTATTAAGTAATCCTACCCTTACCTGAGGGCAATTCTATCAATCGAGATTTCATAAGACCGGGTTAGGAGGCCTATGTGTACTCTCTCGTCTTTTAAATAAATTTTTTTCAAAAATAAAATTTTTAAAAATAAAAATTTTAAAATAAAAAATTTTAAAATAAAAAATTAAAAAAAATTTCAAAAAAAAAATCTTAAAAAAAAATAAAAAAATAAAAAATAAATAAATTAAAAAAAAAGATTTTTTTTTAAAAAAAATCTTCAAAAAAAATCTTAAAAAAAAAACTTCCGTCATTTTGGGTTTAGATTGGAGAAATCTTGGTCTTCTCCTTTCTGAGCACCGGCGCTCGCGGAAATCGCTGAGCCCGTGTTCAGATTGGAGTGTCTTTTGCTCTCTTTTATGAACCCGATATTGGCCTTTCAAAAAAAAAAAAACTCGTCATTTTTGGATTCGGATCCGAGAAATTATGGTTCATTTCTTTCTGAGCACTGGCGCTCGCGGAAATCGCTGAGCCCGTGTTCAGATCGGAATACCATCTGCTCTCTTTGATGAATCCAATCTTGACCTTTCAAAACAAAGAATCACATCTCATGGATGCGATCTCAAAACATTTGTGTCTAGCGGTACTAGTACGCCCTTTCAGGGTCTACTGTATTGCGACCGGCACATTTGTAACTCCAACTTTATATTCTTATTACCTCGAGTAAGCTCTGCTTCTCGATAAGTCGAATTTAAGTTCACAATTGCTTCTAGCAGTCACTGGGACGCTCATTCTGGGCTTACCATACGTGCGATCAGAACAATTGTACCAACTCATGCTTCAACAGAAGCAAACTACGCGCACCTACAAGCGCCCCATCAGCTGCCGCAGCGTCAACTCCCTCGGCAACTCTCTGAGCTCCAGGTCGACCTCGACTCCCCGGACTATTATCTTTGGGATGCTGGGACCATTCCCACTTCCCGAGGAACAAGCTGCTCCTTCCAAGAAGCAGAAACTCGCCTCTCAACATGTCACTACCGTGACACCAAAGGCGAGCACCAGAAGGCCCGAAGCCCGTGGCAGCCCCACGAAGCCTCGACCAGCAAACGACCAGGTCTATCCCAAGACTTGGTCCCCAAGACCTTCACCGAAATAGAGAAGGTCCCAAACATCCACTAAGCCACCATTCCTGGCCCCACTCAAGGAGAACCAGTTCAACCCTCTTGCTTACATGAAAAAGGTGAGACCCATCTCCAACCTGACTCCCAAGTCAAACCAACATAAGCCGGCTTGTTCCTACAAGCCCAAAATCAGATCATGCATCACAAGGCCTCTGCAAGCACCTGCTAAGGCCTATAAACCTGCAGTTCGACCCTTCATCTCTACAGGGGCCGAACTCCAAAAATTCAAAGCTTCGCTGCAACAGGCGAAGGACAGGGTTCGCATACTATCCTTGCCCAGCTACAAAGAAGACAGGCTCGGCTGCTGCGCCCGGGGGAGCACATCCTTCATCGTCAAAGCCCAGCCAGAGCTGACTGAAGCTCAAATTGCTCGTCGTATACGCCGCCGCGCGTCGTATCGGCAAAAAAGACTAGAGAAACAAAGGACCCAGCCTCCTACACTTCAAGTCTCTCCCAAATGGGTCGAAAAAGAAAGACCCAACCAAGTTGCTACCGTCCATATGGTTGGAAAAACCAGAAGGCGCCAAAAGTCAGCAACAAAAATCCATGTCCGACGTCCGATGACCCGCAGCGTCTCCAGGACAAGAAGACATTCAAAAGAATCCCCTGCTCCTTCAAGCAAAGGACGGCAGAGTGATCCTTCCTCAAGCTCTTCATCAAAAAGAATGAGCCCCAGCTCAGTCACCAAGACAGTTTCTTCATTCGAATCACGAAGGATGAACGTCTTGGCTACAAATTCTGAGCCACCACCCCGCAATCCACCTCAAGATGATGCGATCACCCGCATCCAGCAGTTGGAACAAGGCCAACAGAGGATTGAAACTGTAAGACCCCGACCCCCAGTTTCTCTGTTTAGTATTGTTTTAATCATGGTTTAACTTGTTAAGCACGATTTGAGTGAGTTTAACTTTGTTTTTGAGTTTGACTAGACTTTTCATAGCCTTGGAGATTTGAGGACCGTTGACCTTGGTTTGACCCGGTCCATATGATATGTATTTTTATGAGAAATTACTTTTGATTTCTAAAAATTCTGATTTTAGTGTATTTTGACTCATTTTATGAAGTTTAACAACTTTCATGTTTTGTTCATTTTGATTCGATGATCAGAAAACATGTTTTTTCAGGAAAAAGGGCAAAATTGACCTTTCACACTAAATCTGTATTTGAATTTCAAAAATCTCAGAAATTAGGGAAAGTATACTTTTTGGAAAATAAAAATTTCGCTGATCATCCTTGTCTTCTTCGTCGTTTTCATTCGGGACCCACAAATGTTAGTTTCAGCCTTGTGAAGATCGGGGCCCACAAACCCATCTTATAAGAGGGAGAGCTTCTTCTTCTCCTCCATTCTCTTTTCCTGCACGTTTTGGAGCCAAGGGCTCTTTCCCTCTCTTCCAGTCACTTTCTCTCTCATCTGAAACACCAATCTCTTGGAGTTTTCTTGGAGGATTGATCTCCTAAGGTTCTTCCTCTCCATTCAAGCTTTCTAAAGAACCCATTTGCAAGAGATTTAAGCTAGGAGAGACCACTTTTCCATGCCTTTCTTCTTTGTTTGAGCTACCAAAGGTTAGCAATGGTTTTCTTTTCATGAGATCTTGGTTTTTCAAACCTTTTGGAGTATTTTTCTCACATATGCAAAGAGTTTTCATGGAGATTTGAGGATGATTGATTTTTAGGGTTCCTCTTGGTTTATTTTGGGGCTTTTGTAGATGGAAGACCTTGAGACCCTAGAGCTTTGTTTGAGGAGTATTATTTCTCTCTTTAGACTTGAGGCAAGTGGATTTCTCAATTAATATGATGGTTTCCTTTTCTCTTGTTTTATGTCATGGTATTTCATGCTATGTGCTAATCTTCTCATGTTTTATAGTTTTGTTTTGGGATAAATGGAGTAATGTTGTGTGTGATTTCACTCATGATATTGTTTTACAATGTATTGGAAGTTTGTTTCTACCTTGGTCACCTCAAAATATAGCTTTCTTCTTGTCAAAGTGTTTGTGCTCAAAGAATGGAGGAAAAAGGCTTTGATTTAAAAGTGTTTGTTTGGTTAATTGTATTGCTAATGAATGGTGATTTGATGATTTGAGGAGGTCGAGAAAGGGCCCAAGTTATTGTGAAAATATGTATAGGAGAAAGAGGGGGAAAAGAAATCAGAAAAATGCTCAAAAGAGTGCATTTCCGCACTCAGCCCGGACTGGGACAGAGCCCAGTCCGCTCGAGCGGCCCAATGGGCCGCTCGAGCGGACCAGGTTCTGCCTGGGCTTGGCTCGAGCGGACCCTGGGTCGCTCGAGCGAGCCCAGGCCTGTCTGGGCCCATCCTTTGGGCTGTTTCGCGGACTTTTTGGGGTTTTTTTTCAGGCCTGTCTCAACCCCTTTTCAGCCCACTTCTCCCCCTTGATTGTGGCCCGTTAATCCCTTTATTTTTAAGCTTGGAAGCCCATGAAAGTTTGGGATTATTTGTGATACTTGGAATTTGTGAAATGGGAATGGGATCAATGAGAGAATGAGCGTATGTGAAGTTACCCGGAATCTTTCAAGTCTCAATGCGCACTTTATCATTTAAATGTTATGGATTTTCATTGGCATCAAACATATTCTTTATTAATCAATGTTTAAAGGTTAAATGTGTATTGAGATGGTTCCTTGGTAAGTCATTAAGTCATTCTTCACTATCCATTCCATTTCAAGTCAGAGAATGTATATATATTTGTATTCTTCGGTGAACTAATTTGAATAGCATCGGTGATTTGTTATAAAATCATGTGGTTCTCCATGTTCGAAAGGAGTGATCGCATAGTTTTATACAAATTACTTTGATGTGTATTCGAGTGGTTTACCCTGGAAATTCGTATGTTTCTCTGAATCGATTTGAAAGGAGATTTGAGTGGTTCGCCACATTCGGGATTTCATCGATCATATTAGTATTTTGAAAATAAAAACCTCGAGGCAAGACGGGGCCAGAGCTTTGTAGTGCGAGCCCATGAGCCAAAGAGGCTATGATTTCAAAAATAAAACCTCGAGGCGAGATGGGGCCAGAGCCCGGTGGTGTGAGCCCATGAGCCAAAAGGATTAGTATTTTGATTTGTATTGGTTCAAGTTTTAGAAATTAAAGGCACCACTAGGCTTAGGTCACCTAGTCGGGCTGATCACCCGGCTTGGGATCTTTAATTTGTCCGCCAGCTGCAGTTTGGATTCTGTCTGTACCGACCATGACAACGGTTTCTATCTGCCGGTCCCACGTGTAGTGGCTACGGTTCTGATTTTGATCTGCCGGTCCCATTTGTATGGCTACAGCTCTGATTCTATTTCCGGTCCCAAGTGTAGTGGCCATGGCTCTGTCTGCTCTTGTTACTTCGGTAATAGGAGAATATAGCTATGTGTGGTTGCCAATGTTTTATCTATTTATTATTTTGTTTTATGATTCTTGTTTGTTTATACTCATTATATTCTTTGAATTTTGTTAATGTTATGAAACTGATCTTTTATCGTATTGCCTCTATTATTCAGGATTTTAAATGTATTTCCAATTATTAAATGTTTTATGCAGGCTATTATCTTTTCAAGATATTTATGCTCAGGATCTGTCCATTTATTTGCTTTGATATTTATGTTCGGTCTTTCGATCATTTTATCATGCTTTAATGCTATTATTGTTTAGACTCTTTAATCGGTTTTACAATGATTCCATAAGGTTTTATGAATGTCCTTTTGTTACATATTACTTGTTTATTTGCTTGCCAGACCATCGTGTCTGACCCTGTTTGTTTGGTGCCAGTTTCCTCTCTTTCTGTTTTTAGGTGTTTGATCGGAGGAGGCGGCGGAGCCGCCGGTCTGACGTGAGAGGCTGCCCTTTTGATGTCATATAGATGTCAAGTTTGGCACCGGAGCTCGTAATATCACTTGGGGTAGTATGTCACTTAGTGGTTTATTTGTATGGCTTTGTTAGCCTTTTTCTTGGGTTTGTAATTAAGACATTTGTTAATTGTAATTTGAATATGTGGGAAATTAAATAGTCCTGTTACTACCAGCTCAGTGTGTTATGATTTATGTTTTGTGCCAGCCGGCTCTCATGATGGCTTGATGATTTTGGTCGAGTACGACACGGAATCCGATGGCCACGGACTCCGGGTCATAACACCATGATTAGCTTCCGCGAAAATATGCTCGGATCGTGATGGGATTTTATTATCCTCATTCACGTGGATCTTGGGAATTTATCCCAAAAATTCGCATCCCGAGGTCGGAACACTGCAGGGCCCGGTTTCGGGGTGTGACAGAAACTCTGATGGAAAACCTTCTCCTCGCCTTCCAAAATCAGGCGAACAATGAACCTCCTCCGAATCATCAAGACGATGAGGTAAATGGAGAATAAAATGAGTCACGCGCCCTTACCAAAAAGGACGTAGACAGTATCCTCGCCAAAGCAAAAGAAGAGGATATACTCAAGGAGCATGGGATCAAGCCACCATATCCCTTATGGATGGACTCGGTCCCGTTCCCCACCAAATTCAAGCATCCTACTCTCCAAACATATACGGGGAAAGGATCAGCCAGACAGCACGTCATCCACTTCAAGATCCTGACGGGAGCTATCGTGGATCAAGATGTACTCAAGATCTGCCTCTTTGCAAGGACCCTAAAAGGTACGGCCTTCGATTGGTACTCCACTCTCCCGGAGGACTCCATCCAAAACTGGGCCATGCTAGAGACACGCTTCCTGACTCACTTCAAAGGTGAGGATCATCCCGCTACTATGGCTCAGCTGTGCAGCCTAAAACAGGGGGAGAATGAGCCAACATATGACTTCATTCACAAGTGGAAAGCAATGGCATACAAATGCTCTGATGTATTGCCACAAGCGTCGCTAGTCGACATCTGCCAAAATAACATGAGAGCTAGAATCCGCTCCATGATCATCGGCAACAAATCAAAAAACCTGGGAGAACTCCTAGAAGCTTCCATGGGAGCTGAAATGGTGATTAAAGACCTCAATAGTCAGAAATCATCAAGAAAAGAGCCAACCACTGTTGCAACCTCTAAACCAAAGAAGAAAGAGGTCCTCAATGTGCAGACCAAGTCAGCTCCTCAGCCACCAAAGAAAATTGAAAACAAAGCTGCGGGTAAGAAACCTGAACTCTTAGATGCCTTCAAGGAACTAGTAGAGAAGAAATACCCGTTTGATGAAGATGTTGATGAAATCTTCGGGGCTCTTGTGGCAAACGGCAAGCTCACCTTGCCTGAACCAAAAAGACCGAGTGATGTTGGCAAAACCAACGATCCTCGATACTGTCCATACCACCAAATGATCTTGCATCCTCTCAATCAATGCTTCGTTGTGAGGGAGAAAATAAATGAGATGTGGAAAAACGGAGTCATCACCTTTGACAAAAAACTATGGGTCTGCCTCCGTCAACATGGTGACATGTGGACAAACATAAAAATCACCGAAGAAGAAGATCACTACTTCCTTCAAGGTGATAAACTCAATCCAAGCATTTGAGGAACTGGTTCCTTACCCGACACCAGACGGACAACCCATATGGGTACATCCCGATCTCCTGGAAGATGAAAATTGGGAAGTCGTGAAAACAAACCCTACAGCTCAACAGCGAAGGCAGGTTAGGAAACATCTCCTCAAGCTCAAACGGCAAGAGAGGACCCAGCCAAAACAAGAAGTCAAAGAAAAGGCAGAGGCTTCCTCTACCGCTTCACTGGAGGCAACAAAAACATCCCTTCCAGAGACTTCAAAGGGGGTAAGAAAATTCACTCTCAGTGATTTCATGCCACCTCAATTCAAAGAAGCCACGCGGGAGGTATCATACTCTTGCAACTCGGTAGTTGGATTCTCCATCGATGGATACGAGTCCAGCGACACCGATGATGGATTCGAATCCAACTACACAGATGAGTGGGAGGAGTCCCTTGAAACAGGAGAATATCTCTCCGATGAAGAATGGGTTCCTGAGTCTCATCTTATGCCAGTAATCTGGTATAACCCCCTACAGCCACAAGGATCCTGGTCTGATGATGAAGAATACCAAGAGGCTGTACAAGAAAATGCTGCTGACCCAGCACCTCTCATTGCTCCAGTGGAAATCAACAATGTTGAGGCACAAAGAGCTGATGAAGAAGAAGATTTGGCTCCCATGCCTAATCTTGAAGAATATGCAAGGATCTTGCAGCGTCTCGCTCTAGAACAAGAGCAAGACCGCGTCAATGAGCCTCCTCGCAATCCAGAGCCTGAAGTCCCTGAAGACCATCAGGTACATCCTCCCTTAACTCCTGAAAATGGAGAAAATTGCTGGATAGACGATCCTCTTACATCCGAGGATGAGTCTGACTCCGATTAGGCAACGTCTCCTGTCAAAGCTTCCTGTAATGTAATAATTCGGGATTATAGCTCTTCCGAGGCATCGTTTGATGAGAGCACTTACACTCCGGCGACGCCTAGCAATGTATCTTCTGGAGCCACCTCGTCTCACGTGACTTTCACTGAGATGACACCCTCTCATGTTTCTTCTCTTGAGACCGTGACTTCAAAGTTCACACCCTTCCTGACTAAAGAATTCCCAGCTATTGATGCTTGGGACGATGAATTGGTCAACGAAGAAGAAAGGTTGCTGGATGCTGTTCAGAACTTGTTCCCGGAAAATGCTCTGTGCAACACAATCACTGAGGATGGCAACTCCGTTGCTGATACATCCTCAGCAAATGAAAAACGACAACCTCTTGATCCTGAAGACAATCTTCCAAACGAAGACCCTTCTCAAGAAGCTCTCGAAGTTGGAGAGGCACCCGCTCTGGCCGGGACTACCACAAAAATTACAACCAATCTTCCTTTACATATGTAAATCCTTCAGGAAAAGATGTTGTAAGCACCCCTAGTGGCAACAATGATGAACATGCAGGCCCTATGGAGGCTTTCAAGTATGACTTGATTGAACACTTCAAGCACATACCTGCACGTCTGCACATCCTAGATTTGTTGCGAATGTCTCCGCACACTCGTGATAATCTCATCTCAGAATTACAAAAGCTGACTAAGGATGTCGATAAACATGCCCTGCAAGTCCTCCAAATTGAAATGGATTGCCGGGTCAAAAACTCAAAAGCCTCCTCAAAGGGAGAAAAGAAGAAAACTGAGGGATCAAGCATTGAATGCCTCTCGGTTAAAAAAGCAGCCAGTGCAACCATCGCCTTCACAAAGGACGACCTCCTACTTGGCGAAACCAGGCACAACCGACCCCTGTACTTTACAGGGTATATCAAGGAAATGCCTATGCACAGAGTTCAGATCGACCCAGGTTCTGCACTCAACCTCATCTCCACATCGGCTCTCGAAGAGTTAGGCATCCCACCCAGCAAGCTAAGCCACACATCTGTATCTATCTTTGGATACGATGGGAGTACTGAAAGGCCTATCGGCAAAATTAGGTTCAGGTTGCAGATCGGTGATCTTATCTCTGAGGTCACAGTGTATGCAATAAAAACCCCTTCATGCTACAACATCCTTCTTGGACGCCCTTGGATCCACGAGAATGGCGTTGTCCCTTCAACTCTACATCAATGCATCAAGTCTGTTGGCGACGATGGCATGATATATCGAGTCTTTGCAGACAAAAAAACCCTTCAAAGGTAAAGAAGTCCACTTTGCAGACTCACAAATGTATGAAGGTGAAAAAGAAGAAGAGGAGAAGCATACAGCATCCTTTGCCGAAAATCCCCAGAAAGATAAAGGCAAGGCTCCTCAACAATGGCCAGAAGAAAACAAATCATCCGGTAAATCCGAAGAGAGCATTCAAACTCCCTTCATCATCTCCCTCAAACTTTCAAAGCCTTTGGTCATCCAACTAAAGTGAAGAAGGTAAAGCAAAAGCCTGGGGAAAAATTTGTTGTCTCTTTCGTGTCTATCATGCAAGACACGGATTCAGATTCAGAGCCAGAAGACGACACATCGTCAAGCCAAGCTGACACTCAGCAAGTTCAGCCTGCTCTCACTCCAATGGAGACAACTTCTGACATAGAAGATCCTACGACAGCTTCCTTCGTTGTTCCAGCAACTTCAGCAAAGGAAAAGCCGATCTTCTTCCATAGATCGAATGCTTCTTCATCAAACTCCATGCTTGAACCTTTCCAAAATAAAGGTATGCCTCAACTATCCTTATAAAGCTCTGTGGCACAAGCTATTATGAAGAAAATGGGCTATGATGCTCAAAACCCAGTCAGCTTGGGAAAAGGATGCGGTATTCTCACGCCATTGGGGCCCGTCTTGACCAAAAGCCAGCTGGAAGATTGGAGACTCTACGGCTATGTAGAAAAGTCTTCACACGGGTTAGGGTATGATCCCGACACTCCCCTGAGACAGTTGACACAAAGGCTTAAAAGTCAATATACTGACCAAGCCTCAACATCTCAAGTCCATGAAGACATCGATCTCCCTGGATATCTCTTTGATGAGTCACCTGACAAAGATCCAGGAAGCTCATCCAATTAGCACGATTTCTCCGAAAATGAAGAGGAGTTGTCCGATGGCACAGATGTGTGGTCTTCTGACCCAGAAGAACCCTCATCTCCAAAAGAAGTTGCCGACTTCGACCCGGTTTCAACAAGCGATTGGGATCATCTCATAGCAAGCCTAGGGAAAATTACCGATCAAGAAGACCCGTGGAAAGGAACAAAGCCTTGGTCTGGAAATACCCTTGAAACCCCAGAAGGTTTCGTTGAGCTGGAAGCCTCCGAAAATATTGTGGAGGAACCACCTTTGAACCTTCCAACAGAAGATCCTGTTCAAAAGATAGACTTGGGAACACCAGATAACCCACGTCCTGTATTCATAAGCAATAATATAAAGGATGATGAGTTACCCGAGTATATCGCCTTTCTTCGTGAGTTCGTTGACTGCTTTGCATGGTCTTACGCTGAAATGCCTGGCTTAGACCCCAAAATAGCGGTTCACAAACTTAATCTTCAAGAAGACATCAAGCCTGTCAAGCAAGGCCAGAGAAGATTCCGTCCAGATGTGATGGATAAAATTGAACAAGAAGTTCAAAAACTCAAAAGCGTTGGCTTCATCCGTGAGGAACAACATCCTGAATAGTTGGCCAACATCGTCCCTGTGACAAAGAAAAACGGGCAGATCAGGGTCTGTATTGACTATAGAGACCTGAATGGCGCATGCCCAAAAGATGAATTTCCGCTCCCCATACCAGAGGTAATGATTGATAATACCTATGGATTCGAGCGAATGACATTCATGGATGGTTTCTTTGGCTACAATCAGATAAAGATGCATCCTGAAGATGAAAAACATACATCTTTTCGGACCCCATTTGGCATGTATTGCTACACTGTCATGCCATTTGGTTTGAAAAATGCTGGTGCCACATATCAGAGGGCTATGATGAAAATATTCCAAGATATGCAGCACAAGACGGTTGAATGTTACGTTGATGACCTCGCCGTCAAAAGCAAAAGAAAAGAAGATCTTCTCGAAAACCTTCGAGAAGTCTTCCTCCGGCTTCGCAAACACAAACTGCGAATGAATCCTTTGAAATGCTTCTTCGGCGTCTCGTCGGGTAAGTTCCTCGGATTCTTAGTTCGGAAAGCTTGAATAGAGCTTGACCCCATAAAAGTCAAAGCCATTCTAGAAATGCCCTCTCCAAGAACCTTGAGAGAACTCAAAGGGCTTCAAGGGAGATTGGCCTATATCAGACGGTTCATCTCCAATCTTTCGGGGAAATGACGTCCATTCTCTCGGTTGATGAAAAAAGGTGTAAACTTTGTCTGGGATGCCAACTGTGAAGCTGCTTTCCAAGACATCAAGTCATACCTGACAAAACCTCCAGTGTTAGCTGCTCCTACCACTGGAAAACCATTCATCTTGTACACAAGAGCCCTTGATCACTCTTTGGGAGCTCTGCTTGCGCAAGAAAATGATCAAAGAAAAGAAGATGCTCTATATTACCTCAGCCGCATGCTAGTAGGTGCAGAGCATCACTACTCTCCAGTCGAAAAAGAATGTCTTGCAGTGATGTTCGCTGTACAAAAGCTGCGTCACTACTTGCTTTCCAACACAGTATACCTGGTCTCGAGGGTCAACCTCTTGAAGGTCCTTGTCACAAAGGCAGGTTCTCTCAATGCTCGACTGGCAAAATGGTCCATCCTTCTGTCACAATTTGATATTAGGTATGTACCACAAAAGGCAATCAAAGGGCAAGCTCTAGCGGACTTCCTCGCAGAGCATCCATTGCCTAAAGATTCTCCGCTTAGAGATGATCTCCCAGACAAACCAGTCTACAATGTGGAGACTTTCTCGCAAAGTGCCTCCTGGGACATGTACTTTGACGGTGCAACCAGGACAAATGAAAAAAGACAGCTGATCTCGGGAGTTGGCATCCTCTTTGTTAGCCCCGACAAATACATGATTCCACACGCTTTCTCGCTACTGGAACCATGCACAAACAATGCAGCTGAATATCAAGCTCTGATCCTAGGATTGGAACTCGCCGTCGAATCCGGTATCACCATGCTGGAAGTCTTTGGAGACTCTCAACTAATCGTCAACCAGATGAATAAGAAATTTGAAGTCAGGAAGCCCGATTTGCTGCCTTACTACAACAAAGCACAATCGCTTCTGCAAAAGTTTGACATCTGTCACATCACCCACATTCGTAGAGGTGAAAACATACGTGCAGATGCCCTAGCTGGACTTACCGCATCTATGGCAATTCAGGAAGGGGAAAACATGCAAATCAGAGTGTGCGAAAGAAGAATCCTTCCTCCTCTTAACACACACCAAGCAGTTACTGAATGCCACCAAGTGGTTGGAAGTCGGATTTCAATCCTTCAAACTTCAATCGGCGACTGGAGGGATCCGTTCATTGATTACATTATGTTCAGAATCCTACCTGAAGATGCAAAAGAACGGGTAAGCATCCAAAGGCGAACCCCAAGCTTTCATTTGGATATTCTTTCAAAATTCCTTTACAGGAAATCCTTCAACAGAGTACTTCTACGCTGCTTGTCACAACAAGAGGCTGAAGAAACACTCAAAGAAGTTCATGCTGGTCTTTGCGGAGCTCATCAGGTTGGTCCCAAGCTCTATGATCAGATAAAAAGGTTAGGATATTACTGGCCTACCATGGTAGCTGATGCAATGCAATTTGCTAAGCGCTGCCAACAATGCCAAATTCATGGAGATTACATTCACATGCCTCCAGAATGGCTGCATCCTACTGCGATTTCATGGCCTTTCGAAACCTGGGGTATGGACATCATAGGTCCTATTTCTCCCCCTTCGAGCAAAGGTCATCGCTTCATCTTCGCCGCTACGGATTATTTCTCTAAGTGGTCAGAAGCATTTGCGTTCAACGAAATGAAGACCTCATTAGTCCTTCAGTTCCTGCGCACCAACACCATTTGTCGTTTTGGCATACCCAAAAGATTCTTCCATGATAACGGACCACAATTCCGGGATCATCGATTCTACAGGTTCTGCGACAAATACAAAATCCAAAGCTGTCCTTCGACTCCATACAATCCGGCAGCAAACGGATTAGCAGAAGCTTTCAACAAGACACTCTGTAAAATCCTCAAAAAAATGGTCTCTAGTCACAAAAGAGACTGGAGCGGCAAAATGTCTGAAGCTTTGTGGGCCTATCGAACCACCTTCGAGGACCAACTCATAGCACACCATTCTCCTTGGTCTATGGATGCGAAGCTGTCTTGCCCTTGGAAGTACAAATTCCTTCCTTGAGGGTATCCTTGCAAAATGACATGACTTAAGAAAGCAATGTCAAATTGTGACTCCATGAGCTGGACAATCTCGATGAGAGATGGCACGAAGCTCAACAAAGCATTGAACTTTACCAAGCACGAATGGTAGGATCTTTCGACAAAAAAGGTCAGGCAACGCGCCTACAAAAAGGGTGACTTGGTCCTTGCGGTAAAAAGACCAATGGTCTTCGCTCACAAGTCCAAAGGCAATTTTGAGCCAAAATAGGAGGGCAACCTACGTCATCGACAACGTTTTCTCCAACGGCGCATACGCACTCCTAAACATGGAAGGTGACAGATGTATGCTGCCTATCAACGATAAGTTCTTAAAGCGGTACTACCCTTGAAGACTCACCAAACTGGGTAAGAGCAATGCCTGTATGGCCAAAATCGGTTTCCAGGTACACGCTCACTAAACCCACCTTTTTTTTAGAATCTTCATATCAAATGTTGAAATTTCTAGAAATTTAAACAATGCTTACTTTCATCGTTTCATTGTTAAAAAAAAAAACCCAAGTTTAGGAACCTTTCCCTAACTTGACCAAAATTTTCAGCCCTTGAACTCAAAATTCATGGTTTGAAACAAAACCCGGATTCAGGGATTTCCACCCTAGTCCACCCTACCTTTTACCGCCTAAATGGTTTTTGGTCAAAACTTATGACCCTCGTGTCTTTAAAAAAAATGGTTTTTCAAAAAACCGTGGGGAAGCGACGCTTAGTCGATACTCGCACAAATCGGAAGCATACGAACCACGTTCGACGCTCCCAAAATTGTAGGGAAGCGACATTTCGTCGATACTTGCAAAATCCAAAACCGCGGAGACGCAACATTTCAGTTGATATCCACAACCCAAATTTCAAAGGTTCAAAAAAAACCTAAAAACCGTGGAGACGCAACATTTCAGTTGATATCCACAACCCAAATTTCAAAGGTTCGAAAAAACCTAAAAAAACCATGGAGACGCAACATTTCAGTTGATATCCATAACCCAAAGGTTCGAGAAAACCACAAATTTTAAAAAAATCGTGGGGAAACGACATTAAGTCAGTACCCGCAAAACCAAAATTTTTGAAAAGCAAGGATGCGACATTCCATCGATACTTGCACCCAAATCTACGAGGATGCGACATTCCATTGATACTCGCAACCGAATGAGCAAGGATGCGACATTCCATCGATACTTGCAAGACCATTCAGCAGGGAGGCGACTTTTAGTCGATACTTGCATTTTTGAAAACCAAAATGGCTATAGATGCCACCAAAACAAACCGGCTATAAATGCCACCAAAACAGGCTATAAATGCCACAAACCGGCTATCAATGCCACAAACAAAAAAAATTGGCTTTAAAAAAACCCGGCTATCAATGCCACAAACTCGGCTATTAATGCCACCAAAACCCGGCTATAAATACCACAAACCGGCTATCAATGCCACAAAACAAAACCGGCTATCAATGCCACAAACAAAAAATCGGCTTTCAAAAAACCCGGCTATTAATGCCACAAACCCGGCTATAGATGCCACAAAACAAACTCGGCTATCAATGCCATAAAAAAGCTGGCTCTCATGCCAAAATTGGCTTCCATGCCACAAACAAAAATATGGCTTCCATGCCAAAACAATCATTTGACAAAAGATTTTCACAAAATGACAAAATTTTGATCAAATCCCATTTAGCAATTACTTTTATCACAAAAAGATTTAAGTGAGCATAGGGAAAACAAAACGAAAACAAAAAAAAAAGTACAAAAAAAAATACATGTGGTACCCAAAAAAAAGAAAGTGTTCACAAGCACTACAGAAAAACAATAATAAAAAAAAAGAGTACCAAAAAAATACATGTGGTACCAAAAAAAGAAAGTGTTCACAAGCACAACAAAAAAAAAAGAGTACCAAAAAAATACAAGTGGTACAAAGAAAAAAAAAAGAGAGAAGGATGGTTTCTGTTAAAAAACAGGAGCTCAATCAAAAATAGTCTCCAGCCAAGAGTTCAGCTCCTCAAGCAAACTTTTGGCCTCAGCCGTCAGAGAATCCAAGGCACGCTTCTTCAAGAACTTGCCATGAGATGCTGGGGTGGGCTGTAACCCTTCTTTCACACCGGGAAGCTTATTCCGAGCAGTTTTCCATCGTTCGCTTTCTTGAGATTTCCTTTCAAGAACTCGATTGGCATCTGCAACCCGGCGAATCAGAGCACTCTCCCTGTCACGAGCCTCTTTATTGCAGTCCACTTGGCAGCGACTTGTGCCTGCAGATGCTCAAGACGTTTCCTGGCCTCATTGACCTCCCTGTCAAGGATGTTAAGGTCATGTGTCAGCCCAATGATGTTTAGCTCTTCTAAGTTCTTATCTCGGACTACCTATTTCCTGCTTTGTGTAGCCTCATCCAGGTTAGACTGAGCCTTATCTGCAGGGTCCAAGAACATCTCCTTGAAGAACTGGTCGTCACGAAAACCCATGGTCTCAAACCACCTGTCACCCAGCTCAATGATCCTATCAACGATCACCCTGGCACTTGTGACATCCAGACCAGCCTCCTCGGCATCACCGAGAATCTCACGCACATGCTGGATCATCCCAAATCCGGCATCTAAGTGCCCAGAAAGCAGAGTCTCAATCCAAGGCTCAAAACCCGCACCACCACCTTCTTCGCAAAAAGAAGAGATGGCCCAGCTGAAGATTCTCCCAACTCCGTTGGTCGACTGCTCATGTCATCACTCATTGGAAGAGTAACAAAAGAACTCTTTCCAGTTGAAGCTGCTCCTGTTCGGGAAGGAATCTCAGCACGAGGTATCTCCTCAACAGTGTCAGAACTGGTCCCAGGAGTCTCTACCTCTGGATCAACCTCTGGCATCCCTTGCTCTGGTTCTGAAGGAAGCGACGGACCTCTTCTGTCACTTCAAAACCAGCCAAAGAAACACAAAAAGGTATGAATATGATCCTGTTTGAAAATCATCATCAAGGTTATTACTACAAAATACCTTCTTCGACGACTGGCGGAACACTCTCTTCCTCCATGAACTCATCGGAAGCATCATCAACATTTGCATCCATCGATGGTTCAAAGACATCGGAATCCTGTAGCAAGTTAGCTGGTAAGAAAAATGTTAGCAAACCAAGTCACAGACATAAAAAAAAGAAAGCAAAAGAAGTCATACCAATTGGAGATTCTGGATTCACTCCAGAATCCCTCGGTTCTTCCTCAGGTGCCCCGACAGGATCCGTCACCACCTCATCGGTTGGAACCTCAGGCATCGCCAAGTCTTCCTCTGCTAAAAAAATAAAAAAGGAAAAGCAGAAACAAGAAGCAAATCAGAACATGGAAAAATCCCATGAAAAGAAATGGAAAGAGAAAAAGAAAGAATCATACCTTCACCGACGGTCTCTTCTTCTCAGCTTCTATTCTCTGGAGGCTCGTCAGCATCTACTGGCACATCCTCATTAATAGTAAGAGGGACTTCCAAGTCAGGAGAGTCCTCATGCTGCCCCTTGCTGCGATGATGACTCCTCCTCCTCTTACTCCTACGGGCTCGCCTCTTAGAGGAACCTGCCCCACTGTCAGAGTCAGGTCTTCCACTTGACTCCTCACTGGATGGTCTACTCTTGCCAGTAGACTCCACGGAAGCTTACCTTTGCACCACTTGCATCCAAGCACCAAGTTCGGCTTCCTCCTGTTCTAGCTGCTCTAAAGCCTCATCAGGTATTTCTCGAATAGCTTCAGAACCAATGACGCCCTGGTCACCGAGAAAGCCTATCTTGTGCTTCTCTCCAGAAAGGAAGGCCCAAACTTCCTCTCGGCAGACGCCATCCGACTTTCCAAGACCCTTTCCAGATGCCAGCTTCACATCAAGCTCCTTCTTGGAAAGCCCCCGATATGCCGAAATGCTCTCCGTGAACCACTTCGCAAAGCCGGCAGTCCGGGAAGTCAACAACACAGGATAAGAGATTATGGCTGTAGTGTCTTCAGCACTATAGAAAGCCCATGCATTTCTCTCGTCCTGTAAACCTCCAAAGCGCTTCACCATGCTTGAAGGCGCTCCAACAATGCCTTGGGAAAAACCCAGCTGCAAAGCAAAGTAAGAGGGTACATACGGCTGGATGTCGACGAAAAGATGTCTGCGGTACACCATCGTGCCGACACGTATGCTGAAAAGCTACTCCTTCTCTGCATTCGTCAAGGAATAATGCCTTCCCGACCCCGCCCTGGTAGAGTCTCGGGAGGCACCAAAATCAAAAGCCTTCTTCCGCAACTCCGGAGAAAGCTTCACTGAAGACTGCCCCATCTCGACGTCCCTGAACCGTCGGATCCTCATACGGGCAAACAAAAGTGATTCGGACACGGCTTTGCCCGTAGCAAGCCGAATCATCAGAGGATCATCATCCTGTGCAACACCCAGCCGGTGGAAGCCAGGACAGTGGTACAGGTACCACGAATAAAAGATGTGGGCTGAAAATACCCTATTCATGGGAAGCCCAAGCCGAACCAAAAAAGCAGCAGCCTGCAGTTCGATACACTGGTAGGAGTAAAGAGCTGGCCCCAAATCAAGCTGCTCTCCAAAAGCCATCTGACAAGCTGGAAAAATACAATGCGGCCTGATGCGCGTTCCATCTCCTCCAGCAAAAAATAGCCTCACCAAGCCAATAAGTGAGGTAAACAGCGAGATCTCTCCGCAGTGCAATGTCAGGACATATGGCGTTTGTACTCGCACAGAAATCTCTCAACTCTTCTTGCATAGTCAAGATCCTGAGCCCTGGCTTCCTGGGTCACACTATCAGAAGACTCCTTACTATCAAAAAATTGGGGAACGAAGAGCTAGAACTCTTCCAACTGCTGGATCTAACTTTCAAACCCTCCTTCTCCTTCAAAAAATCATAGAAGGCGACGAGCTGAAAGTACAGAAGCCTGAACTCCTCAGACTGCCCATCAAGGACGCTGTCGATCGGCATAAACTCCTCATAGAGTTTGCAAAGGATGGGCAATCCAATAATGGCGCTTAGCTCCTTCAAAGAGAAACCAATCTCACCATTCGTCACAACGAAGGTATTGGTTTGTGGGAGGAATGACTCCAGCGTAGCCATGAAGGCCTCGTCGGAAAAGATCACGATCTCCCTAAAGGCACGGACCACATCAAAAATCTCGGCTTCCTTCAAAACGACACCACCAATCAGCAGGACGCGATCAATCCACAACTTCCACTCGGAGTCAGCATTGAAATGGCCACGAAGTCGAAAAGGCTTTATCCAATTGCTACCGTCACCGCTGAAATACCAAGGCCCACCGGTCTCAAATCGACCGACGGATAATCAGAACCCTGGTAGCCGCTGGATGGCATCAACAGGTCCATGTCAACAGGCGACCTCTCCGTATATCCAGGAGAACCGCCAACAAAAACCCCAGTCTTGATTACATTTGTCCTTCTCACCCAGCTTGGAGGATCTTCCCTCTTAGAGCACGTGGGGGTAAGGCTCATGATCAAGATGGTGCGATCAAACGTCGACCGGGTAACAATAGTCTTCTTCTCACCATCTGATGTGAAAGAGAACTGAAAACATCTCCTCTGGTATGTCATGTCATCAAGGACGGCATCACCAAAGAAGAAAGTAGGCTTGGGTAAAACACTCTGATCTTCCATCTGTTAGAGTGTTTATTTTGTTGCAATTTGATTGGATGCATTCATTGTCTCATCTTGATCTCTCTCTCATTCATGTTCTCCTTCTTAGGTTTCTCTTGCATATCTTTCTTCATAAGCTTTGTTTTTACTTGAAAAAATCTTCAGATCTTTTTGTTTTCTGCTTTCACTTTCTGTCGGTCCCTCTGTCGGCTCTCATCGGTCAGCCGACACTAGAACCGAGCCCAGCCGATAGACTGTCGGTTCCAGTTCCAGAGAGCTTCAACTTTTAGATCTTCTCTGTCGGTCAGATCCTCGGCTCCTATCGGTCAACCGATATTGCTTAAAACTCTGGACCGAGAGTTCATCGGTCCCAATATCAGAAAGCTTCATTTTTGGACTTTTTGCTTTATCGGTTCCTAAGTCGGTTCCAAGATCGGTCGACCGATGCTGTCGGTCAAACCGACAAGTGTTTCTTGGTCAGCAAATTTTTCAAAAATATAGCCGTTGCGTATGACAGTTAGGCTATCGGTTGACCGGCACCAAGTTCTCGGCGAGCCGATAGCTATCCGTTGGGAACACTTTTTCTATAAAAAGTGACCTTCTCTTTGGGAAAGTTTGCTGAATTTTTGAGATCATCTGAGCCCAAAGGAGAGGAACTTTACAAGAGCTTTTCAAAAGGGATCATGGAAGCATTTTCAACCTTTCAATCTTGGACCTTTAAAATGGGTGTGCTTTCGAAATCTCTATCTCTTTTTCATGCTTAGACCTTTAATCTTTGTTTTCCTGAGCATGATCAAAGTGTTAGGCCTTTTCTAAAGATGTTGTTTCTTTTCATAACATGCCTTGATCTTTGAAAAGTATTTGCATTATGAAATCAACATAAGTCTCCTCATTCACATGTGTTTTTGAACATTAACTTTCAAAACTAATTGTTTTAAGTTTGAACCTTTAACAAACCATGTGTTGAGTAATGCAACTCTTTCTCTTACATTTGATCATCATCCTTTGCATTAATTGAAGTTTCATCCTTTTAAAAAGAGAAAGTGAATTTTCTAGTTCATGCATTAGTCATAAACATTATCATTGTCCATTCAGCCTATCTAGAGGCAAACCACTGTGTTTTACTTGTTCTCTTACCCATGCACAAATAGGCATTTCACTTAAGAGAAAAATCAATGTTGTAATGGTTGGTGCTTAGCCTTGAAAAGCACATATAGTGTTGTAAAGGTTCATGCTTAACCTTGAAAAGCATAATGATGTGGTTGTAAGGTTAGAGGTGATCCTAAACCTTGAATTGACTAGTGAAATCCGGTAAGGTTACCGGGAGTGGATGTAGGCATCTTGGCCGAACCACTATATTTGATTGTGTTATGGTGATTTGTGGTTACTTTCCTTTTCATGATTGTTGAACTCTTAATTGGGTATGAGCTTGATTAAAAGATGTGTTTGTCTTTTGAATGTGTATGATTGACTCAGATAACTCTCTCTTGTATGAAGCTAGCTTACTATCATCAAAGCATAAGTCACCTAAAAATCAAAATGTTTAAAAGTGGCTTAAATTTTTAATTGCATCCTATTCACCCCCCCCCCCCTCTAGGATTCGATCTTGGTCTTTCAATTGGTATCAGAGCCAAGTTGCTCTGGTGTTAGGTCTTACAGCCTAGAGTTGAATCCTAGTGAGTGTGTTTTCTTTTGTTGCCACTATGCAATCTCATCTGGGTGAGGGCAATGCCACCAATAGACCACCTCTGTTTAATGGAACACATTATAGGTATTGGAAAATAAGGATGCAAGTGTTCCTGGAATCCCAAAGTTTAGATGTGTGGAACATCATTGAAGAAGGCTATCATCTACCCACTGCCACAGAAAAGGATTCTGAAGGCAATATTATATCCTTAACTCTCAAACCTAAAAGTGCTTGGACTCAAGGGGAAAAGGATAGAGCTAATCTTAATGCTAAAGCAAAAAACTCTTTATATTGTGCCTTATCTCAAGAGGAATTCAATAGAGTTGTCAATTGCAATACTGCTAAGGAAGTGTGGGACACCCTAGAGACCACCCATGAAGGTACAGATCAGGTCAAGATAGCCAAAATTCAAATGTTGACCTCTAAGCTAGAAGACATTAAAATGCTAGAAGAGGAAACTTTTGATGAGTTCTACACAAAGATTATGGAATTAGTCAACTCTCTCATAGGACTAGGAGAAAAGATGGATGAATCTAAAATTGTAAGAAAAATTTTAAGGTCTCTTCCTAAAAGATTCAAACCAAAGATTATTGCCATAACTGAGAGTAAAAATGTGGATCAAATTAAAATTGAAGAACTAAGAGGAAATCTTCTCACATATGAACTAGATTTTGAAGTTAAAGATAAAAAGAAAGGAGTTGCCTTTACCTCTCAGACTAATGAAAATGAAAGTGAAGATGATAGTGATGATGACAATGCTCTTCTTGTCAAGAAGTTTAAGAAATTCTTTAAGAACAACAAAAACATTAGAAAATCTGATGAAAGCAGCAAAAGCTCTAGATTTCCAAGAAGTTCCAAAAGTTCTTTTATCAAAAAGGATGTGCAATGTTATAATTGCAAGGGGTTTGGACATATTGCTCAAAATTGCTCCACTCCTAAAGAATTTGAAAGAGGGGATAAGAAAGCAAAGAAAGCATTGAACATAACTTGGGATGACGAAGATGAAGATAGTGACAAAAATGAATCCCAGAATGATGAAGATGAAAATCCTCCTAATTGGCTTCTTATTGCCTCTGTTGAAGAGATAAATGATCATAACACATTAATAGATGACACATTAGGGGAAGAGGAAACTCATGAAGAAGATGATGAATTTGAGATCCAACAAGCTTACAATGATCTATATGAAAATTCTGAGATCTTAATTAAGAAAAATAAAATGTTAAAAGAAGAATCCAAAAAACTGGTAAATGAAGTAAATGTTCTAAAAGATGAATTGAAACTAACCATAAATGACAAAGTCAATTTGGAACATAAATTCATCACCCTAACTGAAGAACTAGCTCTTGCTCAAAATCACATTCATAGCTTACAATCCAAGCTTGAGTCTAGTCAACTTGAAACAAACTCCTTACAATTAAAACTCAACAAAGGAAAATTCATTGTTGAAAAATTCACCTTGGGAAATGACAAGTTTTATCAAATGTTAGGCATGCATAAAATCTATGGTGACAAGAGTGGTGTAGGTTTTGAAGGCTCCCCTAGCAACATGAAGGACAGCTCTCAAATACTTACTAAGAGTGTCCGCAAACCTATAGTTGAGAGAAGTTTTACCACTAGATGGACTTGTCATTTTTGCAATCATAGAGGTCATTTGGTTCCCAATTGCCCTTATAAAAATAGGTTATCTCTCAACAATCCCTCTAAAATATCTTTTAAATTTGTCCCCAAGACCATTCCCTACAAATCTCCTCTGTCTAGATGGATGGTTAAACAAACACACCTTGAGAGTCTCATAGTGCAAACCGCTTTAAAAGCAAAAGAGAATCCTACTTGGTTTTTAGATAGTGGTTGTTCTAAACACATGACAGGAGACCGATCTAGATTCAGCTCTATAGTGGAATATGATGGAGGAAATGTCTCTTTTGGAGACAATAGTAAAGCTCAAATCATTGGCAAGGGAAGTGTGAAGGGAGATCAAATACCAACTCTGAATGATGTATTTCTTGTGGAAGGATTGAAGCATAATCTCCTTAGCATTAGCCAATTGTGTGACAAGGGAAACAAAGTTGTCTTTGACAGGCTTTCATGCAAGGTAGTAAATGATAAAACTAACCAAGTTATCCTTACTGGGTCAAGGACAAAAGGGAATATCTACATTATAGAAGAATGTGAAGACAATGAATCTAGGTGCTTGATAACCAGAAATCAAGAAAATTACTTATGGCACCAAAGGATGGGTCACATAAACTTTAAATTGATGAAGATCCTGTCCAAGAATGAGATTGTGAAAGGAATTCCCAAGTTGTCTGCTGAAAAGTCTGAAATCTGTAAGGCATGCCAACTGGGTAAACAAATAAAGAAGAGTTTCAAAGGTCTAAAGGATATATCGTCGTCTCGTCCTCTAGAATTAATCCATATGGACTTGATTGGACCTGCACCCGTGCAAAGTATTGGAGGAAAGAAATTTATTCTGGTTATGGTAGACGATTATTCTCGTTTTGGTTGGATTGCTTTTCTCCATGCTAAATCAGATGCTGTAGACAATATCATAAGAATTTGCAACAAGATACAAGTTGAAAAAGATTGTAAAATTCAGAAGATCAGAAGTGATCATGGAGGAGAATTTGAGAATGAAAAATTTGCCAAATTTTGTGAAAATCATGGGATCAATCATCAATATTCAGCTCCTAAGACTCCTCAACAAAATGGAGTAGCAGAAAGAAGAAATAGAGTGATTCAAGAAATGGCTAGGAGCATGCTCAATGAAAAGAATCTTCCTCGTAATCTATGGGCTGAAGCTGTGAACACTGCCTGCTATATTATAAATAGAGTCTATCTCACCAAGAATACCAACAAGACCCCGTATGAGCTTTATTTTGAAAGAAAACCTAATTTAGGGTATTTGAAAGTGTTCGGAAGCAAATGTTATATTCTAAGAGATAGGGAGCAGTTGGAGAAATTCGAGCCTAAATCTGATGAAGGAATCTTCCTAGGCTATTCTGAAAGGAGCAAAGCTTACAGAGTGTTTAATCATAGAACTATGACCATAATGGAGTCAGCTCATGTTGTCATCGATGATATGAATCAAATTGGAAGAACTCTTCAAGATGATGATGAAGTTGAATATGTTATTGATCAACCAACTCCTAAAGCCAAAAATGATATCATCCCATCCAAAGCTACAGTTCCAACCAAACTCATGAAAGATCATACATTGGAGAATATTATTGGAGATATCAGTAGTGGGGTCATGACCCGGAGACAAGTTCATAACTTATGTGCACATTACTCGTTTGTCTCTCAAGTTGAGCCCAAGAATTTTTCAGAAGCTGAATCAAAATCAGAATGGATGGAAGCTATGCAAGAAGAATTGAATCAATTTAAGAAAAATAATGTTTGGGATCTTGTTCCATTACCTACAGAGAAAAATCCAATTGGTACTAAGTGGATATACAAGAACAAATCAGATGAATCTGGTAATGTTGTAAGAAACAAGGCAAGACTAGTAGCAAAAGGATATGCCCAAATAGAAGGAATTGATTTTGAAGAAACCTTTGCTCCTGTAGCCCGTTTGGAGTCTATAAGGATCCTATTGAGTTATGCGAGTAGCATGAGAATTAAACTATTTCAGATGGATGTCAAAAGTGCCTTCCTGAATGGAGAAATTGAAGAGGATGTTTATGTTACCCAACCAGAAGGCTTTGAGGACCCTCATCATCCTGAGTATGTCTACAAACTCAAGAAAGCTCTTTATGGATTAAAACAAGCACCAAGGGCTTGGTATGAAAAACTCACAACTCATCTGATTGAAAATGATTTTAATTGTGGGAAAGTTGATAAGACCTTGTTTATCAAGAAAATTGATCAAGACATTCTTGTAGCTCAAGTCTATGTTGATGACATAGTGTTTGGATCCACATCAGACAAATTGGCTCAAGGATTCTCAGAGTTAATGAGCTCCACCTTTGAGATGAGTCTAGTTGGTCCCCTGCAGTTCTTCTTAGGTCTCCAGGTTAACCAAACCGAGCGAGGAATTTTTCTTAGCCAATCCAAATTTGCCTTAGAAATTGTTAAGAAGTTTGGTCTAGAAACCTCCAAGCCTAATAGCAACCCCATGGGATCTTCTTCAAAACTGTCTAGTGACCTCAAAGGCACCAAAGTAGACCAAAAACTCTATCGTAGTATGATAGGAAGCCTTCTCTATCTTACTGCTAGTAGACCTGATCTCTCTTTCAGTGTTGGAATCTGTGCCAGATATCAATCGGATCCTCGTGAGTCCCATCTCAAAGCTGTTAAACGTATCTTTAAATATATCAATGGGACATCACATTATGGCATCTGGTATCCTTGTGACTCATCTTTACAATTAATTGGATACAGTGATGCTGATTGGGCGGGATCAATAGATGATAGGAAAAGCACCAGTGGATGTTGCTACTTCATAGGAAATTGCTTAGTAGCTTGGCATAGCAAAAAGCAAAATTCAGTATCCTTGTCTACTGCAGAAGCTGAATACATAGCTGCAGGTAGCTGTTGTGCTCAATTGTTGTGGATGAAACAAACCTTGTTAGATTATAATGTCCCACAACATTGTATGCCTATCATGTGTGATAACTCAAGTGCCATTAGCATATCTAAAAATCCTGTTCAGCATTCTCGCACTAAACACATTGACATTCGCTATCACTTTTTGCGTGATCATGCTGACCAAGGCTCTATTGAGTTACTTTTTGTTCCAACTGATTCTCAATTGGCTGACCTGTTTACTAAACCCCTTGGAAATGAAAGATTTATTAAACTAAGACATCATTTGGGCATTGGCCCTTGCCCTGAAATCTGAAATCTTGTTGTCTAATCACCTGTTATTGCATCTTCACTGTATTATAGCTCTTATAAACAGGTGCTACTGACAAGGTTTGTGTTCTCTTGTAGATGGGCAGGTTCCTTTGCAATTAGATGTCAAAGGGGGAGAGAATGATATGTAAAGCGGTCTCAATTTGAGGGGGAGTAGAAGCAAGGTCTATCAAATTGAGGGGGAGAAGCTTTGTCTAGTTGCTCCCAAAAAGAAAATCCAAAGCTCCAGAATATCCAAAATCCCAAAGCATCCAAAAGCTCCTTAAATGTCCAAAGAAGTTGGTGGTTGAGTTCGTGGCATATGAGAGAGTGTCAAGCTTAGAGTTGCCATCAAATTGCAAAGGGGGAGATTGTTAGAGTGTTTATTTTGTTGCAATTTGATTGGATGCATTCATTGTCTCATCTTGATCTCTCTCTCATTCATGTTCTCCTTCTTAGGTTTCTCTTGCATATCTTTCTTCATAAGCTTTGTTTTTACTTGAAAAAATCTTCAGATCTTTTTGTTTTCTGCTTTCACTTTCTGTCGGTCCCTCTGTCGGCTCTCATCGGTCAGCCGACACTAGAACCGAGCCCAGCCGATAGACTGTCGGTTCCAGTTCCAGAGAGCTTCAACTTTTAGATCTTCTCTGTCGGTCAGATCCTCGGCTCCTATCGGTCAACCGATATTGCTTAAAACTCTGGACCGAGAGTTCATCGGTCCCAATATCAGAAAGCTTCATTTTTGGACTTTTTGCTTTATCGGTTCCTAAGTCGGTTCCAAGATCGGTCGACCGATGCTGTCGGTCAAACCGACAAGTGTTTCTTGGTCAGCAAATTTTTCAAAAATATAGCTGTTGCGTATGACCGTTAGGCTATCGGTTGACCGACACCAAGTTCTCGGCGAGCCGATAGCTATCCGTTGGGAACACTTTTTCTATAAAAAGTGACCTTCTCTTTGGGAAAGTTTGTTGAATTTTTGAGATCATCTGAGCCCAAAGGAGAGGAACTTTACAAGAGCTTTTCAAAAGGGATCATGGAAGCATTTTCAACCTTTCAATCTTGGACCTTTAAAATGGGTGTGCTTTCGAAATCTCTATCTCTTTTTCATGCTTAGACCTTTAATCTTTGTTTTCCTGAGCATGATCAAAGTGTTAGGCCTTTTCTAAAGATGTTGTTTCTTTTCATAACATGCCTTGATCTTTGAAAAGTATTTGCATTATGAAATCAACATAAGTCCTCATTCACATGTGTTTTTGAACATTAACTTTCAAAACTAATTGTTTTAAGTTTGAACCTTTAACAAACCATGTGTTGAGTAATGCAACTCTTTCTCTTACATTTGATCATCATCCTTTGCATTAATTGAAGTTTCATCCTTTTAAAAAGAGAAAGTGAATTTTCTAGTTCATGCATTAGTTATAAACATTATCATTGTCCATTCAGCCTATCTAGAGGCAAACCACTGTGTTTTACTTGTTCTCTTACCCATGCACAAATAGGCATTTCACTTAAGAGAAAAATCAATGTTGTAATGGTTGGTGCTTAGCCTTGAAAAGCACATATAGTGTTGTAAAGGTTCATGCTTAACCTTGAAAAGCATAATGATGTGGTTGTAAGGTTAGAGGTGATCCTAAACCTTGAATTGACTAGTGAAATCCGGTAAGGTTACCGGGAGTGGATGTAGGCATCTTGGCCGAACCACTATATTTGATTGTGTTATGGTGATTTGTGGTTACTTTCCTTTTCATGATTGTTGAACTCTTAATTGGGTATGAGCTTGATTAAAAGATGTGTTTGTCTTTTGAATGTGTATGATTGACTCAGATAACTCTCTCTTGTATGAAGCTAGCTTACTATCATCAAAGCATAAGTCACCTAAAAATCAAAATGTTTAAAAGTGGCTTAAATTTTTAATTGCATCCTATTCACCCCCCCCCCCCCCCTCTAGGATTCGATCTTGGTCTTTCACCATCACCCATGGACGACTGCTTACCATGATCTTATAGAATCCCTCTCCCCTGAGAGCGATCAGTCGCTGCCTCATCTCATCCCTATTAAGGGAGTCGCATTCTTCCAAATTTCTCTCAACATACTGGACCTTCTCAAAGGCCTGTTGAACGGCTGGATTAGAAGATCTAGCAGATCGACGAGGTATGCTTGTAGCAGGCTCTTTACCCTTGTTCGTTCTGGAGGAACCACCTGCAAAGGATGGAAAAGAAAAAGATCAAACATCAAAATGACAGAATCTCGCTAAAAAAATCTGGCGAAATTTTGACATGATGACGGGGCAATTCCAAAGAAAAGGAACTATCCCGAAAGAAATAGAAAGCTTGAAGATGGGCTCAACATTGCTGGGAGCTCCGAAACTCCAAACTTTCAAAACCTCAAAGTCTCCGCAAAATCAGGAAGGGCTCAACATCGCTGCGAGCTCAAAATTCCCAAATTTGCGAAAACTTCCAGGTATGCTATCACATCATGCTACAAATTTAATTTACAATAGAATGCATGCATGAACATCTTGGTTTGCGAAAAAAAAATGCATTATCATTATGAGCAAAAAAAAAAGAAAAGAAAACTTTCTCAAAAAAAAAAGAGGGAGAAAGAAAACAAAAAAAAAGAAAAAAAAGGGAAAAAAGGGACTGGCCCACAGGCCACGTGGCCGTACGGCCAGATCCGTACGGATCTGTCCGTACGGCCCACAAAAAAAAAACACATGCAAAAAAAAAGCAAAAATAAAAACGTGTGAAAAAAAAGAAGCAAACACGTGGAAAAGAAAAAAAAAGAAAAAAAAAGAAAGAAACAAAAAAAAAAGAAAGAATTTTTTTCCTACAATGGAGTTTTCTTGAAAAAGGGAACTTACTTGAAGCCATTGATGGAGAAGAAGAAGAAAAGTCTTGAAGATCTTGAAGAAGAAGAACTCTTGGTCTTGAAGCTCTCTTGGGATTGTTGCAAAAGAAAGTAATAAGAGCAAGAGATCTAACCTCCTCCTTGCTTTTATAGAAGAGAGCAAACCAAAGAAGGAAACAAGAAAGAGGTAAGTGTTACTAATTAGTAACCTTACCAAAAGAAAGAAATAAGAAAGATTCTTTCCCAAAAGAAAGATATCTTCAGGGATTTTCTCCCCAAAAGAAATCAATGAGAGATTTACTCCCAAAAGATAGGATCAATAGAAGATTCTTTCCCAAAGGATGATATCTTGAGATATTCTCTCCCAAAATAAAGGGAACATGAGAGATTCTCTCCAAGTAAAGATATTCTTAGATATTCTCTATCCAAATGAGATATTTTTGGATATTTTTTACAAAAATGACACAATATGAGATCTAAGCCATTTCAAAAGCTTAAGGTCCCATGGGTTAGCCCATATGAGCCAGGTTTGACCACCTAGGCAGTTAAAAAAAATATATTGGGTTTTTAGTCAAAGAGAAATCCCTCTTACCAACAGTATACAAAAATGGTTCCATGCCTCTTTTGAGTTGATTGGACCATACAAAGAGAATTCCAAGCCCATGAGCTTCCAAAAATCAAACCATCCAACCTCATATACCAAATTGAGCCAAAATCTTGAAATTGACATTCCACAAAAATCCAAACCAAATCCTGGTCCCCTAACTTGCCACATACAGCCTGTTAGGTCACAAGACCAAAATAAAAAACCAAAATCCGATCCCCTAACTTGCCACATACAGCCTATTAGGTCACAAGATCAAAACCAAAATTGATCCCCTAACATTCCACATACAGCTTGTTGGGTCACACGGTCAAAACCAAACCCGACCCCCTAACCTGCCACAAACAGGCTGTTAGGTCAGAAGGTCAAAATCCAAATCCACATCCCTGATGTCATCTTCAAAACTTTGCCTCGAGATGGTACGTGATCCCTTTCACTACCATAAAATTCCCCTGGAAGCTCAAAAGGCTACAAATACCAAAAAGAAAGACTGCTCAAAGACTCTTGGTCAAGTCACAAGCTCTCCTTCACAAATCTCTTCGAGGCACATCAACTACAAAAGTTAAGCAACTCGTCGCTGTACCTCGAGGGGGCATTTGTTGACACCAAAAATGTCACTTTGCCTCTTCAAGATCCAAAGAGCTACATGAAGTCGCAACTTGCCATAAATAGGCAATGCTACTTCCAAAAAATCAAATCTTGTCAGAATCAAACAAAAACTGCAAGATCCTTCAAGATAGCCAAAAGAGGAGTACACAAGAAGTTTCAGGCCATTTCAAAATCATTTGGCCTAACTTCGCTTCTCTGGCAGCTGAAAAGGAGCTCCCGACGGCGAAAACATCGGAGACACCAAGTCTTCGATCAGAGCCGATGGATGGTCTCAAAATACATCCAAAAGGCTCCACGTCAAGTTCCGAGTCAAACCGACAACGTTTGACACTATATCAACCCTCGAACAGCTAAATCAAGCCTCTCGGCGGTGAGAACCACCAAGGCCATCACATATCAGATAGAGTACATGGCGGCTTCAAAATGCTTACAAAGGGCTACACGTCAAATTTCAGGTCATTTCGACAACATTTGACCATACTTTGACGCTCGGAAGCCAAATCAGGCCTCTCGGTGGCGAAGCTCCCCGGGACCATGGTTTCCAAGAAAGAGCCTATGGATCATCTTAAAATGACTCCAATAGGTTCCCTGTCAAATTTCAAGTCAATCGGACATCGGTTGACCGCACATCAAGCCGCGACATCTTCATCGCGACAAAAGCAAGTCTACTAGTGATAGGGCCCCAAAAGGCTTCAAAACTCAAACAAAATCCTATGGTTGGTCTTATTTATTGCTCAGCAGGCTTCACCCCAAATTTCAGGTCATTCCGACATCGTTTGACCCAGTTTCAGCTTCTGACAGAAAATCGGCAGTTCTACGCGACAAAGTCTTCGGCTTTCTCAGGAAATTAGAAACTTTGAAAAATAAAATGCAAGGATTCTCATCAGGTTTTCTATAGGGAAATCAGGCCAATAAATGATAAAAAATGTCAAGGAAAATACAGAAGAAAAAAGAATCGAAAAAATAGCAAAAACGGACACAAAACGGGACAAAAGGGGGAAAACCCCCCACAGGGTCGCAGACCCCTGCGACCCTAGGGCCCGGGATCGCCCGTTGGGCCCCGGAAACCCCGTTTTTTCGCTATTTTTTCGCGATTCGAAGCGTCTAGCCCCTGGTATTTTCCAAAATTCATACTTTTGAGACACCAAATCCTCTGACATCCGTAAAAAAACATAGGTTAATCATCAAGAGTATCGAAATCTACATTGATCGCCAATTGGTCAACAAAAAAAAGTGTGCTTTCTACCCGACCGATCGAGAAATCGACAGGACAGATGGCACCGACCCGCTATTGGCAACCAACACCTGAAGTTACATGGTCATCCGATGTCGATCTACATGAAGATCCATCGATGATCATCGCCAGAAGAATCCCAAAAGATGCGGCACGGCCCGCGACTCTTCAATTGCTTGGCGACCACTTAATGCGATTAATTGACTAGCTTTATTACAGTCATGAATCCATTTCTTTGGACGGCTCAATCAGAAGCAAGCATCCGGGAGTTACAAGTCAAGAGATTCATGGCATTTAACCCATGAAACTCCTCCCATCATGGCGATTAAAGGCGATTAAATGCCCTCAATCTCCTCTGGCCAATCAGAAGCCAAGAAAAAGGAGTTACAAAATAAAGAATTTAATCTTGTAACTCCTCCCTTCATGTAGCTTTATGACAATTAAGGCTCATAAACCCTCCTAAATGGCTGCCTAAAAGTCTATAAATAGGAGAGCATTCCAAAGAAATCCAGATCGGAAAAACGAGACAGATCCCAAATCAGAAAAAAGAACAGAAATTCAGAGAAAGAAAGAGAGAAAACTTAGCGGAAGTTCTACACCGACCACCGCTACCAGGTGACAAAAGTCCGTTGGGGGAACCCCCCCCCCAAGGTCCTTGCCTTCTCCTTCTGCCTCCAAATGGCTTAGACGTGGCTTTTCAGCCCGTCTACTCGGCTTTTTATTGGACATAGGACCTCCTTTTGGTCTTTGTCCTCTAAAAACCTGAGGTTATAGCCAAGCCAAGCGAATCAATAGCATCCTCTGTTCTCATCTGCATGGATGATGACGAAGTCCACATATGGCTTGATACCATCAATCTGAACGGGTCCCCTACAATCTTCTGAGAAGTTAAATCCTCCTTTTCTCGCTTTTCATTGTAGTTTGTATTTTTTTTAAAGAGACAAAAATCACAACTCTTGTCTTTCATTATTGATAAGGATTGTAAATCGGCTATAAATGCAAAAATCGGCTATAAATGCCAAAATCGGCTATAAATGCCAAAAAAAATCGCCTTTCACGGCAAATCAAGAAATTGTCTCTTTTCTTAAATATATGTGCAATGGAAAACTTGAAAGAAGTTGATTTCTTTTTTACTTGCGAAGGTTGATCTCCGGATCACCACTTGCAATTCCAAGTAAAATAGAAAATCTGGCACACCCACACAAAAGAAATGTTGATGCACACCCTTGCCCCCCCGGTTACGAAAGGGTCAGGCCAAACGGACTCCCACGTCCGCCGACCTCGGTAGAACCAGGCAGGAGCGCGGTCCATCAGTCCTAGGCACTGATTTTGAAGGTACCAGATTTAAAATGTATGCTGCTGCTTCTAGGGCATATCCCCAAAAAGATATAGGTAGGGTTGCATGACTCATCATGGACCTTACCATATCAAGAAGGGTACGGTTTCTTCTCTCTGTTACACCATTTTGCTGGGGTGTACCCGGTGCAGACAACTGAGACACAATCCCATGTCGTGTGAGGTACTCTTTGAACTCACCTAGGAGGTACTCGCCACCTCGATCAGATCGAAGGGCTTTGATATGTTTCCCTAGTTGTAACTCCGCCTCAGCCTTGAATTGCTTGAATTTATCAAACGCCTCAGACTTGCATCACATTAAGTACACATATCCATACCTAGAGTAATCATCAGTGAAGGTGATGTAATACTAATACCCTCCTCGAGCTGGTTTGTTCATAAGACCACACACATCGGTGCGAATCAATTCTAACAACTCCTTTGACCTTAGTCCCTTTCCAGAGAATGACCGTTTGGTCATCTTTCCCTTGAGACAAGATTTGCACTGAGGAAAAGGTTCGAAATCTAATGAGCTTAAAGGCCCATCTTCTACCAACCTCTGAATCCGTTTTAGGTTAATGTGACCCAAATGTAAGTGCCAAAGATATGTGTCATTGATTGAAGATACCTTCCTTTTAAGGGAAGTTGAGTTTTCTTGTTGTACATTATGCAGTGTGGGAGCAATAGGATGTATATAAAATAAGTTGTCATGCATTCTACCGGAACATATAATATTTCCATCTCTACTGATATCAACACCAGAATGGAAAGAAACTGAATAATTAAATTCAATGAGTCTGGAAACTGAAATTAAATTCTTCCTTATGTCCAGAACATAGAAAACATGATTTAAAACTAATATCCTATCACATGGAAAATGTAAAGTAACAACTCCTACTGCAACTGCCCAAACTTTAGCTCCAGTTCTGACTCTAAAGGCAAACTCTCCTTTCTCAATCTTCTGCATTATCTGAAACCCCTGCAATGAATTGCAGATATGATTAGTGGCTCCTGAGTCTACTATCCATGAATCAGTAGAATCAACCACTAGACAAGTTTCAATGTAGTATGAAAAAGATGTACCTTTCTTAACTGAGGCTAGCAACTTGGTGAAAGAAACTGCGATTCAGATCTGAACATCACTAGCGGAAGAAATTCATGGGTAATTTGTGACATGACAGATTTTAAAAAATCTGATTTGGCAGCATAAATCAGCCATAGTGATCGCAAAAGAACTCCATGAATTCATGACCAACAAGTGTATAATTTAAGGAGAACCAAGAAGACTATTACCTTGAAGATTTGTAGACTTCAAATCTCTGAAATAATAGATCCAAAGGGCCGAACTCAGACTTGCAATTAGCAAACAAATTGCTGGAATTTTCTGCAGTAGTATTGCCTTTGATCTTCTTCTCTATCTCACTTCTAAATCTAATTGGCTAAGATGGTGGGATCTTAATCTAGGTATTTGAGAACTATTTCCTAAGGAAAAATCTCAGACCTCAAACTTTCTTCAATGAAGAAGAAAGCACCCAAGGCTGGACGTGTGGGACTATGCTCCTCTTAGTGTTGGACGTCCAACTCTCCCTTTTATAGAAACTTTGGAAACCTTTCCTAAAAGTTTATCTCTTCTAATTCTCATAGATGTCCGAAAAGGAAAGTATAATCTAAAGATTTATTTCCTTTTAGAGACACTCCAATTAGAAAAGGAAACTAAGAAACTTCCCATAAACTTTAGCAATTAGTAATCCTAGTTGCACAACACTTACTAATTTAAGTTTCTAATCCAAAAAGGAAACTTTCTTATAGGAATACTAATCCAAAGAGGAGTCCAACTTTCCAAGTAGAGAGACCTACTCAAAGTTGGAAACCTTACCCATGGAATTCCCATTATGGACGTCCCACATACTAATGCACACCATGGCCCACAATTAATTTATCTAGAATTAAATTCATGTATGCCATCAAAGGCCTATTTGAATTTAAACTCAAAATTATTTTTCCACTAAAATAATTCATCCAAATGTCATCTAAACATTTTAGGAAACCATGCCAATCTTGGAAAGTGACTAGAGAAGGGACCAAAAGACATATTTGCCATTGGCTCCCAAAATGACCAAAATGTCCATGCTAAACCCATAGCAACATAAAGACCATTTTAACCTTAACTCATTCCACTAAAGAGTTATGGTTGAACTCCAGGGACAAATATATAATATAATAAGCTCGTCATAAAATGACAGTTGTTTTCGACCTACTAAGTGTAATGACCTGAATGCCCCTCTATGTAACATCCATAATCAAGTCAGGTTATCGAATGTACTATCAACCTTCTCGATTACATCTAAACCTTAGAACTTCATATCCTTAAACTTAATCATCATCCGGATATCATTCTCTTGGTCTAGGGAGCGACCCACAAGTTCAATATCCATATGGAACATCCATATACTAAGATCTTAGATTTTGATGATCAATCGGATAATTCTAAGGGGACGATCATTCCATCATTAGATGGCATAGATTCTATATTGCATCTGCACATCCCAACTGATCAAGTCCGAGTACCCAAAACACAGAGCTGTTGACCCATGAAAAGAATTTCACCCATAGTGAATTAAAGCACAGGAACTTGACTTCGTCAGTTCATCCACAAATGCTCAAGATTAAGAGCACTGGTCACTCAGTAGCATGAGGTGACTTGATCTCTCTCTGTGATAGTACTATTTTAGAGATCACACCTACCATGGTCCTGTTCAATGCATTGCATATGCACTAATGAGATAAATCCGGGAAAGAGCTCCCATGACTTAGGTAAGTCACCCTGAATACAGGAGAGTCTCTCATTATAACTTATACCAAGATGAAGTGTCCAGCTCCATCTCTCAGTTATGAACAAATATGTTGTTTCCAGCGTCCATGAATTAGACCTATCTGTGTATAGACACTACACACCTAATTCATTTACTAGAAACAATGGGCCTTACACAACCATACATATATACATGTTTAAGGAGAAAAGAGTCATTCCATTAAATCACCAGTAAATATCCAGTAACAAAAGATGAGAGTGCAGCTAGTGGGCTTTAGGGCATACACCAATCTCAACACTTGGGACAATCTTTCTTCCAATGACCTTTGAGGCCACACTTGAAGCATTTCTCTTTGGGCTTTCCATCTGTTCCCTTGTCATTCTTTTTGCCAGTATTGTCCTTTTTCTGCCCTTTTCCCTTATTCTGCTTCTTCTTGAACTTCTTCCCTTTCGGGTTTAGTTTAGAGGAAGACTGGAAAAAGTGAGCTTGGGCTTTGGGCTTCATGATAGCCTCCGCCGCCTGGAGTTCTTTCATTAACTCAGATAGAGTCATGTCCATCTTGCTCATATTGAAATTGAGCTTGAACTGATTGAAAGAGTCCGGCAGAGTTTCAAGAATCATATCAGTTTGACTCTCTGCATCAATCTCAGCCCCTAGAATCTCAGCTACATTGAAACAATCCATCAGCTTGAGCATATGCTCTCTGACAGGTGTTCCCTCAGCCATCCTAGTATTCATGATAGTCCTTATAGCAGCTTGCCTAGCTGGCCTGCTTTTGTCTGCGAACATCTCAGACAAGGACATCATGATTTCATAGGTTGTGTCCATATGCTCGTGCTGTGTTTGCAACACGTTGGACATGGAAGCGAGCATGTAGCATTTAGCCATGCTATTCGCTTTCTTCCATTTCCTCTCAGCCTCTAACTGGTCATCAGTAGAATTAGCATCAATATCAGGACAGGTTTCCAACAAGACATACTTGTACTCCTCAGCAGTGAGTACTATGTCAAGATTTCTCTTCCAATCTACATAGTTAGGGCCAGTCAGTTTGTTCTCACGAAGAATGCACATCAACGGACTAAAAGAATCTTTACCCATCTCTCTCTGGATATAAAACGGTTTATAATTAGACAGGCAGTATATATGTAATATGCATATGGTGCTGGTTATAAAAGGAAAAACAAAGCACAAAACTTTTTACATTATTTAACCCTAATCATAATGTATCAGTGTTTCAACTTCCTCATAGACCCTCCATCGAAGGGATGGCCGAGCCTATAGTCACGTTGAATTAAGGTATACTTATTTGGATTATCACTATCTGGCTACACATATCCAGTGGTAGTCCAATCACTGATTAGTTTGGCCTCATATGACAAATAACCCTTAACTCCTAAAAAGAGAGGTCATTACGGTCTTATGTCAAGTGTTTTACTATTTTTTTATGAAATTTCCCAGAATGTCTATGACTCAAGTCCTCCGAAGGGAAGTGACTTTTATCCATTCTAGAAGTGAACTTTAGTAAAGAGCTTCACCGAAGGGATGGCCGCTCCCATCAACACTTCATTCACATTCTATAGAAGTGATCTTTAGTAAAGAACTCCACTGAAGGGATGGCCGCTCCTACTAACACCTCATTACGAATATTCACATTAGTTCACCCATTAACCCATCAAAGCGGTCTTTACTAAAGAACTCCACCGAAGGGGTGGCCGCTCCTACTAACACCTTAATGAGATAACATGAACCAAAATGGAAGGCCGTGGGGTCTTTCCAAAAACCCCTCTCCCACTTGATTATTTATCACTAGGGTTTATACTTTTCGACCTTTACATTGTTTACTCAAAAGCTCTTTTAAATCTAGCAAACTTGGTTAATTAAATTTATGACTCAATGACTTGAGTCATCTTAAAAAATAAATAACCTTTGCTTTAAAACATTTGAGCAAATCCCTTTAAAGAATCAAAAACCTAACTTGGGTTATGGAAACCCATAGTTAGCATCTAATTAGATTTTACTTTAGCCTTCTTTGGAAACCAAGGGTATCAAGATAAACTAAACCCTATCAAATTTTAAACCTTAGACAAAATAGAAGGTGCTGGTCTAAGTTCCATTTAAAACAATTAGCCAAACTAAAAACAATCCAATATAAAAAGATGCCAATTTTAGAACCTAATGGTAGCCATGTTTCTAGGTGACAATTATAGCAATTGTATAAAGCATTCATCGATGCATTCCATATATAAGAGCAAATAAAAGTATGCAATCCTTGATGGCTCCCTACTCTTCGGACTTCTAATCCTTATCGAACTAGGACATCAAAAATAGATCTCATCTTGCACCAAGATGTCTTGTCTCCTCCACCACTAAGGAATCCGGTTACTTGCAACCTATCTTGCTTGAAACATTCTTCTTGCATGTTCCAACAAATTAAATTTATACAAGCAAACCTATAAAAAAAAAACAAAACCCCAAATTACATTGGAGATACCTATGCTTTTTAAGAAAGCTTACATCAAGACTAGTTGGAATAAAAGTAAAGAAAGAATTACAACTTCCTATGATTGCTAAACGCGCAATCGTACACTTTCCAACTATTAAAAAAATATCCAAATCCAAATAACAATCATGCAAACCATCAAGGATGAGATATATGGCTGCAAACAAAGAGGTTGGTGCATGCAAAACACTATGTGCATCATTAAACAAATCTAGAAAATAAATTCTAGCATTGTCAATGAAACTTGCACACAACATGCATCTAAACATAACTTTAGTAGGGTGCCACCATGCCCATAATCAATCTAGGATTAATTAAACACAACATGGGCTCATGATTTCACATGGAGTAGCTCTGATACTACTGAAAGAAACTACGATTCAGATCTGAACATCACTAGGGGAAGGCATTCATGACTGATTTGTAACATGACAGATTTTAAAAAATCTGATTTGGGCAGCATAAATCAGCCATAGTGATCGCAAAAGATGTAACACCCCGACCCGCCTTAATCTCGTTTTAGAGTTAAATAATTTAGATTAAGTGCTTAATGGATATTTTGATTGTGATTGGACTTGATTAGGTAGAATTAGTGGGGTTTGACCATTTACTAGGTAGATTATGACTTTTGGAGTGTTTTGGGTTTTTGTGTGTACTAAGAAATTTTTGGGTTTTTAATGCATTGCATAGAGCATTTCATGGGCCTTAACTTTCATGCTTTGACCCATTTAATTCGGATCCATTTAGGCCCATTCCCAGCCCATTCATTAGCTCCAAGCCCTTTCTTGCAATTTCAGCCCATTTGTGGACTTACATGCAATGCAGGAGGAAAATTGGCTTAAAAGCCTTAACCACAGTCATTTTCCTTTCTTCTCCTCTCATTTCTTCTCCATTTCCAGCTGGGAGCTATTCTTCTCCTTGTCTTCTTCTTCTTCTTCTTTCACTCCTAGCATCAACCAAGACTCCTAGCATGAGTAGAAGCTAGCCACCACTTCATCTTCTCCACCAAGACAACATCTTCCAAGCTCAAGCATCCACTCATCTTTCTTTCTTCTTGCTTTTGGTAAGCTCTTTCTTCACTAAGCATTTCCATTTGATTTCCTTCATCCTTGGAAAGCTACAAATCATGTATGCATCATCTTCTTCCTCATTTATTTTCTTCCATTTCGTTTTTCACCATTTTTAGGGCATTTGAGCTTTCATATTTGGGGATTTTGAGCTTAAGAGGTTTTAGGTGTGAGAGATAGCTTCCAAGCACCAAGGCAAGTTAAATATGTACATTGATAGGCATGCTTCCTTGTTTGATTCATGAATGTATGAAATCATATGTAGAAACCCTTCTTCTTGCTCAAAAATGGATTTTTGTGGATGATTTCTCTTGTTAATGTATATGGGTTTATTGATGGGTTTTTATAAGCATTTTGGAAGCTCAAGGATACCCATTAGTTGTGTTTGAAAACCAGGAAGAATGCCTTGAATGGCTTGAGAGAAATCAAGAAGTTTCAGATTTTTGGACCCAGGATTTGACAGTTCGCTCGAACGAGCGTGAGTGAACTCTCGAGCGAAGGCCTCTCTGGGAGAGTTCGCTCGAGCGAACTTTTGGTCCGGTCGAGCGAACAGCTCTCTGTCTGGGGTCCGCTCGAGCGAACATCTGAACGCTCGAGCGAACCTGATACCTACAGTATGCAGATTTTCCAACGACCATAACTTTTCAACCGTAAGTCCATTTTTGGAGATCTACATACCGTTGGAAAGCTCATGATGTGTAGAACCCAAAAAAAGTGATTTTATTTGATTTGAGCCTTGGAAAAGATTATATGTTGGATTTTACATAATGGTGACAAATGGACGTTTCCAGGAGCCGGACATTGGACCGTAGCTTGTTCTAGTTGATTGGCCTGATAGATGGACCGGTAGGATGAGCACCCTGAACTTTTATCATGACCATTGGGTTGTTTAATTGTGGATATGGATTGAGCAACCGTACCCACAAAAGGGGCATTGTGTTCTTCGGATCGTAACCGTGCCAAATGTGTTCTATTAAGGGATTCGACATCCAAATTATGTAACGCCAAGGGGTCCTCGTAGCCTGATAATGTCGAACTCTTAATACTACCCTGAGTTGGACGGTGAAGACCACATGTGTTCCCAAGACCGTAGGCTTGGCTTGAATTACATCTTGACACCGTATATGATCTGTATGTACATGCATTGCATTCCGTTTTCAGTATTCTAGTATGATTTGATCATGCTTCTGTTTGGTTATGTATTTTCTGTTACACATCTGTTATATTACCTTTAATTATGGCCTTGTCAGTACATCTCAGTGAGTTCTGATTCTTTGTTATTTATATGTCTTGTCCTGTATATGTCCTGTATCTGATTAACACTGTTCTGCACCTGCTCTGTTGTTCGTATATTGCACTCTTTGAGTCGGCACCACTTAGCTTCGACCCTATCTAAGTCGGACCCGGCTAAGTGTGGGTTTAGTAAAGCTCTGGCCCTCTGCAGATGGGAATATATTCTGAGGGTTTACCGGCACCCTAGGTCTACGATGGAGAATTCTGGGTACCTCTGTCTCCTAGTAGCACCACCCTGTCCTGCCCTGATATTCTGCTCTCATTTTATTTTCATGTTACATGATTAACTTGAGAGAACATAGCTTATGTGGATGTGCCAACTAGTACTGTTAATATGTTTATCTGTTATCTATGACTCGTATGTCTCATGCTAATTCATGCACTGATATGCCTAGTGATCATTCCTTGATCTCTTATGATTTATACCTGTCTGACTATTCATTTGATACATGTTATATGGACTGTATATGTTTGTCTTGCTTAGCATAGTCTAATGGTGCTACACTTGGTGTTACAGGTGAAAACATCGACGCCACTGCCCCGGAGATCCTTGAGGAAGAGGAACCTCCACTTAACGTAGCAGAGTGGACTCCTGATGATGTCTTTTAGACATCCGTACGATAAGAAATGGACGTTAAATGACCCACTGACCGTGGCTAGGATTGCCACATATTTTGTAGAAACTTATAAACTTGTTTAGCTTTTGGGATTGTAACTTAACTAACTTATTCTTTCTCTTTCTATCTCTTGAACTTGAACTTTTAAATCTATGCTCATGGACCCTTATGCTCTATATCTTGATGATTGTGTTATGTTAATTGGATATCTATTTGACAAATTATACTGGCATATCGAAAAATATAAACCTCACACGTGATATCCTGTGGGTAAATTCCGTACGTGGGGACCTAGAGTCAATGAGTTTGACTTGAATTTCCACGCGGGCGTGTGTCGTGCCTCGGGATGTGTGAAATCTCGGGCTCGGGGCGTGACAAAAGAACTCCATGAACTCATGACCAACAAGTGTATAATTAAAGGAGATTCAAGAAGACTATTACCTCGAAGACTTGTAGACTTCAAATCTCTGAAAAAATAGATCCAAAGGGCTGAACTCAGACTTCCAATTAGCAAACAACTTGCTAGAATTTTCTGCAGTAGAATTGCCTTTGATCTTCTTCTCTATCTCACTTCCAAATCTGATTGGTTAAGATGGTGGGATCTTAATCTAGGGATTTGAGAACTATTTTCTATCGAAAAATCTCAGACCTTAAACTTTCTTCAATGAAGAAAGAACCAAAGGGCTGGACGTGTGGGACTTGTGCTCTTTCTATGTTGGACGTCCAAGGTGAAGCCTCCTTCCTTTTTATAGAAACTTTTGGAATCCTTTCCTAAAAAGTCATCTCTTTTAATTCTCATAGATGTCCTAAAAGAATAGTATAATCTAAAGATTTATTTCCTTTTAGAAACACTCCAATTAGAAAAGGAAACTAAATGAACATTCCATAAACTTTGGCAATTAGTAATCCTAGTTGCACAACACTTACTAATTTAAGTTTCTAATTCAGAAAGGAAACTTTCTTATAGGAATACTAATCCAAAGAGGAGTCCAACCTTCCAAGTAGAGAGACCTACTCAAAGTTGGAAATCTTACCCATGGAAATCCCATTATGGACGTCCTACATACTAATGCACACAATGGCCCACAAATAATTTATCTAGAATTAAGTTCATGCATGCCATCAAAGGCCTATTTGAATTTAAACTCAAAATTATTTTTCCACTAAAATAATTCAACCATATGTCATCTAAACATTTTAGGAAACCATGCCAATCTTGGAAAGTGACTAGAGAATGGACCAAAAGACATATTTGCCATTGGCTCCCAAAATGTCCATGCCAAACCCATAGCAACATTAAGACCATTTTAACCTTAACTCATTCCACTAAAGAGTTATGGTTGAACTCCAGGGACAAATATATAATATAATAAGCTCGTCATAAAATGACAATTGTCTTTGACCTACTAAGTGTAATGACCTGAATGCCCCTCTATGTAACATCCATAATCAAGTCAGGTTATCCAATGTACTATCAACCTTCTTGATTACATCTAAACCTTAGAACTTCATATCCTTAACTTAATCATCATCCAGATATCATTCTCTTGGTCCAGGGAGAGACCCACAAGTTTAATATCCATATGGAACATCCATATACCAAGATCTTAGATTTTGATGATTAATCGGATAATTCTAAGGGGACGATCATTCCATCATTAGATGGCAGAGATTCTTTATTGCATCTGCACGTCCCAACTGATCAAATTCGAGTACCCAAAACACAGAGCTGTTGACCTATGAAAAGAATCTCACCCATAGTGAATTAAAGCACAAGAACTTGACTTCGTCAGTTCATCCACAAATGCTCAAGATTAAGAGCACTGGTCACTCAGTAGCATGAGGTGACTTGATCTCTCTCAGTGATAGTACTATTTTAGAGATCACACCTACCATGGTCCTGTTCAATGCATTACATATGCACTAATGAGATAAATCCGGGAAAGTCCTCCCATGACTTAGGTAAGTCACCCTGAATACAGGAGAGTCTCTCATTATAATTTATACCAAGATGAAGTGCCCAGCTCCATCTCTCAGTTATGAACAAATATGTTGTTTCCAGTGTCCATGAATTAGACCTATCTGTGTGTAGACACTACACACCTAATTCATTTACTAGAAACAATGGGCCTTATACAACCATACATATATACATGTTTAAAGAGAAAATAGTCATTCCATTAAATATCCAGTAACAAAAGATGAGAGTGCAGCTAGTGGGCTTTAGGGCATACACCAATCCCAACAATGGTCCACCCCCTTTTGAAAGGAAGATTGAGCCTCAGTCTGCAGAGAGGACTTGAGGTCGGCGTTCTCCTTCTTCAGTTCAGCGTTTTCTTTCTGGAGCCTCTCGACTTCGGCACGCCTAGCTAGCACTTCAGCACGTTGCCTCATCGACTCTGCCGCCGAATCAGCCTTCGTTCTGGCTAGCTCCGTCTTCAGCTCGGCCAATCTTTTCGCCTTGACCCATATCTCACCCCTCAACTGATGGGTTGACGAGGTGAGATCATTGATGCTGACCAGCGCCACGTCTAGCTTTGCGGTTCCCTCGGCGTTGTTCTTCCTCAGGTCCGCCAGCTCCCTCTTCAATTTATCCCTCTCAGACTCCAGTTGGGTGATCTTGGAGACGTTCTTGTCGCTCCTTTCTACTACCAACTGGAGCCTCTGCACATTCTGCAAAAGAAAATAAATCAGATGGAAGCGGCCGAAATGAAATACATCAAAAGAACATCAAGGGTACTTACCAGGAGAGCAGCCTGGATCGCCTAGCCCAGCAGACTCTCATTGTCATACTTCGCGTGCAGCTCCATGTCACGCGGCAAGGCACAGGCTTTAGCGAGGGCCCCGATGATGAGAGAATTCTCCTACACCCGGTCCTCCACGTTCAAAGGTTTCCCGGGCAGAGTCTCCAATCTAGGCCTCCACGCCGCCTGGGCAACGCGAGGTCCGGAGGCCGATCCAGACCCTTACCCTGCAATGACGCTGAGGTCGCGAGCCGTCTCGGCAGCAGCCCTGCTCGCTGCCGCACTCTTCTCGGGCGGAGCCTTGCCTCCTGAAGCACGCACGGGCGTCTTGCTTTTTAGGGCCTATTCAGCCCCTGAGTCTTTCTCCCCCGCCTTGGACCTCTTCCTGGGTGGAGACCCCCCTCTCGGGTGATCCGGTGAGCGCCTCCGCGCTCCCTCGCTCGGTGTAGTGGCAGGGGCAGAAGTAACAGCAGCGCCCCCCGAGCCCGGAGCCACACGGGTGCTAGCAGTCGAAGGCGTTGCAGAAGAAAAGGATCCGCGCCCAAACTTGGCCGCCAGATCCTTGGTTCCTAGCAATCTTGAGCTGCCCTCCACCCTTCCTTCTTGGTTAGATGAATAAGCCTCCACGACCTCCCTTAGACTCGGCGATCCCGAACTGGAAGAACTAGATGTCTCAACACCAGATGCAGCTCGGCTCGCAGCAGGATCGATCAGAGGGACGCCCGCAGGCACGGCCATAGTAACAGGAGGGAGATCAGGCTGCAGCTCATCCTCTGACACCGCCCCAGTCCTCCTGTAATGGCCACGGTACCTCGGTGTGTACCCTAGCAGTTTTCAGGCCGATCTGTTCTCATGCCCGGCGTACTTTTTAACCTTCCTGTGGTCGGCGACGTTCTTTCTCCAACCGTCGCTTACCGCTCGATGCTGCCTCGCTAGCAGTTCTGCACAGTAAACAACAACAGTATCAGTTCGGTAATACAAAAGTTAAAGTAAAAGGAGCAGAATGAAGAGTTGGTGTTTTCTTGGGACGGCCCCGAGATGGCGAGGGACCCTGAGCGTCCTGTCCTCACCAGCGCCAAACTCCCATTCCCCCAAAATACAGAATAGATTTCCTCGGCGTTTTTACTAGAATCCTCCAAGGCCAGGACGAAGCCCTTTCGGAGCTGCTTCACCCGAAGATTATAGTTGCCTCCCCTAGCCTTGCAGATGTCATTCACATCCTCGATATCGTGGACGCCCAAATTGATCCCTAAGATCTCGTTCAATTTCGCCGTGCCCATGATGACTTTGAAGCCATTGGGCATCAGCTGGCAAGGGGTGATGGACCAGGCGCTAAGGCAGGCTCTAAGCAGGGGATGTAGAGGGAATCTGACCCCACCCTCGATCACAGAGATCAAAGGGAACGGCATCCAGCCGCTGGACCAGCAACGCAGGGCGTGGTCGCAGGGAGTCGCAGGCCTGAGGCGGACCCCCTCCGGGATATTAAATGTAGCCCTAAACCTAGCCATGCCCTCAGGCATATCTAGCTGAAACCTAGGGGTGGCCATCTCTACGAGAAGAAGAAGGTGAAAAGAAACCCTAAAGGCAGAAACCCTAAAAAAGATAGGGGCACGAAATCACTTACTGAAACAGAAGGGCGAATAAAGAATCGATCTGGGCATGCCTTACGGTCGTCCTCACCAGAGCACTATGGAAAGATCTTGAGAAGACAGACGAAGGCCAGAGCAGGAATCGAAGGCAGGAGCAAAGAAAATCAGAAGAGAAGATAAAGAAAGAAGAACGGAGGAAGACAACCCTATTTATAGTGGAAGGAGGCCCTCTTTGGGCGCCATTTACGAATTCGAAAAGACAAGTTTTAATATCCGCGCCTGTCTCATCAATTTGACGGCACGATCAGTGAAGAAACGACATGTGTAGCCACCGGTTCGTTTCCCGGGGCGAACAGGACGCGACATTTATTGCCTCAGAGAAGTTGAAGCGGCGCCAAGCAATGATCGTAGCATCTCCAGATGGACTCTCTAGCTTCTGACCCCTAAAGGCTAGGGCGTGTAAGACGTCACAAGCTAGGGGGCAATTGTGTGGGGAGATTTTCAAGACACCAGGGTTATGCTAATCTCGGCTATAAGATGTCAATTAGCACTTTCACGTGCCATCCAGATACACCTCGGCTGCCGGGACAAAGGCCTCAGCCGAAACCATACTAACATTGGCTGCCAGCGCCGAGCTCGGCTACCAAGGTTCCACTTCGGCTAAAGAGCTTGACCCCGGCCAAAGGAGCTTAGACGGAAGCAAAAATGAAGAAGAATCCCCTCTCGCGCCCCATTCCCGCCACGTCATCAGACACGTGGCAGAATAGGGGCGTGAGCCAATGGGACAGATGCGACATCCAGCTGTCCACAATCTTCGCCAGATCGCTGACAGGGCGGCATCCAGCGGCTGTAGCCAAATCAGGGCAAGGCCCGAGGATGGATCCGATGGGACCTCTACTGCCAAAGGTATCCAACATGATCTGGCCCAACATAACATGCATTAAATGCAATGTAGGCTGATCGGACTGGCATTAAATGCAATGTGGACTGAGATGGACCGCATTTATTACTTTGTGGGCTGATAAGGACTTTCCTATCAAATCAAGGGACCAACTCCAAAATATCATCAAGAGTCCTTGTCGCTGTAAGTCCGTGGGATCCTAACCCTAGAGGGGGGGGTGAATAGGGTGAGCTACACTTAGTGACCAATTATGACTAATTTTAATTTCTTTAAAACAACTAGTCACATGTGATGATTAAACAAACAATGTGCGGAAGCTTAAATAAACAATCACCACATTGCAATCACCATAACACAAGATTTATAGTGGTTCGGCCTCAATGCCTACATCCACTACCGGCTTGTGTTCCTCACACCCCACCGGATTTCCACTATGTATGCTTTTCAATAGGCTAAGCAATAACCTTTACAACTATGCTTTTCTAGGCTAAGCAATAACCTCTTACAATTATGCTTTTCTAGGCTAAGCAATAACCTTTACATTATGCTTTTCAAGGCTAAGTAATAACCTCTTCAACCAAAAGGTTGGTTATCTCTCTAAGTAGTGTCTATAATACACTTGATGGAGATTACAATTTTGGCTCAAATAAATTGCCTCTAAATAGGCGGATATGAAAGTGAAAAACTAATTCATGCAAACACTATATGAATGCAAAGATGTATGTTCAAAGTGTATGCATGATGTCCTCAATCAATTTTAAAATAAAAGCTCATAAATGTATGCCAAAGGCTTTTGAAAGTTTTAGCTCAAAACATTTATGATTGAGGAAATGCTAATCACATGTTAAAAACAACTTGTAAAAGAAATACTTGTCTATTCCAAACAAGTTGTGAAATTCTAAGAGCAAACATGTGATGCATAAGGATTTCAATCAAATTAACAATGTAGCTCATTGTATGCTTAAAGTATTTGAAAGTGTAAAACATACAAATATATTTGATTGAAATAAAGGGTCAAAACACATGTATTTAAAAAGACAACTTTGAAAATGATTTACCAATCAATGTTTAAACAAGTTGTAAAACTTTTAAAACCAAATACATGTGATTTATAAAGTTGTTGAATCCAAAACATAAGATAGATTTGAAAGAGATTTTCTTATGATGAAAAACAACAACCAAAGATTCAATCAAGTATAGGAATCATGTTACATATGATTTCAAAGATGATTCCAAAACAAGATTCACATAGATATACCAATTAGAGTCCTACTTGATTTGAATCATGGTGGTGCATCCAAAACAATGAATCAATTCAAAAACATAAATATGTTAAGGACACAACAAATCATAGTTTAGCATGCTTACAAAGATTTACCAATAAATAGAACAAAGCATGAAAACATATGATTAGGAAAAGCAAGCTTACTTAGTGATTTAACTTCATTAATCCCAAGCTTTAGCTTTCCTAATGACCCTTAGAATTCCTTAGCTCATTCCCCTTTGTTTGGCCTCAAATCACCTCAAGAAGGGCCTTAGAGTTCCACACTTTTGGCTAAGGAATGAGCTTCTTTTTATACAAAAAATTGCCCAACGGCTAGTCCTCGGTCGACCCCATACAGGGCTCGGTCGACCTGCCCTTCAACGGGCAAAAATATGACCGTTTGAAAAAAAGGCTCAACGGTCACTTTTTCGGTCGACCTGCAGTGGGCTCGGTCGACCGGCCATGTGCTCGGTCGACCGGCCACACTGTAGGTCGACCGGGTCCCCTGGACCAATTCCCCCAAAAATGCATATTTTGCATATTTTAAAGTATTTTTCTTTGGGGACTTTTTGGGCCATTAAATCAAGCTTGAAATCATGTTTTAAATCATTCTAAGTGGTTTAAAAACATGAAACATAAAAAGCCTAAAAATGATTTGAAACTTTAAAATCAAAGGCTAGCTTGATTCTTAAAAACTCTTTTCAAAACTAAATGCATCCAAGTTTTAAAATCAAAACATGCATGAAACATGAAATTTAAAAGACTTAAATCAATGCATGTGAAAATATAGATTTCAAGTATTTTTAAAATCAATGCTCATGTGAAAATTCAAATGATGATGAAAATGATAATGCATCCACCAAATTGCAATCTACAAAATTCCTAACAATCTCCCCCTTTGCAATTTGATGGCAACTCACTCAACACTGAATTTTCACACTAAGTCTTCAGCTCCCCCTTAGCTGGACAAGTCTTGAAATCTCTTGGATGCTTCTTTGACTTAGCTTGGGCTCTTGTTCTTTTTCTTCATTCTTGATGCTTGGAGCTTGATCATTCTTCAAGCTTTCTTTTCTTCTTTAGCCAAGCAACTTCTTTAACTCCCAAGCTTAGTCTTCTATCAACTCTCCCCCTTTGACCATGCACTCTCTCTCTTTGGCAAGATATGCATCTTCTCCCCCTTTGGAAGATAATACAAAATCTCCCCTTAGATAAATTGGCTATATTCTCCCCTTTTGACATCTAGAATATTCTCCCCCTTTGACATTAAATTGCAAAGGTACCTACACACATGAAATAAGGAAAATACCTTTTAGTAGCACCTGTTAACGAAAGAAATCGAAAATGAAATATATAACAGGTATCATGTATGGTAGTAGTCTAAGGGTATAAAACCAATTCAATGGTGAATTTGATCAAAACTAATACTTCCTATGAAGGTTTATACTCCCCCTCAATCCATTCTCTCCTTTTGTCAAACTTTTGACAAAGATTTAACTATTTGGTTCAAGAAGAAGATGGTTTTACCAATTGAGGGTCAACTTCAAGGAAAGGATTAGATTCATTTAACTATAGAGCTTAATATGATCAAATTACCAAGATTAAGAGCAAGGTCATTGAGAAAAGCAACCATGGATACCAATTGGAATAAAGAATACCAATTGAGATTAAAGGATATGACTATTATCTCAATCACTCTAAAATGGAGTTAAAAAGAATATAACTACTAGGATCAATCCAAATTAGAGCTATCCATGATGTTATGGGGTTTATTAAACATAGCATCAATCAATATACCTATGAAAAACATATGCTATGTAAATTTTGAAATCATTTCATCCAATCAAAAAATATGACTATTATGTGCACAAGATGAATGAAATGAAGTTCAAACATGAAGCCTACCTCAACCATTGACCAACCAAGATTATTAACACATAAAAATGGTGATCATAAGATTTACCTATATGAGCATGAGAGGAGGCAAACATGAAGATTATGATGCTAAAGAAATGTGACAAATATAAGATCAAGCATCATAAAAGAATATTCATCACTTTTAATGATATAATTAATGAGCATAGTGATGAACATGAGAAATTGCATATAAAGATATAACTTGGAGATGTATGCAATTTGAAAAAACCATATGAACTCAACATGAAGGAAATCCATCTAAAGTAGATATGACTATAAGATACAAAGAATGGATTTTGATGAGAGTCTCATATGATCATAAATATGATATTGAAAAATGCACAAGCGATATTACTATGAAATTATGCATAAATCAATATCACAACCATCCATCTATAGCAAAGCTTATGAAGTACAAAGGATGGATTTGAGAGTTCTAGTATGGTATCCACAAATGTAACTTAAAAGCACAACCATACATGGAACTATTTGACATTTGCATAGAGAGGATCAATCAACATTCATGATCTAACTCATACCACATCATCAATTAAGAATATACCTATGCATGCACATGAAGGTATGAAGTTAGAACGGATATCATGGATTGCAAATAGATGAAAATGGATCTCATATAGGGTATAACTTATGAAGAACAATGGTTTAATTCAAATTCATCTAAAATGATCCATTAATCTATCATGTAAAATCTCCACTCTTAGCAAATGTACTATGCTTACAAGTGCAATGGAAAATGGATATGAGAATCATACCAAATGAACTTAGCACACAAAATCACATATGTACTTAAGAAGCTCAAATGATCATGAAACAAAAGATTTTACTATAAAGCATAAACAACATCAATTTGCATTAATGAAACGATATACAAAGTTAGGCAAAAACATGCAAATCAATGACATCATACCCAACCACACAAAGTAAGACATAACAAAGTCAATTTGCATTTGAAAGAATGTAACTTTGTTGAGCAAAGATGCAAATTGCTTGTAACATGTATTTCCTTCTAAATGATAAGATTATAAGCACAAGGAAATAAACTCAAGGAAAATGCTTCTATAAATGTTACTAATAAAGCTTAGAGCATATTCCAAATTTCTTCAAATCACTTCAATATTCAAAATACCAAAAATGAATAATTTATGATCAAGCAATTTTGAAAGCCATGAAGTGAACTATTATAAATTTTCAATTTGTATTGTAAATATGATAAAAGACACTCATACAAATTGATTTAAAACATATTCAAACTTGATATCAATTGGAAAATGCATTTATCCAAAACACATTCAATTAAAAAATATAACTATAAGGTTCTTAACCAATTGAATCTCAAGTATCAAAGAATTGAATTTTCATTTCAAAATTCTAACTTAGTAAGCATAGAATGAAAATCAATTTCGATCCTCATCAAAGAATGTAACAATGAGGCATAAATCATTTTTCAACTTGCATTTTAAGTGATATTACTTCTTTGGAGAACATACAAGTTGATCTTTCAAAAACAATAATTTTCCATTTGAAGGTATAACTTAGAAATCATGGAAAATTCAAATTAATTAAATCATTTATTTTTCTAAAAGATCTTACTATGATATCCAAATAAATGATTTTCTAACATCAATTGATCATGAAAAAACTAGCTAAGAAAGCTTTTGTAATCACAATCAATTGATGATCATCAAATAGAAATGCACTACACTAGATATAACTATATGAGAACAAAATGCAAATCTATATGAGGATATTGCAATCAAATGATTTTGAAAACCAAGGATATAACTAAGAAAGTTCATGTAGACAAAATCAAATGATCACAAAGAAACATTGCATTTTAAGAGATGTGACTATGTAGAAACAAAATGCAAATGTAACATGACCAACAATTAGATATGACTAAAAAGAATAGGTTGGTCTAGTGAGGTTCAAGGCCTTAAGGTTAGTCTAATTGTCTACCTTTAAAGATTCACTTAAGGTCTTGATAAGGTTGTCCTTGAGGGTTTACTTTGAGGTCCCACCAACTCTTGGAGTTTTAACTTGAAAAAGTTTTAGAGTGGTGAGATTGATTCTTAGGGGAAATTAGAGAGCTAGGAAGGAAAAATTCCATTTTCAACCATAGTGGAAATCATTCTTAATGATATGCAATAAAACACAACTCTAGGGTTCAAATCTAGATTTAAGCATATAAGGATCAACTCCGGGTGTTTAAGCCCTAAATGGAGTAACCTTGCTCTGATACCAATTGTAAAGTCCGTGGGATCCTAACCCTAGAGGGGGGGTGAATAGGGTGAGCTACACTTAGTGACCAATTATGACTAATTTTAATTCTTTAAAACAACTAGTCACATGTGATGATTAAACAAACAATGTGCGGAAGCTTAAATAAACAATCACCACATTGCAATCACCATAACACAAGATTTATAGTGGTTCGGCCTCAATGCCTACATCCACTACCGGCTTGTGTTCCTCACACCCCACCGGATTTCCACTATGTATGCTTTTCAATAGGCTAAGCAATAACCTTTACAACTATGCTTTTCTAGGCTAAGCAATAACCTCTTACAATTATGCTTTTCTAGGCTAAGCAATAACCTTTACATTATGCTTTTCAAGGCTAAGCAATAACCTCTTCAACCAAAAGGTTGGTTATCTCTCTAAGTAGTGTCTATAATACACTTGATGGAGATTACAATTTTGGCTCAAATAAATTGCCTCTAAATAGGCGGATATGAAAGTGAAAAACTAATTCATGCAAGCACTATATGAATGCAAAGATGTATGTTCAAAGTGTATGCATGATGTCCTCAATCAATTTTAAAATAAAAGCTCATAAATGTATGCCAAAGGCTTTTGAAAGTTTTAGCTCAAAACATTTATGATTGAGGAAATGCTAATCACATGTTAAAAACAACTTGTAAAAGAAATACTTGTCTATTCCAAACAAGTTGTGAAATTCTAAGAGCAAACATGTGATGCATAAGGATTTCAATCAAATTAACAATGTAGCTCATTGTATGCTTAAAGTATTTGAAAGTGTAAAACATACAAATATATTTGATTGAAATAAAGGGTCAAAACACATGTATTTAAAAAAACAACTTTGAAAATGATTTACCAATCAATGTTTAAACAAGTTGTAAAACTTTTAAAACCAAATACATGTGATTTATAAAGTTGTTGAATCCAAAACATAAGATAGATTTGAAAGAGATTTTCTTATGATGAAAAACAACAACCAAAGATTCAATCAAGTATAGGAATCATGTTACATATGATTTCAAAGATGATTCCAAAACAAGATTCACATAGATATACCAATTAGAGTCCTACTTGATTTGAATCATGGTGGTGCATCCAAAACAATGAATCAATTCAAAAACATAAATATGTTAAGGACACAACAAATCATAGTTTAGCATGCTTACAAAGATTTACCAATAAATAGAACAAAGCATGAAAATATATGATTAGGAAAAGCAAGCTTACTTAGTGATTTAACTTCATTAATCCCAAGCTTTAGCTTTCCTAATGACCCTTAGAATTCCTTAGCTCATTCCCCTTTGTTTGGCCTCAAATCACCTCAAGAAGGGCCTTAGAGTTCCTCACACTTTGGCTAAGGAATGAGCTTCTTTTTATACAAAAAAATTGCCCAACGGCTAGTCCTCGGTCGACCCCATACAGGGCTCGGTCGACCTGCCCTTCAACGGGCAAAAATATGACCGTTTGAAAAAAAGGCTCAACGGTCACTTTTTCGGTCGACCTGCAGTAGGCTCGGTCGACCGGCCATGTGCTCGGTCGACCGGCCACACTGTAGGTCGACCGGGTCCCCTGGACCAATTCCCCCAAAAATGCATATTTGCATATTTAAAGTATTTTTCTTTGGGGACTTTTTGGGCCATTAAATCAAGCTTGAAATCATGTTTTAAATCATTCTAAGTGGTTTAAAAACATGAAACATAAAAAGCCTAAAAATGATTTGAAACTTTAAAATCAAAGGCTAGCTTGATTCTTAAAAACTCTTTTCAAAACTAAATGCATCCAAGTTTTAAAATCAAAACATGCATGAAACATGAAATTTAAAAGACTTAAATCAATGCATGTGAAAATATAGATTTCAAGTATTTTTAAAATCAATGCTCATGTGAAAATTCAAATGATGATGAAAATGATAATGCATCCACCAAATTGCAATCTACAAAATTCCTAACAGTCGCGACCCCGGACTGGGACTAGGGGAAAAGAGGCCGAGTCCGGGATCGGGACACGGTGGGGTGATGCCGCGCCACGTGCATCTCTTTGGCTAAACCGCACACGGAGTTGAAAGAACGTTTATCCGTGCACGTGATTTCCCACAGGGTTCCGCGGTGAGGATCATCTTTACACATCATCTCACATATAACCATATCAAATATATTCTCAAGATTGCGGAAGCGTGTAGCAAACCATATTAATACTATTCAATTCCATAAACAAGACTGATTTATGATTAACATCACAAGATATCAGAATGAGCAATGATCATATGCATATTTCCCCAAAAGTAACGTTAAGTATATTTACAAAATATCAGTTGATTAATACCCCAAAATAACGGTCAACAAAGACCGTACAGCCAAGTGAAACCTAAAATAAAGATATCACAAGTTCCCAAAGTGTATCGTTCTCAAGGCAAGGCCGAATGTCTACATGACATCATCGGCTTGCCACTCAATCACTCGCTGCGGTTCACCGACCGCCTCCTCCGGCTCCTCCTCAACGGCAATAAGCTCGGGACCTGAGTACCAAAATAAATGGATCAGACACGACGGTCTGGCAGGTGGGTGAAAAGATATAACAACAATTCAAAACGATGATGCCTTTAGAAACATAGAGAAATCTAGATAAACAATGAATTTTCATAAAAGAATGATGCAACATTTAAAAGAATTACATGTGCAAATAAAACATGTAAGGTGACAAGGATTCGGGACTAACAAGGTGGCAACCACACAAAGCTAAATCCTCTCTCACAAAAGTGATAAGAGCACATCGGGACATTGACCTCAGTCACACGAGGTGAGGAGAATCAGCAACGTTGACCTCAGTCACACGAGGTGAGGAGAATAAACGATTTTTATATAATAAATACATATAATACTCTACGGGACCACGGTAGCGAACCGGGTATATCGGGGCGAGGCGGGAACCATGCTGCAGCGGGTATAACTGAAGGGGGATATCCAAACCGGTGGATCAAACCGATGAGGTTATCCAAGCTTAGTGGTGCCGACTCATAGGTAACATGCGAAAATCAAAACAAATAAATACACATAACGGGGCGGGAACCCATAGGTACAAAACGTATAAAAGTCGGGACGGGTCTAAACAAATTAACAATATGGTAACACACTGTTCCCGGTTCAAGAGTACTCACAAATCACGATTGAAATCTCAAAATAGGGGATTGATTGAAAATCAAATACAAATAGTTTCCAATATCTTTACGGGCTAACAAAAGGGTTTCTAGAATTGAATCAGTGCGAATAGGGTCCCGTATGTCGGTTATGATGAAATTTTGGTACTCTTTAAGAGTTAGGGACATTCCGGGTCCTTATACACATTGGTCAATCTAGAAGACCTCATGGAATCTCCATGATGAGGTTTCTCCTTCTTCGAGACTTCATATAACGCCTTAATGGCATTGGGGCTCCATATGATACCTCCCCAAGCCTAAAAATAAGTTTCAAACCCTTAGGCATTGACCCATGACAGACAGGCAGTTCGCTCGAGCGAACTGGGAGGTTCGCTCGGGCGAACAGCTCTCTGTTTGGGGTTCGCTCGAGCGGACTTAAGGTTCGCTCGAGCGGACCTGCTCAGATTATGTTGGCTCGAGTGATCAGAGGGGTTGGCTCGAGCCAACGAGGTTCTGTGACGGGTTCGCTCGAGCGATGTGTCACGGTCGCTCGAGCGAACTGTCTAGAAACTCATTTTCTGAATACAGTCCGTTCCTTCATTTTCTCCTCCTTTCATCCTCCTTTGGACATCCTTGTACATATACAATTAAGGGTCTCAAACCCTCCTTCTAACCCCCTTCCAACCATCATTAACTCTTCTAACAACCATTCCAATAAATCATTCATTTCTCCATCACTTCCACTTCATTCAATGCAAGACATCTCCATTAGATAAAAATCCATAAATGATTATAAATGATCTAAAAGCAAGACAATAAAACATATGTTCTCCAAGAGAAGTATAAGTAGCCTAACATTATGCATGTTTCCAAAATCATGAAAACTCATAAAGATGACTTGGGTAAAAGCAATAAATGAGGGTTCAAATCTTTAATAGCAAGAAAACAAGAAATAAATCCATTCATCCACTTGCCTTGGGTCCAATGCAAATCAAATTGAGCTCTAGACACCTCTTAAGCCCACAATCACACCTATACACAAAACCCCCAAATCCAAACCCTAGATTATCAAAATCCAAGTAAAACAAGACGAGATCTTTCAATAATCGAAATGGAGTTTCCCTAGGGCTAAACAAACAAGATTATAAAACTTTTAGGAAGATCACTTACAAAGAAGTTCTTCAAAAAGCAAGGTGTTGTCCAAAGGAAATCTTGGAGTGGGCGGTTTTCTTCAAAAATGGTGTCAAGATGAAGCCCTTGAGATGAGGAAAAAGATTGTAGCCTCTAATTTTCCATTAGCACTAGCTTAGTGGGGGATTGAAGATGAAGAAGCAAGAAAAGGGGTAAGGAAAAACCCTTAGGGCTGTGATTTCTCTTCTCCTCTAGGGTTTTTGCCAGAAATGGGAAAAAGAGAAGAAGCTTTCTATATATAGTAAGTGGGAGTGGGGCCCACAACTTAAAAGACTTCTCGGGCTCAAAACATGGTTTTCGGGGCTTCAAACGAATTCGACGAAGAAGACAAAGTTGATCGGCAAATTTCTAGTTTCCAAAAAGTATATATTTTGCACATTTTGGTGACATTGAAATCGGTGTCCAGATTTTGGGTAAAAAGACCATTTTGCCCTCAATTAGTGAAAAATCGGGTTTAAGGTCCTCGAATGAAAACGATGTCATCATGGAAGTTGTAGGGATTAACAAGATAAGTCCAATGGGTTAAAAACATGATTCTTGGAAATCATCGGTAAACCCCCAATCTCACACAATTCGTAACAAGAACCCCCAAAGGGTCCCACAAGTAGCAAGGCTCTCAAAATTCCCCAAAGCTATAATAAAAGCTATTCTAATCCCCAACTAATCCAAAAAACACTAAACACACTTAAACTAAAATACAACTTAATCAACTCTAAACGAGGTCTCTCGGGTCGGGGTCTTACATCCTCCAACCCTTAGGACATTTGGTCCTCCAAATGGAAATTAAAACTCACCTCCGGTAGGAGATGTGGGTACTTCTTCTGAACTTGATCCCGTAATTCCCAAGTTGCTTCTTCCGGTCCATGATTCTCCCAAAGTACCTTGACCCACTGAATAGTCCGAGTTCTCAATTCTTGTTCCTTGGTGTCAATGATCTGCTTAGGCTTCTCAACATAGGTCGCATCTTCTCGAATTTCCAACGGCTCATAACGGAGTATGTGTAGTCTGTCGGGAACGTACTTCTTCAACATAGACACATGGAAAACATTGTGTACGCCGGAAAGTTCAGGTGGTAAGGCTAACCTGTAAGCCACATCACCAATCCTACTCACAATGTCATACGGTCCAATGTACCTCCTAGACAATTTGCCCTTCTGTCCAAACCTCAAAGTTCCACGAGTAGGTGACACTTTCAAGAAAACCTTATCTCCTTCTTTGAACTGTAAATCCCTTCTGTGAGAGTCTGCATAACTCTTCTGTCTACTCTGAGCCACTTTCAGACGCTCTTGGATCAACTTGACCTTGTCACTTGTCTCACTAACAATGGTCGGTCCATGGAAACTGCGAGTACCAACTTCTTCCCAACAAACAGGTGTTCTACACCTTCTGCCATACAAAGCCTCAAAAGGTGCCATACCGATACTCGAGTGGAAACTGTTGTTGTAAGCGAACTCACACAACGGTAAGGCTTCATCCCACTGAGTCTTGAAATCTAACACACAAGCTCGAAGCATATCCTCAAGTGTCTGAATTACCCTTTCTGACTGACCATCGGTCTGTGGGTGATAGGCTGTGCTGAACTGTAACTTCGTACCCATAGACTCATGCAATGTCTTCCAAAATCTTGAGACAAATCTGCTGTCTCTATCGGATGTGATGGAAACTGGCTGTCCATCACGACTGACAATCTCTGTGACAAACAACTGTGCCAAAGGTAACATATGCATTTTCTTCCCAGTCTTCATCGGTAGGAAATGAGCTGACTTGGTGAGACGGTCCACTATGACCCAAATAGCATCATTGCCCTTACTAGTCTTTGGTAAACCCGATATGAAGTCCATGGTAATGTGCTCCCATTTCCATTTCGGAATCTCTAATGGTCGTAGTAACCCTGGAGGCTTCTGGTGTTCCGCCTTGATCAACTGACATATCATACAACGAGAGACGAAAGCTGCTATCTCTCTCTTCATGTTATTCCACCAAAATCTGCCCTTCAAATTCTGGTACATCTTCGTACTGCCCGAGTGTATGGAATACTTGGTATTGTGAGCCTCAAACATGATATCATTCCTCAAGTCCTCCAAGTTAGGCACACAGAGACGGTCTCGGTAATACAAAACTCCATCTACAACACGAAAATCCGGATGATCTGCTAAGTGCTCAGAGATCTTAGCCAACTCTGGGTCTTGTAACTGCTTCTCTTTGATCTTCTGAATGAACGAAGGCTCTGACACTGATATGTTTGCTAACATGACACCCTCTCTTAGTGGCTGAAAATCTACACCCAACTCTTCTAACTGCTGTACCACATAAGTTCCACGAAGACTGGCCATGCTAACCGACTTTCTACTCAAGGCATCGGCAACTACATTCGCTTTCCCCGGGTGATACTTGATTGGAAAATCATAGTCTTTAATATATTCCATCCATCTCCTCTGCCTCATGTTCAACTCCTTTTGAGAAAACAAGTATTGTAGACTACGGTGATCGGAGTGAACCTCAAACTTCTCTCCATAGAGGTAGTGTCTCCACGTCTTCAAAGCTAAAACAACTGCGGCCAACTCGAGATCATGTGTTGCATAGTTCTTCTCATGATCTTTCAACTGCCGGGATCCATATGCAACTACCTTCCCATCTTGCATTAACACGCATCCAAGTCCAACATTGGAAGCATCGGTAAAAATGGTAAAACCGCCGCTCCCAGATGGCAAAGTAAGGACTGGAGCTGTAGTCAATCTCTTCTTCAGCTCTTGGAAACTAGCTTCACACTTGTCTGTCCAAACATATGGTGCATTCTTCCTTGTCAACTTCGTCAAAGGTGACGCAATCGACGAAAATCCTTACACAAACCTCTGATAATATCCTGCCAATCCAAGAAAACTCCTGATTTCTGATGCATTCTTCGGTCTATCCCAATTCATGATTGCCTCAATCTTGGACGGGTCCACTGATAATCCTTCCTTCGAGATGATATGACCCAAAAATGTGACTTGGTCCAACCAAAATTCACACTTACTAAGCTTTGCAAACAATTGATTCTCCCTCAACAGCTGGAGTGCTATCCTCAAATGTTCCTCATGCTCTTCTTTGGTCTTGGAATACACTAAAATATCATCAATAAACACCACTGTAAACTGATCCAAATACTCCGCAAATATTTTGTTCATCAATGCCATGAAAACTGCCGGTGCATTAGTCAAACCAAATGGCATCACTAGAAATTCATAGTGTCCATATCTTGTATGAAAGGTTGTTTTTGGTATATCTGAATCTCTAACTCTCAACTGATGGTAGCCTGACCTCAAATCAATCTTCGAAAAGTAAGCAGCTCCTTGCAACCGATCGAACAATTCATCTATCCTTGGCAATGGATATTTGTCTTTTATGGTCACTTGGTTCAATCTTCTATAGTCAATACACATTCTCATGGAATCATCCTTCTTCTTTACAAATAAAACTGGTGCTCCCCACGGTGACACACTAGGTCTCACAAAACCTTTGTCCAAAAGTTCTCGCAGTTGCATCTTCAACTCTCCCAATTCTGCCGGGGCCATTCTGTAAGGTGCGATAGATATCGGAGCGGTCCCCGGTAACAACTCAATAGTGAAGTCTATCTCCCTAATGGGTGGCAATCCTGGTATCTCTTCCGGGAAAACATCTGGAAACCCACAAACAATTGGGATCTCCTCCACCCCTTGGGACCGTTTATCCTCTGTGATAAACGCCAAATAACCCTCACAACCACTTTTTAGAAGCCTATCAGCCTTCAACGCTGAAATAAACCCTGCACCAGAATTACTCCTCTCTCCCTGAAACAACACCCCTGCTTGGGTCTCCTCTAACTTAAAAGTTAAGGTCTTATGGAAACAATCCATAGTAGCATGGTATCCTGCTAACCAATCCATTCCTAGGATGACATCAAAATCCTGCATCTCCAACAAAATGAGATCTGCTGGTAATACTACTTCTCCTATCATGACTGGACAACTAGGGTAAAAAGTTCTACAAACAACTTCCTTACCTAAAGGGGTAGTCACAGTCAAAATGGAACTCAACTCTCTAGCAGGCATATCAATCAACTTAACAAATTTTGGAGATAGGAATGAGTGAGTAGAGCCAGGGTCAAACAAAACCTTAGCATCAAAACCACAGACGAGAAGTGTACCTTCCACTACATTGCCTTCAGCCTCTGCATCAGCTCTATTGACAGCATAGAGTTGTGCCCTCTGTGGTGGCCTGTTTTGTCCTTGCTGTTGCCTGCCTTGTTGTGCATTCCTATTCTGATTCTGAGGACGCTGATTCTGATTTTGATTCTGCCCTTGCTGACGGGCCTGTTGTTGCTGTGGCCTAAACTGTTGTTGAGGTGCCTGTTGTTGTAGTGGTCTTGCTTGATTCTGGACCACTAATGCATTCTGAGGTGGTGCCTGACGCTGTGCTCCTTGCTGCTGCCTATTATGTCTATCAGGCCTTGGACAATCCTTCATTTGGTGGTTCATGGAGCCACATCTAAAGCATGCTCCTGTAATAAAGCGGCAATTGGCACTCTCATGGTTTTTCCCACAGTGGATACAAGCCAATGGATTCTGTGCATTCTGCTCCTGCCTTGGCCTTTTGTTCTGATTGTTTCTTTGCTGATAGTTTTGCTGCTGGCCTTGACCCTTTCCTTGGTTCTTGATGATCTTGTTGTGGAAGTTTCTCAAATTTGTATGCTCTCTTGATAGCTTCTTCAAAGGTAACGGGTGGTACAACCCCGGTAGCATCCCTCTCAATAATCGGGTGCAGTCCCTCAAGGAACTTGGTTATCTTCTTCTCAACTGTGTCTATCAGCTCTGGAGCATACCTTGACAATCTCTCGAATTTGGTAAGGTATTTGAGGACCGTCATGTTCCCTTGCACAAGTTGTTGAAATTCTGCTGCCTTTTGTCTCTTGACATGTGCAGGTACATATTTCTCTCCAAATTGTCTCTTGAAGTTAACCCAAGCTTCTGCATCAGCCATTGTCCTGTATTCCGCCTTGACGGTCTTCCACCAAATATCTGCTAAACCCACAAACATAGAGGCTGCAAGCTGTACACGTTCTACACCGGTACATATGAATATCTCGAATATATTTTCGGTGTGCTCAAGCCAATCATCTGCTGCCATTGGATCCTCAGACCCTAAAAATTCTTTCGGTCCTCTCTTCCTGAACCGCTCATACAACACATTAGGATCTTTCCCTCTAATATTCACCGGACCAGGTGGTGCAACTGGGATTGGTTCCGGTCTCCTCTCTAATATCCTCAACAAATGTGCCTGCATTTGAGCTATCTCCCTAGCATGATCCTCGTCTTTCTTAAGCATCTGTTCTTGCAATCTGGTCTGTGTCTCATATGCTTGTGCTTGGAGCCTAGCCTGGTTCTCATTTGCCTGGCGTTGTTGGTCAATCATAGCCTGCATCATCTGTTGGAATTGGTTCTGCATGTTGTTGTCTTGTGGTTCCTCTGCAATAGGCTCTGTATTCTCACTGTTACTGGCAACGTGATTACTGTTTGCTGTTCTTTTGCGAGGTGGCATAACGCTGCAAAACAAATTGTTAGCACATATAAATCAAGTACAGGGTGGTCACACATTGCTCACACGATTCTATCTAACGAATCCTCGCCACGTACTTAAGATTTCTAGTTTCTTTTAATTGCCTGAAACATGTCCCGCGTAACGCCCCACCCCTTACCCATGCATGATATTGTCCGCTTTGGCCCACTGGCCTCACGGTTTTGTTTCTGATGGGCTTGAACCCATCAAAAGGCCTCATGCAAGGTAAGGGTGTAGGCTTCTACATATAATCCCAATCACTTTCCTCTCTATAGTTGATGTGGGACTCCGGGGCGTCACATTCCACCCCCCTTAGGGCTGCACGTCCCTGTGCAGTAGCCTGCCAGCCCCTGTAGCCTGCCAACCCTCTTGGCCCGCCCACATGGAAGCCCGCCCACTTGCACCAGACCACGGCAGGGGACCCACACTCGAACTAGTCGAGAGTCGGCTCTGATACCAGTCCTGTCGCGACCCCGGACCGGGACTAGGGGAAAAGAGGCTGAGTCCGGGATCGGGACACGGTGGGGTGATGCCGCGCCACGTGCATCTCTTTGGCTAAACCGCACACGGAGTTGAAAGAACGTTTATCCATGCACGTGATTCCCACAGGGTTCCGCGGTGAGGATTATCTTTACACATCATCTCACATATAACCATATCAAATATATTCTCAAGATTGCGGAAGCATGTAGCAAACCATATTAATACTATTCAATTCCATAAACAAGACTGATTTATGATTAACATCACAAGATATCAGAATGAGCAATGATCATATACATATTTCCCCAAAAGTAACGTTAAGTATATCTACAAAATATCAGTTGATTAATACCCCAAAATAACGGTCAACAAAGACCGTACAGCCAAGTGAAACCTAAAATAAAGATATCACAAGTTCCCAAAGTGTATCGTTCTCAAGGCAAGGCCGAATGTCTACATGACATCATCGGCTTGCCACTCAATCACTCGCTACGGTTCACCGACCGCCTCCTCCGGCTCCTCCTCAACGACAATAAGCTCGGGACCTGAGTACCAAAATAAATGGATCAGACACGACGGTCTGGCAGGTGGGTGAAAAGATATAACAACAATTCAAAACGATGATGCCTTTAGAAACATAGAGAAATCTAGATAAACAATGAATTTTCATAAAAGAATGATGCAACATTTAAAAGAATTACATGTGCAAATAAAACATGTAAGGTGACAAGGATTCGGGACTAACAAGGTGGCAACCACACAAAGCTAAATCCTCTCTCACAAAAGTGATAAGAGCACATCGGGACATTGACCTCAGTCACACGAGGTGAGGAGAATCAACAACGTTGACCTCAGTCACACGAGGTGAGGAGAATCAACGATTTTTATATAATAAATACATATAATACTCTGCGGGACCACGGTAGCGAACCGGGTATATCTGGGCGAGGCGGGAACTATGCTGCAGCGGGTATAACTGAAGGGGGATATCCAAACCGGTGGATCAAACCGATGAGGTTATCCAAGCTTAGTGGTGCCGACTCATAGGTAACATGCGAAAATCAAAACAAATAAATACACATAACGGGGCGGGAACCCATAGGTACAAAACGTATAAAAGTCGGGACGGGTCTAAACAAATTAACAATATGGTAACACACTGTTCTCGGTTCAAGAGTACTCACAAATCACGATTGAAATCTCAAAATAGGGGATTGATTGAAAATCAAATACAAATAGTTTCCAATATCATTACGGGCTAACAAAAGGGTTTCTAGAATTGAATCAGTGCGAATAGGGTCCCGTATGTCGGTTATGATGAAATTTTGGTACTCTTTAAGAGTTAGGGACATTCCGGGTCCTTATACACATTGGTCAATCTAGAAGACCTCATGGAATCTCCATGATGAGGTTTCTCCTTCTTCCAGACTTCATATAACGCCTTACATGGCATTGGGGCTCCATATGATATCTCCCCAAGCCTAAAAATAAGTTTCAAACCCTTAGGCATTGACCCATGACAGACAGGCGGTTCGCTCGAGCGAACTGGGAGGTTCGCTCGGGCGAACAACTCTCTGTTTGGGGTTCGCTCGAGCGGACTTAAGGTTCGCTCGAGCGGACCTGCTCAGATTATGTTGGCTCGAGTGATCAGAGGGGTTGGCTCGAGCCAACGAGGTTCTGTGACGGGTTCGCTCGAGCGATGTGTCACGGTCGCTCGAGCGAACTGTCTAGAAACTCATTTTCTGAATACAGTCCGTTCCTTCATTTTCTCCTCCTTTCATCCTCCTTTGGACATCCTTGTACATATACAATTAAGGGTCTCAAACCCTCCTTCTAACCCCCTTCCAACCATCATTAACTCTTCTAACAACCATTCCAATAAATCATTCATTTCTCCATCACTTCCACTTCATTCAATGCAAGACATCTCCATTAGATAAAAATCCATAAATGATTATAAATGATCTAAAAGCAAGACAATAAAACATATGTTCTCCAAGAGAAGTATAAGTAGCCTAACATTATGCATGTTTCCAAAATCATGAAAACTCATAAAGATGACTTGGGTAAAAGCAATAAATGAGGGTTCAAATCTTTAATAGCAAGAAAACAAGAAATAAATCCATTCATCCACTTGCCTTGGGTCCAATGCAAATCAAATTGAGCTCTAGACACCTCTTAAGCCCACAATCACACCTATACACAAAACCCCCAAATTCAAACCCTAGATTATCAAAATCCAAGTAAAACAAGACGAGATCTTTCAATAATCGAAATGGAGTTTCCCTAGGGCTAAACAAACAAGATTATAAAACTTTTAGGAAGATCACTTACAAGGAAGTTCTTCAAAAAACAAGGTGTTGTCCAAAGGAAATCTTGGAGTGGGCGGTTTTCTTCAAAAATGGTGTCAAGATGAAGCCCTTGAGATGATGAAGAAGATTGTAGCCTCTAATTTTCCATTAGCACTAGCTTAGTGGGGGATTGAAGATGAAGAGAAAAGAAAAGGGGTAAGGAAAAACCCTTAGGGCTGTGATTTCTCTTCTCCTCTAGGGTTTTTGCCAGAAATGGGAAAAAGAGAAGAAGCTTTCTATATATAGTAAGTGGGAGTGGGGCCCACAACTTAAAAGACTTCTCGGGCTCAAAACATGGTTTTCGGGGCTTCAAACGAATTCGACGAAGAAGACAAAGTTGATCGGCAAAATTTCTAGTTTCCAAAAAGTATATATTTTGCACATTTTGGTGACATTGAAATCGGTGTCCAGATTTTGGGTAAAAAGACCATTTTGCCCTCAATTAGTGAAAAATCGGGTTTAAGGTCCTCGAATGAAAACGATGTCATCATGGAAGTTGTAGGGATTAACAAGATAAGTCCAATGGGGTTAAAAACACGATTCTTGGAAATCATCGGTAAACCCCCAATCTCACACAATTCGTAACAAGAACCCCAAAGGGTCCCACAAGTAGCAAGGCTCTCAAAATTCCCCAAAGCTATAATAAAAGCTATTCTAATCCCCAACTAATCTAAAAATTACTAAACACACTTAAACTAAAACACAACTTAATCAACTCTAAACGAGGTCTCTCGGGTCGGGGTCTTACAGTCCTCTATAAATAGGACCCCATTCCACAAACAAGGTACGCAACCTACACACTTGAGAGTTGTTACTCTGCCTCTCTTCTTCCTCTCCTTCCTTAGTTCAAGTTCATACACTAACTTAGGCATCGGAGATCCTTGCGCCGCCCAGGCCAGGGTCCTCTGACCGTTTGCTCTTCCCTTTCTGGCTTTGAGGCAACATATCTTCTTCTTTCATTCGGATAAGTACTATCAGGCACCCCTAATCTTGTGAGTCATTATTTTTGCACTTACATAACCTATTTTTGGGTTGAGGAGATATTTAGGTCCAAATCTAAGCATATAGTATCTTGAGTATTTGGGTTAGAACTCAAATTCTTGAATGTTGTGAACCATGGATTGGTATCGGGGATGGTTAGTTTAATCACATATTAAAAAAATACTTAAGTTCCAAGGTTCTAGTTAGCTTGAGAAATCTTGATCTTTGAGGATTTGCTTAACGTTAATCATTATCGTTTATGGCCCAAACAAGAATTATGAAATAAAGACATTGATATAAAGAATGACAACTTATCTGAGAATTTGGTTCAAAATAGATGAGAATCAAGAAATCAAATTCATTTAGTCGATCCAACATAGTTGGGACAATTAATGCTTTGATCGTGATGATGGTGGTGGTGGTTGTCCGACTTATATATTTAAGAAAAAGATTATCTTAATACCCTTTTATTCCAATTACACCAATGCATTCCACATCTCCTTTTGGATCTAGATCTACGATCAGATATGTCCTTTCTAGTTGAGGCTGAGTTTGGGGAAACACATAGATACATATAGATTTTACATTAGCGCTCCACGTCCAAATCTTTGAAGCAATTGTTCTACCTCGGATCCGACCGGTTTGCATCCCTAGCCACGTACCGTGTTAAAGTCAAACTATAGACTTTACATCAAAAATGAGTGGGCCCTACTTACAACAATCCCAAGAGTGTTTCTCATCCGAAGGTCACACCATTCCATAGTCCCTCAAACGACACGAAACTCTCACACTGTTTTCCGCGTTGTGTCCATTAATTTACCTCTCTATCGTGTAGCAAACATGTCTGTTGATGTCCAAAACCTCCTTGTAAGAAAGAAGATAATGTTGTAATTACTATTAAACCCCCTTAGTTTTGAGTTTGACAAAATACCCACTCCTTTGCTATGTCGTTTTCCTCTCTCCCAAAAAGAAAAAAAAGAATCAAGACGAGCAAAAAGCAACAAGACAACAGAGTGGGGGTAAAAATATCATTTCACCTAAAATAAAATAAAAGACGATGAGGCTAGACATGAGGAGTTCCAGTTCTACATACCATCATCAGCTTTCCACACTATAAATACTCCATTCCCATCCAAAGCTTCCATAGCTAAAATCCTATCCCTCTTCTTTTCTTTCTTTTTTTCTTTTCTGTTTCTGTTTCAGATCTAAGAGAGAGGAAGGGAGACATTAAAAATGGGGAGAGGAAGGGTAGAGCTGAAGAGGATTGAGAACAAGATCAACAGGCAAGTGACCTTTGCCAAACGGAGAAAACGGACTTCTGAAGAAAGCTTACGAGCTTTCCGTTCTCTGTGATGCTGAGGTTGCTCTCATCATCTTCTCCAATAGAGGAAAGCTCTATGAGTTCTGCAGCAGCTCTAGGTAAACAAAGATAATGAATACAAAGTTTAAAAAAAAATAAAGAGAAAACCCTAAAATCAAAATCAACCATCCTGAATCTAATCTGTTTTCTTTCCTCTTTCGCGTTATGAAGACTGGCTTTAGATTTGCAGATCATTCCTGATTTTACATTTGCTTCAGCTATTTTAATAGGTTTTATGTTTTGTATGATTGTTTTCTTCTTTTTTAACTCTTACCTTGTGACTTTCAGATCCATAAATCCTTTTCTTTCTTGTGTTTGTTTGAGAAAGGCAGTAGTTTTGGTTTTTGAAATTTGCAGATCATTTGTTTGTTTAGGTATTTTGTGTTGATCACTTTTTAAGGCTATACCTTCAGATCTATCTATAAATAGAAATCCTTTCTGTTTTAGCTTTTGTTTGAGAAGTTTCAGTAGGTTTGATGATTGTAATCTGTGTGATCATTTTGCTTCTTTTCATCCTAACTTACAGAGACTGCCTTTAGATTTATGTTTTGATAGCTGTTTATTTTGTTCTAACGTTTGTATGCTGTGTTTGAATCATGAATCCTTTCCGTTCTTGATCTCATTCGAGAAACTTTTGTAAGTATGTGATCTTTTGCTTTTTTCTTTCTGATGTTTCTGTAGGTGCAGAAAATTATGACCCACAATAAGAGGGTGCCTTACAGGACTTATCCGGGAAGATGATGATGTCTGGAATGTCTGGATGCCGTCCGAGAGCCTGAAAGGGAGAAGCAAACGGTCAGAGGACCCTGGCCTGAGCGGCGCAAGGCTCTCCGATGCCAAAGTCAGTATGTGAACTGGAACGAAGGAGGAGAGGAAGAAGAGAGGCAGAGTAAGGGCTCTGTGAATGGGATTATGCGTACCTTGCATGGTTGTTTGAAGGCCTATTTATAGAGGATTGGATCGTATCTCAGAGGATATTTTGGTGTGGGTCCATGATTTGACTGGGAAGTCATAATCAGCCCACCAAGTAATAAATGTAGTCTAATCCGGCCCACTCAGCATTTAATGCTAGTCGGGTCAGCCCGCATTGCATTAAATGCGTGTCTTGTTGGGCCAGAGGGGTGTTGGGCGCCTTTGGCGGTAGGAGTACAGGCGGATCTGCCCTAGGGCCTTGCCCTGATGTGGCCTCAGCCACTAGATGCTGCCACGTGGCGATCTGGTGAAGATAGTGGGCGGCTGGATGTCGTGTCTGTCCCACTAGCTCGTGGCCCTATCCCTCCACGTGTCTGATGACGTGGGGGATGAGGTGCCCAAGCGAAGGTTCCTTCTTGCTTCGGGCCACTGTCCTGGCTTCTTCAGCCGAGGTAGCGATTGCCGAGGTTGGGCTTCTTTGCCGAAACGGCATCCGGGGTGGCTTTGCCGAGATGGACTCTCTGCCGAGATGATTCCCGAGGTGGTCCAGTTCGGCGCTTGTGGCCTGGAGATGTTTGATGTCGGCCAAGGCCTCCGCCCTGGTAGCCGGGATGAGATCGGTGCCACGTAGATGGCACGCGGATGGCACGTGAGAGTGCTTAGACCCATCTGATGGCTGTGATTAGCTTAATCCTGTAGCTCTGGAAATTTCCCCACACAGTTTCTATGCAGCTTATCTCTATAAATCCTTTCCATGATCGTTATTTCTGAGTTTTTTTTTTTTCTTTTTTAGGTTTCAGTCTGTAAGTGTAATCTTTGTGATTGTTTAGATTTTAAGCAAGAAAAAAAAAAAAAAACATCGGAGTAGAAACTAGTAAAAAAGATGCATTTTTTGTGGTTTCCTCTAGCAGTTGAGAATGAGATTTCTATAGGATCTACTTAGCTTTTGCATAGATTTTTCTATTCATTCCTCTTATATTGATTTGATATGACTGATGGTCACCTGGTTTTGAGGTTTCCTAGGTTTTGGTTGTTTGTCCTAGGTTATTCAGACTCGTCCTTTCTTCGTTGATATTGATATGATATGATACATCGTATGAAGCTAGTGGGGCCTTTTGACCTCTCGTTATTGAAGGTCGAGCCGATCTTAGGTTTCTCTTTTCTTTTTGGTTCCTTTGGCGGAAAAGGTAGACCTGCAAGGGGTCTTAGAAACGGTCTTTTCAGCAGTAGAAAGGAGCAGATATGTGACTTGTTTTTGGCTCTGAGATTTTAATGCATCGGATCGTGGTCGTACAGATTTTAGTGTATTTTCGTAGAGGTTAGGGTTTCGATTTTTCTTGTCTGTCTTGAAGTTGTTGCGGTTAGGGTTTCGGGAAACGGAAAGTACGTAGAAACAGCGAGGGACGTTTTCCCGATTAATAAGGTTTCCTTCTTTTCCGCTTCTTTTTCTAAAATTGAGGGCCTAAGCTTATCTTCTTGAGCTGTATTTTCCTGCTCTCTCTCTTAATATATGTAGCAGTTTTTTTCTCTCGCTAGTAGGATTGATTTTGATTTACATTAATTGCTTTGTGATTTGTGAAGGACCTCCCTCTCTCTCTCTCTTGTCTCTCTTATTCTCTGACCAATTGGATGGAGGCCACATCTTTCTGCCATTTTCCCTTGATATGAGAGATTCAGTTTTGCTGAAATTCTATTTTGGAAACACAAACAGTTGATTGGAACTACAACTTTCCAGAGATTTGAATTACTACTTTTTTTCTTTTTTTTTTTTTTCAATCTATCAATCTTCTATCATATTTTCTTGGAGACCTTTTGAGTTCTTAGTTTTTCTGTATTAGCTTGCTTTTCTTTTCCTGAAAATGCAAATATAACCAGCAAAGATCAGTTCAGTTTGAAATTTCAGCTTTGGAGAAAACAAAACCAGGTCTCTCTAATGATACTTACAATTGGGAATCCGTTCTTCTCTTCTTTTTATTTTCATAGAGGGAAATAAGTTCTTTTAGGGTGCGCTTGGATTTTCCTTTAAGTTCCAATATGTTAGATGGTTCGTTTCCTTTCTTTATCTAGGCATTTGAAGAAGTGCAAAATTTTGAAATTGCAATTGTGTGGGGAGATTTCCAGAGCTACAGGATTAAGCTAATCACAGCCATCAGATGGGGCTAAGCATTCTCACGTGCCATCCGCGTGCCATCTACGTGGCACCAATCTCACCTCGGCTACCAGGGCAGAGGCCTCGACCGAAATCAAGCATCTCCGGGCCACAAGCGCCGAATTGGTCCACCCCGGGTGCCATCTCGGCAGGGAACTCCACCTCGGGTGGGCCACCCCAGCGCCATCTCGGCAGAAAAACTCTACCTCGGCTGAAGCCACCTCGGCTGAAGAAGCCAGGACAGTAGCCGAAGCAAGAAAGAACCTTCACTTGCGCCCCTCATCCCCCACGTCATCAGGCACGTGGAGAGATAGGGTCACGAGCTAGACGGACAGACACGACATCCAGCCGCCCGCTATCTTCACCAGATCGCTGACATGGCGACATCCAGCGGCTGAGGCCACATCAGGGCAAGGCCCGAGGGCAGATCTGCTGGTACTCCAACCGCCAAAGGCGCCCAACACGATCTGGCCCAACAAGACACGCATTTAATGCAATGTGGGCTGACCCGACTAGCATTAAATGCTGAGTGGGCCGGATTAGACTGCATTTATTACTTTGTGGGCTGATCATGACTTCCCAGTCGAATCATGGACCCACACCAAGATATTCTCTGAAAGATACGATCCAAACCTCTATAAATAGAACTCCATGCACCATGCAAGGTACGCACAATCTCATTCACAGAGCCCTTACTCTGTCTCTCTTCTCCCTCTCCTTCCATTGTTCCAGTTCCCACACTGACTTTGGCATCGGAGAGCCTTGCGCCGCCCAGGCCAGGGTCCTCTGACCGTTTGCTATTCCCTTTCTGGCTTCCGGACGGCATCCAGTCATTCCCAGTCAGCACCATCTTCTCGGATAAGTCCTGTAAGGCACCACCTTATTGTGGGTCATTATTTTCTGCACCTACAGCAATGTTCCAGTTTCTTTATAAGATCATTTCTTTATCCAATATCAATAAAAGTTAGAAGACTAGATAGTGCCTAATTTTTTTTTAATGTTTTCTTAGCCCATTTCAATATCATTTTTTTACAGTGGTCTCATGGTCTGTACACTTAATTTTGGCCCTCTATAGCAATTTAATCTGTGGATCGGATGGGACGTCACTCCCCAGTCCCCACTCTTTTAGCAGATTGAGTCTGTTCTATACTTGTCTTTGCGTGTATAGATCTCTTACATTGTACTGTAATTTTTTTTTCATAAAAGTAAGTATTAAAAATCACTTAAGGTTTAAAAAGCTTAAAACTATAATTTCCCTAATGTGGTTTTTTATTTCAACCATAGAGGAGTTAAGCAATAGTTATAGATATCCATTGTTCAGAAAACTCTTTAAAACCAATTCCTATTTGGTGTACATGCAAATGCATCTTTCAAATGTTTACAACTAATACATCGTTTATGCTGGAAATGGTTAAAACTAGTAGAGTGATAGTAAATTGTTTAACTCCGTCAATTTGTTATTAATTTTTTTTTTTGGAAGGTAAGAAACAATATATATTTATCTTATACATCTTTACTAATTCATGAAACCTCAAGAAATTATGTGGCTTTGGGAACTTTCTAGAGTTGATTCACTAAATATGGATGTGTTGCAGAAGCTTTCTGTAAATATGAGAAAAAGGTAGCAATAAAAAAAAAATATTACTGTAAAATTTATGATGAAGAGTGGTAGGAGAGAATTGCTTGAGCCTAGTAACTTAAGGAATAAATAGGGTAATATGAATGAGAACTCGGACTATTTAATGAACTAGTTCTTAGTAAATTCAGATTTAAACTTCATACATATGCTTATTTGTGTGTGCACCTCTCTCTCTCTCTCTCTCTCTCCACTTATATATATATAACTCAATGGTCTTAGTGTATATAGTTTTTCTTTTCTTCTTTTTGGATTATACAATATTGTTTGGGGAAGCTTTTCTAGCCAAGCTCCTTTTTCTTTCCTCATAGTCAATTTATTTTACAACTTACCATAAATAAATAAATAAATGAAAGAAAAAAAAAAAGAAACTTTGTTAGGCCCTACCAAGGCTACGATGATCAATGTCTGGGATAGAAAGGTCTGAAAGAGACCCATGGATGTCTCAAATTTCAACCCAGTTAGATCATCCCAACCCCTGGATCTATAAAACATATTTATCTATTTTGAGAGACATGATTTTTCTGGATTTCAATCCAATAGTTGGAGGTCTCAAATTTAGGCTTGTGCAAATTCATGGGTATTAGTGTATTAAAAAGGGGGAACCTTGTCAAAGGTGGACCAAGGTGAGTTCATTGTACCCTATCTCAGCGCACTAGATTTTCAACATATATATATATATGTATATGTATATATCATTAAAGCCTTGTCCAAACTATGTTAGTGACAGCTAAATCAATCTTTATCCCACTTTTTTTTTTTTGACGACGTGAGTGTTCATGTGGTATGTTTACCTAACATGACTCTTCCCCCAAGCACATACACATCCTTTCAACACACATGCACCAGGTAAGTCTATTATTGGACTCCATGTGGGGAGCAAATTCACGTCTTATGCCAATGAACTATAACCCAAGTAATTCTTTTTTCCACTTGGGTCTAACCTGAGCCAAATCCTTGAATAGGTTGAAATTCTTCTGATCTATCATTACTATTTTCATCACTATCCTCCTCTACCTATCCCTTTTCCTTGGTTAGCCATCAACGTGCATAGAAGAACTTTTCTTCAATCTCATTATTGTCGGCCTATGTTGCATATGTCCAAACTATCTCAAATCATTTTCTCTTAGTTTCTCACCTATTGAAGTTATCCCCTAAATACTAGCGAACTCTCTTGTTCTATGATTTTATCTTTCATAATTTTACGATATATCCATTTCAAGTTCCTCACCTCTGTTGTACTCATTATGTGCATATGTTGATTCTTAATTGGTCAACATTCTGCTCTGTAGATAATAATTGCTCTAATCGTTATCTTGTGAGCGTATCACAGACAATATTTTGGGCATCATAGGGTTCACATAAGATCACATTCACTAGGGTCCCGGTGTTATCTTACGCAATCTATGGGCACTTTATAGAGTAGCAGAATGTCTCATCAAAGAAACATTTCACACTTTACAGTTACCTAATTCACTTAGAAGGCTTTCGATCGAGCAATAAACCATATTTTAGACAATTTGCAGTCTGATTTGCAAACTATCAACGAACTAATCTTGCATAGTTTTGTAGCTCGTGTCGTACAGATCTGCTGATGGTACCTTTCCAAAATCCAAGCCTCTCAAAAGAACCACATCCCTATGTATGAGTGCTAATCCATATCTAACTTTGATTAGAGTTGGACCCACCTATAGATCATAACCACTGAAACAATAAATTTTAGTTTGATTTCTATTATAATTTTTAACCTTTTGTTTTGCAAGTAATCAATCTTGACTATGGGTCCTGCTGCATGCTCCCTCGCTCGTCAGTTTGGTGTTCCTCCCTGCTGCTGCTGCCTTTTTTTCTGCAGCTTCGCCGGGCTTTGCTGAGAGTTTACTGAGCTCTCTGTCCTTGGTTTTGTTTTTTTTTTTTTTTTTTTTAAAATTTTTTTTGTTAGGCTCTTTTGCCTTTTGGGGTGGCAAGTTTTGTAAGCCTCTCCCTTCTGCTCTTTTTCTCTGTTCTTTTTGGGGGACCTATTGCCCTATTCCCTCTTCTTCTCATAATATTCTCTTAATATTCTCTTAATACATTTTACCTTAAAGCAAAAAACGACTATGGGCCCAACTATGATTAAAGTAAAAGTTGGCCTTGATTTAATATAAAGAACAGTTATTTTAGTGGATTGGGTTTTAGATGTGGACCCACTGCACAACTGAATTAGTTCGTGGATCTTTTGAACTAGAACTCTAAATCAAAAGAATTGAGAAGCAATTCAACTCAACCTACGTACTGAATCAGATTTTCCAATCATGTAAGCCTCAAATTATTTGTTCCAAGCCCAAATACAAATTAATCGAAATGCAAGCTAGGTAACTGCGTTCACACCCATATAGGCAAGATATCTGGCGTGTTCTTATAGATTTTATCAATTCACCTCATACAAGCCATAATCAACCGTGATAAGAGTCAAACTACTGAGATGACCATGAACTTGACGGAATCGACTTAGCCAGCTCATGAAATAGGCGAGTGTAACTTGATTAAAATGGATTTTAGCCTAGATGACTGATGCAGCATGTCAACCACGCACTCGGTTAACTCAACTCATTATTAATGTGAGATGCCAAGTCATGAAAAAGCCCAACAAAGAATAAAAAACTGAGGAAGCCCCAATGGAAGCATGAGTCCAAGAATTAGGCACTGTTTACCAGGCGTATGCAAGAAACTATCTTTTCTTTATTTTTGTTCTTCGAACTAGATTTTATCTTGTCATTCATGTAATTTGTTTCCTCTAGTTTTCTTCATCTTTTTTAGGGGCCCTTTGAGCTCTTGTTTTTCTCTCTTCAATACAATTACCCAAAGATGAAGTATCTACTTTAAGTTTTTTTTTATTTTTTTATTTTTTATTTTTTTTTTATGGTTAGTAAGATTCTATTGACTGCTCCCAAAAATAGATACTTTTATTCTTTTTTAATTATTTTTTATCTCGAAAAGATCTCTTGCTTTCTCCTTTCTTATTGTCTTCTTTCGCTTCGTCTTCTTTTCAATCTCTCGTTCTTTCAAAACTCTTCTTTTTATTTATATTTTTCTAAATCATCTGCTTACTAAGCTCTTCGTTATTTTTTTCCCTTTTCTGTTTACTTCACCTTTCTAAATTACTCCCCGATCTTTATCCATTCTAGATTCCTACCTTTTTAATGTTTTCTTTCAATTTTTCATACCTTTTAATTATCTAATATTATTTCTTTATGAAAAAACAGATCTTGCTTGTTTTCCTAGAAAGCAGTTTCCATTGTACTCACTGTGTGGGGAGATTTCCAGAACTACATGATTAAGTTAATCACAGCCATCAGATGGGGTTAAGCATTCTCACGTGCCATCCGCGTGCCATCTACGTGGCACCAATCCCACCTCGGCTACCGGGACAGGAGGTCCGGCCGAAGTCAGGCAGCTCCGGGCCCTTAGCGCCGAGCTGGACCACCTCGGGAATCATCTCGGCAAAGAGTCCACCTCGGCAGGGCCACCCCGGATACCATCTCCGCAGAGAGCCCTACCTCGGCTGAAGCCGCCTCGGCTGAAGAAGCCAGGACAGTAGCCGAAGCAAGGAAGAACCTTCACTTGCGCCCCTCATCCCCCACGTCATCAGGCACGTGGAGGGATAGGGTCACGAGCTAGTGGGACAGACACGACATCCAGCCGCCCACTATCTTCACCAGATCGCTGACATGGCAGCATCCAGCGGCTGAGGCCACATCAGGGCAAGGCCCGAGGGCAGATCCGCTGGTACTCCAACCGCCAAAGGCGCCCAACACAACCTGGCCCAACAAGACATGCATTTAATGCATTGTGGGCTGACCCGACTAGCATTAAATGCTGAGTGGGCCGGATTAGACTGCATTTATTACTTTGTGGGCTGATCATGACTTCCCAGTCGAATCATGGGCCCCACACCAAAATATCCTCCGAAGGATACGATCCAAACCCCTATAAATAGAACTCCATGCAACATGCAAGGTACGCACAATCTTATACACAGAGCCCTTACTCTGTCTCTCTTCTCCCTCTCCTTCCATTGTTCCAGTTCCCATACTGACTTTGGCATCGGAGAGCCTTGCGCCACCCAGGCCAGGGTCCTCTGACCGTTTGCTATTTCCTTTCAGGCTTCCGGACGGCATCCAGACATTCCCAGACACCATCATCTTCTCGGATAAGTCCTATAAGGCTCCCTCTTATTGTGGGTCATAATTTTCTGCACCTACAATTGGCGCCGTCTGTGAGAAAGTAATATCCCAGCCTCTCAAAACCTTCCCAACCTTCTTAACCTCAACCTCTCAGAAGCCATGCCTCCGAAAGCTAAGAAGGGCGTAGAATCCTCAAGAGCAGCGCTCGAGCTGCCACCACCGCCAACGGACGTCCCTCCCCAAGGACGCTCCCGTACGGTGCATGGCACGACTGCAGGCGGGGGCCGCTTAGGCTCTCAGCTCTTTATAGAGTTCCCACTCCAAGAGGGACTCGAGGCCTCGACCTCGTCAGAAGAAGTCGCGCCACCCAGACGCAAGTGAGCGTCAGCATGAGCGTCCCCGGAAGGACAAAGCCGTGGCCGTAGGAGAGACGCGCCACGTCCAACCCCCTGCCACTGGAGAGGTTCCTGAAGCTGCTCTCCTTCAGAAGCAACTCCAGAAGCAGGGGCAGCTGATTCGCGAGCTCCAGCAGCAGCTGAGGGCAGTGCAAACTGCCTCCTTGAGGCAGGTCTCTGAGCCTCAAGGGAAAAAGAAGGACGCTCCCAGCAGGGCAGCCCAGCCTCCTCGTGAGGACCTCAGACATCATCTGGACCAGAAACGGAGCTAGATTCGTGACGAAGGCTCGAGCAACAGCCGAAGTCACCATAGCGGCGATGGCCGAACCTATAGCCGTCGTAGCCCGAGCCACCCCAAGCGAAAGCACCGAGCTCAGACTCCAGAGAAGGACGACGAGCAGGAGCGATTTGACAAACGTGTCAGATTGGCTCTCCAGCACAACTTGGACATGCGGGACCAGAAGCAGATCTGTGGTCACATTGATCTAGGGGGCTCTCCCTTCACGAAAGAGATCGAGCGCACCCCCTTACCCAGGAAGTTCTCCGTCCCGCGGTTCGTCCCCTATGACGGATTGTCCGACCCATCTGCACACCTCCGACACTTCTCCCAGAAGATGTCCATCTGGGGAAACGAGGGTCCCCTAAACTGCAAAATTTTCTCCTCCTAGTTTGGGCGACCTCCCCCTGAAGTGGTTCTGCTCTCTCCCGGAGCAGTCAGTTTCCAGTTGGAAGGAGCTCCAGCTCTCCTTCCTGAAGAAATTCCAAGCCTACACCAGTCGTCCCCAAGAAGGAAGGGGACCTCATCGCCCTGAGAATGAAGCAGGGCGAAACTCTCGCCAAGTTCACCCATCGATTCTGGGCGGTCTACAGCCAGATCGAGGGCGCGAGGGAGGGGATAGCCATCTATGCCTTCCAGCATGCCCTGATCCCCGGCATCGACTTGCGAAAGGACTTGGCCGGGGACACCCCAGAGTCCATGTCAGAATTGATGTCCCGGGTGAAGCGCTTCATCGCCCGGGAGGAAGATGAGATCCGAGCTAAGGATCAGGACGGGCATCCGGAGCCCGAACGGAAGAATGACCAACCTCGGCAGAGAGGTGGGAGGCCCTCCCAGAAGCAGGAGCCCAAGCGGGACTGGGTCTCCAGTTCGGCAAAGCCTCCGTCGTCCAGGTCTGGGGGCACTTGGAAGCCCAGACCTCCCTCCAGCGCCAGTCAGAGCGTCAACGTCGTCTTCAAGGAGCCGATCTACCGCATCCTGGCCAAGATCAAATCCGAGCCGTTCTTCAAGTACCCTCCGCCCATGAAGAATGAACCCACCGAAGGCTCCCGGAGCAAGCTCTACTGCGCCTTCCATAAGGGCAACGGGCACAGGACTGGAGAATGCAGGACTTTGCAGGGGTATCTGGAGAAGCTGGCCGAACAGGGCCACATCCCAGAGTTCGTCAAGGCAGGTGATGCCGGCGGCAGCGAGGGCCGGGTTCACCAGAGCACGGCCCAGGCTCCAGACAGCGAGGACTCAGAGAAGATCATCAACGTGATCCATCTGGCGTCCTCAGCTCCCGCTTCCTCATCCCGGGGAAGCTCCCAGACCCGTGCCGAAGCCAGGCGGGCTTCGCACGAGAAAGAAGTAATGAAAGCCGACCTCGCTCCGGCATCCAAGAAAGCCCGCCGCGACAAACCAGCCATCTCGTTCTCAGATCAAGATCTAGAGGGAGTCCAGGTCCCTCACAACGACCCCCTGCTCCTCACCATGAAGTTGAGAGACTTCACCGTAAAGAGGATCCTCGTCGACTCCGGCAGCTCCTCCGAGGTCCTCTACTACGACTGCTTCAAGAGGATGAAGCTATCCGAAGCAGACCTCACGGAGGTCCGAGCACCACTGCTAGGGTTGTCCGCCACACCAGTCTACCCCAAGGGTAGAATCACCTTGGAAACCCGAGTTGGCGGAGCCTCCGTGTCGGCCGACTTCCTGGTTGTGGACGCCCCTTCTCCCTACAATGTCATTCTGGGCAGAACGTGGCTCCACAAGCTAGAGGCAGTTCCATCTTCCCTCCACCAAAAGCTGAAGTTCGTCCATGAGAACGAGGAAGGCAAGATGGAGGTAGTCACAGTGAAGGGAGACCAGCAGCAGGCTAGGCAGTGCAGGCTGGCCGCAGTCCCAGCTGTGAAGGAGCCAGAGCGCGTCAACCTGGCCGAGTTCGATAAAGGCCTCGATGAGATCGGCCGGGACCCTGAGAAGAAGAGCATCGAGGACCTGGCCGAGGTCAGGCTAGACCCGGCAGACCCAGACCGTTTCTTCCTGATTGGCACCCAGCTGACAGATGAAGAAAGGGCTGAACTCTCTCGGTTCTTGATGCAGAATGTGGACGTCTTCGCTTGGAGCCCAAGCGAAATGCCTGGGGTCGACCCTGAGGTCATGTGCCACAAGCTCAACGTCGACCCCGACCACAAGCCAGTAGTGCAGAGGGCCCGCAGGACCGGTTTGCAGCAGACAGATGCGGTCGTCGAAGAGGTCGACAACCTGCTAAAAGCAGGGGCCATCCGGGAAGTCCAGTACCCGGTATGACTGGCCAACACGGTGGTGGTCAAGAAGAAAACTGGGAAGTGGAGGGTGTGCGTGGACTTCACCGACCTGAACAGGGCTTGCCCTAAGGACAGTTTTCCCCTCCCAAAGATTGACCAACTGATCGACGCCACCGCTGGTCACGACCGAATGAGCTTCCTTGACGCCTACCGAGGCTATCATCAGATCCCGCTCTACGGGCCCGACGAGGAGAAAACCTCATTCATCACCCCCCGCGGCACATACTGCTATAAGGTGATGCCCTTCGGGCTGAAGAACGCGGGGGCGACCTATCAGCGCCTCGTCACAAAGATGTTCCAGGCCCAGCTCGGCCGATCGGTAGAGGTGTACATCGACGACATGGTCGTCAAATCTGTGCGCTCCAGCGACCACCTGACGGATCTCGGCCAAGTCTTCGGCATCCTTCGCGCTTACAAGCTCAAGCTCAACGCTTCCAAGTGCGCCTTCGGCGTAGCCTCTGGCAAGTTCCTCGGCAGCTTGGTGACGCGGAGGGGGATAGAGACCAATCCGGAACAGATCACTGCCATCCAGGGCATCCAGAGTCCCTCCACCACAAAGGAAGTTCAGAAGCTTACAGGAATGGCCGCAGCACTCATTCGCTTCATCAGCCGCTCATCAGATAAGTGCAGGCCCTTCTTTCAGCTTTTGAGAAAAAATCTGAAGTTCCAATGGACCCCCGAGTGCGACCAGGCATTGGCCGCACTCAAAACTTATTTGATGTCACCCCCATTACTCTCCACCCCAACTCGGGGGGAGATTCTGTATTTATACCTTGCGGTCTCGGATCATGCAGTGAGCTCCGTCCTCATCAGGGAGGACGAGGGAGTTCAAAAGCCAATCTACTACACGAGCAAGACCCTGCTCGATGCCGAGACCAGGTACCTCCTGTTGGAGAAGCTTGCGTTGGCTCTTGTCACCGCCTCCCGTAAGCTCTCCCATTATTTTCAATCTCACACTATTGTGGTGATCACGGAGCACCCACTCCGTTCGTTGTTCAAAAAAGCTGACTTTTCAGGGCGCATATCAAAGTGGGCAGTTGAACTGGGGCAGTATGACATACAGTACCGTCCCCGAACTGCGATCAAAGCCCAGATCCTGGCAGACTTCATTGTCGAATTCGCCTCCCCCAACCCGGCTCCGACCCAGCTCGGCACGGCACTGGGGGGCACAGGGCAAGAGCCAGTAGAAACAGAAGTCCCGCAGTCTCCCACCTCGGCATGGAAGATCTTTGTCGACGGGTCGTCCACCTCCAAGAGAGCTGGCCTCGGCATAGTTCTCCAATCGCCAGAGGGACTGGTCATAGAGTAAGCATTCACCTTGGACTTCAAAGCGACGAACAATGAGGCAGAGTACGAAGCAATGATTGCAGGGTTAAACAGCGCCCGAATCCTCGGAGCCCAGCATCTGGAGATCTTCAGCGACTCTCAACTGGTAACTAGCCAGCTCGCTGGGGACTACCAGGCTAGGGACGACAGGATGGCGGCCTACTTAGCCCTGGCGAAAAAGCTACTCTCCCAATTCCAGAAAGCCGAGGTCAGGCAAATATCCCGAGATACCAACACGCACGCAGATGCGCTTGCAAACCTGGCCTCCGCTGTCGAAGCAGGAAAGAAGAGGACCATCGAGGTCGGGTCAGTATCAAGGTCAAGTCTAGAACTCCATTCATCTCGGCTTGTCCTCTGTGCTGACCTCGGCCCCAGCTGGATGGATCCAATCGTCGCCTACTTGAAGGACGACCAGCTCCCCGAGGACAAGACTGAAGCCCACAAGATCAGGCTCAAGGCAGCTCGGTTTTGGCTCTCTCCAGAAGGCAAACTCTACAGGAAGTCTTTCACAGGTCCATACCTCCAATGCGTCCACCCGACCAAGGTGGACGACTTCCTGTACGAGATCCACGAAGGAATCTGCGGCAGCCATATAGGAGGTCGGTCATTGGCCTACAGAGCAATTAGCCAGGGTTACTGGTGGCCCTACATGCAGAAGGACGCCCAGGTCTACGCCAGAAAATGCGAGAAATGCCAGAAGTTCTCCCACTCCCTCCATCAGCCAGCGCAGGATCTGAGTCCCCTCTCCAGCCCATGGCCCTTCGCTCAATGGGGCCTGGACATTGTGGGGCCTCTTCATCGAGCTCCAGGGAACAAGAGATGGCTGATAGTGGCTACGGACTACTTCACAAAGTGGATAGAGGCTGAACCGTTATCCTCCATCACGGACAGGGACTCCAGGAACTTCGTCTGGAAAAACATCCTTACGAGGTTCGGCATCCCCCGGACCCTGATTTCGGATAACGGAACCCAGTTCGACTCCAAATCCTTCAGAGACTTCTGCCAAGAGCACGGCATCAGAAACCATTACTCCACCCCGGCATATCCACAGAGTAATGGCCAGGCAGAAATCTCGAACAAAGTGATCCTGGACGGCCTGAAGAAGCGACTGGACAAGGCAAAGGGCAGATGGACAGAAGAGCTTCCGAGCGTGCTGTGGGCGTACAGAACAACTCCAAGGAGGTCCACCTCGGCGACACCATTCTCTCTGGCCTACGGGATGGAGGCGGTCATTCCCTTGGAGATCGGCCTTCCTACCCTGAGGACAGAGCTGGTCGACCAAGGCCGGAATGAGACGAACCTGGCGATGGAGCTGGAGCTGGCAGATGAACGACGAGAAGCAGCAGCCCTGAGACTAACCGACTATCAGCAGCGGTTAGCCAGGGCATACAATCAAAATGTCAAGGAAAGAAGGTTCACCACGGGAGAGCTCGTTTTAAAGAAGACCCTGCCAGCTGACAGAGAACCAAATGAGGGGAAGCTTGCCCCGAACTGGCACGGCCCGTTCAGAGTAGTTTCACTGGCAGGAAAGTCAGCCTACAAGCTCGAAGACTTGGAAGGCAAGCCGCTGCCAAGACCGTGGAACGCATCCCATTTGAAGAAATTCTATTTCTAAAGATGTAATGAACTTCAGAATCAATAAAAGCAGCTTTTGCCTTGTCGTCAATTTGTCTCTCTCTGGTCGACTCCGGCAACACTCAGGCTCTACGCCCTGGAAATGGCTTCGAGTTCCTACACTCAGCCTTTCCTAAAGCCCCGTGTCTAGGACACACTCAGGCTCTACGCCCTGGAAATGGCTTCGAGTTCCTACACTCAGCCTTTCCTAAAGCCCCGTGTCTCGGACACACTAAGGCTCTACGCCCTGGAAACGGCATGAAAGAGTTCCTACACTCAGCCTTTCCTAAAGCCCCGTGTCTCGGACACACTAAGGCTCTACGCCCTGGAAACGGCATGGAAGAGTTACTACACTCAGCCTTTCCTAAAGCCCCGTGTCTTGGACACACTCAGGCTCTACGCCCTGGAATTGGCTTCGAGTTTCTACACTCAGCCTTTCCTAAAGCCCCGTGTCTTGGACACACTCAGGCTCTACGCCTTGGAAAAGGCCTGCAGTTCCTACACTCAGCCTTTCCTAAAGTCTGGGTTCATAAACCCCTCAAGACAGTTCGGCCAAGGACAGTTTCCTGAAGCCCGGGTTCATACACCCCTCAGAAGGCCATTGCCGAACTCACTTTCGCCGAGCCAAGGCCAACGGAATGGGTCCATTTCGGCTCAATGCAGCTCATCTCGGCCAAAGCCAGCCTTTTCGGCCGAGGTCAGTTCCGGCATTCAAGCACAAAAATCCAAGCATTCCGGAACAGCGCAAAGAGATGAGAAAAAGAACTCAAAAGCACTGAACTCATTTTAAGATAGCCGAGATCAGGCAAATCTCCAGAGATACCAACACGCATGCTGATGCGCTTGCAAACCTGGCCTCCGCTGTTGAAGCAGGAAAGAAAAGGACCGTTGAGGTTAGATCGATACCAAGATCAAGCCTAGAGCTCCATTCATCTCGACAAGTCCTGTGAGTAGATCTCGGCCCGAGATGGATCGACCCAATCATCTCTTACCTAAAGGACGACCAACTCCCCGAAGACAAGAGTGAAGCCCACCGAATCAGACTCAAGGCAGCTCGATTCTGGCTATCTCCTGAAGGCAAGCTCTACAGAAAATCCTTCACAGGTCCCTATCTCCAATGCGTCCATCCAAGCAAGGTGGACGACTTTTTGTATGAGATCCATGAAGGAATCTGCGGAAGTCACATCGGAGGGCGGTCAGTGGCCTACAGAGCTATAAGCCAAGGTTACTGATGGCCGTATATGCAGAAGGATGCGCAGGTATACGCCAGGAAATGTGAAAAATGCCAGAAGTTCTCCCATTCTCTTCATCAGCCAGCACAAGACCTGAGTCCCCTCTCCAGTCCATGGCCGTTCACTCAATGGGGGCTGGACATTGTGGGACCTCTCCACCGAGCTCCAGGGAACAAGAGATGGCTGATAGTCGCTACAGATTACTTCACGAAGTGGGTAGAAGATGAGCCGCTGTCCTCCATCACTGAAAGGGACTCCAAGAATTTCATATGGAAGAACATCATAATGAGGTTCGGCATCCCCAGGATCCTGATTTCGGACAACGGGACTCAGTTCGACTCCAACTTCTTCAGAGACTTCTATCAAAAGCATGGCATCAAGAACCACTACTTCACTCCGGCGTACCCGCAGAGCAATGGTCAGACCGAAATTTCTAACAAAGTACTGCTTGACGGCCTGAAGAAGCGATTGGACAGAGCGAAAAGGAGATGGGTAGAGGAGCTTCCCAGCTGGTTGTGGGCATACAGGACGACTCCGAGACGATCCACCTCGGCGACTCCCTTCTCTTTGGCCTATGGGATGGAGGAGGTCATTCCCTTAGAAATTGGCCTCCCTACCCTGAGAACAGAGCTTGTCGACCAACGCCGAAATGAGATGAACCTGGCAATGAAGCTGGACCTTGCCGACGAGCACCGGGATGCAGCGGCCATACGACTGGCCAACTATCAACAACGGCTAGCCAGAGGATACAATGAAAAGGTCAGGGAGAGAAGTTTCTCAATAGGAGAACTTGTTCTAAAGAAGACCCTGCCAGCTGACAGAGACCCAAATGAAGGCAAACTGGCCCCAAACTGGCATGGCCCGTTCAGGGTGGTTTCAATGGCAGGATGATATTCTTATAAACTTGAAGACTTGGAATGCAGGCAGTTGCCGAGACCATGGAATGCATCTCACTTGAAGAAGTTCTATTTCTAAGATGTAATGAAAGTCTCATGATCAATAAAAGCAGCATTTGCCCTGTCATCAATCTGTGTCATCTTATCTGAGTTCGGCAGCTCCGGGTTCATACACCTTGGGATTGACTTCGGATTCATACATCTAGTCTTCCTTAGATTTTGGATTCACGTGCCCATCGACTGACTTAGGATTTATACATCCAGTCGCTCCTAAAACCCTAGGTTCATATACCTTGGGACTGACTTAGGATTTACACATCCAGTCTTCCCTAAACTCTGGGTTCATACACCCCCTGAGATCGATCCCGGACTCAGGCTCGTGCAGCCGAGATCCTCGAGACTCTGGGCTCATCGCGCAGCCGAGATCCTCGAGACTCTGGGTTCATCTCCGCTAATAACAGTCTTTGAAAGACAAAGCGGTGCAAGCACAAAAGTGCAGAAAAAAAAGCACAGAAAAGAAGAAAAGAGCATTGCAAGCACATAAATGCAGAAAAGCAGCACGAAAATACAGAAAAAAGCAATACAAGCACAGAAGTACAGAAAAGCAAAAGAATGCAAAGATACAGAATATACAGTACATTTGATCAGAAGCTTCTTTCTTTTATTGAATGTAATTTCTTCATTACATGGGTTACAAAAAAGAAAAGCAGAATACAGTAAGGAGGCTCGCAGTCCTCTAAAAACAAAAAAAAAAGAAGGGAGCTTGAAGGTCTTGATCTTCACCGGCCCGCTGCTTGGAGGTCTTGATCTTCACTGGTCTGCAGCCCGGAAGCTTCTCGATCGGCTGCTCTGTGCCAGGAGCTCTACAATACCCTATGGTTAGTCAGACCATAGTTTGCAAACAAGCTCAAGCTCATGGTCCACAGCTTGGAGATCTTCAGCCCGAAGGCTTCTCGATCTGGTCCTGAATGCGACACAGGACCCTGCAGGATCAAGACAAGACCCTGCAGAATCAAGTGCGCAACCAACTCCCAGAGAATAATCACTTCCCAGCCGCATCGGCAAGAATTGATATCCTCGCAGCCGCATAGGCGGGAGTTGGCCGTGGACCCGCGTTCAGAGAATGCGTAGTTCACGGGGACCGTCTTCAGAGAGCTCGCAGACCACGACTTCCGGCGACAACCCCTCCCAGAGGAAGCTGTCTTCAGTCGCAGAAGGATTGGTCAGAGCAAAGGTTCCTAAACAAGTTCTACAGGGTGGGACTGCCAGAACGTCTGGCAGACGCGGACAAGTCCTAATCACTGTGAGAAATAAAAAAGAGGAAGGGTCTCTGGTTCGGGTTCTTTTTTCTCTCCCATGGCAGGCCTGCCGCCCCTATTTATAGAAGGAGGAAGGGCTCAGTAATCGAAGACCCATCAATGAGGTGAGGTCTCCCATGCCTCACGTGGAATGGACGTCTCCTACAAGTTGACTAGCGGCTCCGATGGCGACACGTGGAGGCATCTGCTCGTTTTTTGCATCGACCGTACCACTGCACTTATTACTATTTATGGGCCTCAGAATGTGGGATATCGATGCAGATAACCACGAAGACCGTTCGGCCCTCTCTCCAACTCAAGACTCTCACGTCATGTCACGTCACTCAGCCGGACTCAAGCACAAAGGAGCCAAACTCAAAAGGATGGAGAAAAAGAAAGCACAAGTGAAGAAGGTTTGCTTTTCATTAAAAGTGAAGAAGACTACAAGTTGGTTCACATTACATTCCAAAAAGATAGAAAAATTACAAGTATGAAAGCAGCAAAGACACAGTGATCAAGAAGCTATAGGGGCTTCGGCGACTCCACCAGCACTATCACGGTCTCTGAAGGACCGGCGGTCTCGGCGACAACCGCGGCCTTCTCAGGCGCATCACCCGCAGGAGGGACAGAAGGAGAGTCACCCAAAGGTGCAGCCGGAGCATCACCAGTAGAAGGGACAGGTGGAGCGCCATCCGAGATAGGATCAACAGCGGGGGCATCAGCCTTGGCATTCTCAGTCTGCAGAGCGGAACTCGGCTCGGGTTCTGGATCAGAATACTTTGGCAGGTCCTGATAAACCGGGTGGTCTTTAGGAACCCCTGCACGCTTCAGTGCAGCCAGGCACCCCTCCTCGAACAGAATGGAGGTGATCTCCTCCACCTGCCTCTCGTACTCCTCTGTGGCCTGGTCCACCCCCTTCTGGAAGGAAGATTGGGCCTCAGTCTGCACAGAGGACTTGAGGTCATCATTCTCCTTCTTCAGCTCGACGTTTTCTTTCTGAAGCCTCTCGACTTCGGCGCGCCTGGCTAGCACTTCAGCACGCTGCCTCATCAACTCTGCCGCCGAATCAGCCTTCGTTCTGGCCAGCACCGTCTCTAGCTCGGCCAGCCTTTTCGTCTTGACCCATATCTCACCCCTCAACTGATGGGTTGTCGAGGTAAGATCATTGATGCTGACAAGCGCCACGTCTAGTTTTGCAGTTGCCTCGGCGCTGTTCTTCCTCAGGTCCGCCAGCTCCTGCTTCAATTTATCCCTCTCAAACTCTAGTTGGGTGATCTTGGAGACGTTCTTGTCGCTCCTTTCTACTACCAACTGGAGCCTCTGCACATTCTGTAAAAGAAAACAAGTCAGATGGAAGCAGCCGAAATGAAATACATCAAAAGAACATCAAGGGTACTTACCAGGAGAGCAGCTTGGATCACCGAGCCAGGAGACTCTCGTTGTCATACTTTGTGTGCAGCTCCATGTCACGCGACAGGGCACAGGCTTTGGCAATGGCCCTGATGATGAGAGAATTCCCCTGCACCCGGTCCTCCACGTTCAAAGGTTTCCCGGGCAGAGTCTCCAATCTAGGCCTCCACGCCGCCGGGGCAGCGCGAGGTTCGGAGGCCGATCCGGACCCTTGCCCTGCAATGACGCTGAGGTCGCGAGCCGTCTCGGCAGCTGCCCTGCTCGCCGGCGCACTCCTCTCGGGTGGAGCCTTGCCTCCAGAAGCACGCACAGGCGTCTTGCTTTTCATGGCTTGTTCAGCCCCTGAGTCTTTCGCCCCTGCCTTGGACCTTTTCCTGGGCGGAGACCCCTCTCTCGAGTGATCCGGTGAGCGCCTCCGCGCTCCCTCGCTCGAAGTAGTGGCAGGGGCAGAAGTAACGGCAACGCCCCCCGAGCCTGGAGCCACTCGGGTGCTTGCAGTTGAAGGCGTTGCAGAAGAAGAGGATCCGCGCCTAAACCTGGCTGCCAGATCCTTGGTACCTGGCAAACTTGAGCTGCCCTCCATCCTTCCTTCTTGGTCAGATGAGTAAGCCTCCACGACCTCCCTTGGACTTGGAGACCCCGAACTAGAAGAAGTAGATGCCTCAGCGCCAGACGCAGCTCGGCTCGCAGCAGGATCGATCAGAGGCACTCCCGCATGCACGGCCACAGTGACGGGAGGGAGATCAGGCTGCAGCTCGTCCTCTGACACCGCCCCAGTCCTCCTGTAATGGCCACGGTACCTCTGCGTGTACCCTAGCAGTTTCCAGGCCAATCTGGTCTCGTGCCCGGCGTGCTTTTCGACCTTCCTATGGTCGGCGACGTTCTTTCTCCAACCGTCGCTTACCGCTCGGCACTGCCTCGCTCGCAGTTCTGCACAGTAAACAACAGGAGTATCAGTTCGGCAACACAAAATTTAAGCAAAAGGAGGAGAATGAAGAGTCGGTGTTTACTTGGGCGGCCCCGAGATGGCGAGGGACCCTGAGCGTCCTGTCCTCACCGGCACCGAACTCCCAATCCCCCGAAACACAGAGGAGATCTTTCTCGGCGTTTTTACTAGAATCCTCCAAGGCCAAGACGAAGCCCTTTCGGAGCTGCTTCACTGAAGATAATAGCTATCTCCCCCAGCCTTGCAGATGTCATACACGTCCTCGATATCGTGGACGCCCAAGTTGATCCCCAAGATCTCGTTCAATTTCGCCATGCCCATGATGACTTTGAAGCCATTGGGCATCAGCTGGCAAGGGGTGATGGACCAGACGCTAAGGCAGGCTCTAAGCAGGGGATGCAGAGGGAATCTGACCCCACCCTCGATCACAGAGATCAAAGGGAACGGCATCCAGCCGCTGGACTTCATGAACTTCTCTTTGGAAATGCATCACCATGATATTTTTCCATGTATGCAACTTTCACAAATGTTATCCACATGCTTGATAAAAGGCGAACCATTCGCCATATTTTGTTTAAACAAAAACTCCAAATTTCTGAAACTCAAATGCACTTATCTATGATGCTAAAGCTAATTCTCATCCAACAAATATGCTTTCAATACATGTTTCTCATCACCATTAAGACTAAGAGAATAAATCTTATTTTTAGCAATATAGATTTTAGCAAATAAATCTTTCATAGTCTTATCTTCACAAATCCTCAAAAATGAGAGAATACCCATCCAAAATAAATTATCCCACAATAAGCAAGCTTGTGTCCAAACCAAGAATAAATAGTACATTTTTTTATTGAATTCCAACCATAGGAATTTAGCTTCACGGCACATTTATCATCTGCTTCACAAATATTTTCATCTCCCATTTTCAGCTTGCTCATATCAGATTTAACCAAACTGATAAAAGCATCCAAACCCCCTATCATATGGTTATTGTAGCTGTAGGTGCAGAAAATAATGACCCACAATAACTGGGGAGCCTTAGAGGACTTATCCAACAATGGTGATGACTGGGTACCGTCCGAAAGCCTGAAAGAGAAGAACACACGGTCAGAGGACCCTGGCCCGGGTGGCGCAAGGCTCTCCGATGCCAAAGTCAGTGAATGAACTGGAACAATGGAAGGAGAGGAAGAAGAGAGGCAGAGTAACAGCTCTATGAGTTGTATTGTGCGTACCTTGCATGTGAAATGCAGTCCTTTTTATAGGCGATTTGGAAGATATCTTGGACGATATCTTGGCATGGGTCTCATGATTCGACTGGGAAGTCATGATCAGCCCACGAAACAATAAATGCGGTCCAATCCAGCCCACTCTGTATTAAATGCGCGTCGGATCAGCCCACGTCGCATTTAATGCGCGTCTTGTTGGGCCAGATCGTGTTAGACGCCTTTGGCGGTAGGGGTACCATCGGATCTGCACTCGGGCCCTGCCCTGATGAGCCCTCAGCCGCTGGATGCCGTTCTGTCAGGGATCTGGCGAAGATTGTGAGCGGCTGGATGTCGCATCTGTCTTACTAGCTCGCGCCCCTATTCCTCCACGTGCGTGACGACGTGGGGGGATGAGGGGCGTAAATGGAGCCTTTTTCTCACTTCGGCTTCCGTCCCGGCTCTTTCAGCCGAGGTGGAACTCTCTGCCGAGATGGGCGCTCGTGGTGGCCGAGCTCGGCGCTAGTGGCCCGGAGCTGCCTGACTTCGGCCGGATCTCCTGTTCTGGCAGCCGGGGTGAGCCTGGTGCCAGGTGGATGGCACGCGGATGGCACGTGGGAGTGCTTAGCCCTATCTGATGGCTGTGATTAGCTTAACCCTGAGGCTCTGGAAATCTCCCCACACAATTGCCCCCAAGCTTTTGACCTCTTAAGCGCCCTGGCTTTTAGTGGTCGAAAGCTAGAAGACTCGTCTGGGGATGCGACGGTCATTGCCTGGTGTCGCTTCAACTGTCCTGAAGCAATGAATGCTCTGTCCTGTCTGTACTGGGAAGCGAGTCGACGGCTACACGCGTCGCCTCTTCACTGGTTGCGCTGTTTCATCGATGGAACGGGCGCGGATCGCGAAATCCGTCCTTTCGAATTTCGAAAGCAGCGCGCGCTAAGGGTCCCCTTTCCATAAAAGGGGCGCCTTCTTCCTTTCTTGTTTCTGGTTTCCTTTCGCCTTCGCATCCGCGTTCGATTTCTGCTCTGCTGCTTAAAATCTTTCTAGCGAGGACGACCATAGGACATGCTCGGACCTGTTCTTGAACTGCCCCTTCGTCTCTGTAAGTTGCTTCGTGCCTCTGTCTAGCTTTTCTTTGAGGTTTTGCGTCTTTTAGGGTTTAGCTTTCGCTGTCTCCCCCCTTTTTAGACATGGGCACCCCTAGGCTCGATTTAGATACTGAAGAGGGCATAGCCAGATTTAGGGCTGCTTTCAGTATCCCGGAGGGAGTCCTTCTCAAGCTGGCGGACTCCGTCGACTACGCTACGATGCGCTGGTCCTGCGGCTGGATGCCGTTCCCTCTGATCTCTGTGATCGAGGGCGGGGTCAGATTATCCCTGCACCCTCTACTTAGGGCTTGCCTCAGTACCTGGTCCCTTACCCCGTGCCAGCTGATGCCTAATGGCTACAAGGTCATCATGGGCATGGCGAAGCTGAATGAGATTCTGGGGACCGACCTAGGTGTCCACGATATCGAGGACACCTACGATATCTGCAAGGCCGGGGAAGGGAAGTATTATCTCCGGGTGAAGCCGCAGCGAAGAGGCTTCGTCCTGGCCTTGAAAGATTCAAGTAAGAATGCCGAAGAAGCCTTCTTCTGTGTTTCGGGGGACTGGGAGTTCGGCGCTGGCTAAAACAGGAGGCTAACGGTCCCGCGCCGCCCCGGGACAGTCCCAAGTAAACATCGCTCCTTCTCATTCATCTTCTTTGCTTGATTTTGACGATGCCGAGCTGACTCCTCTATTATTTGTTATGCAGAGGCAGGTGCGAGGCGACGCCGAGCTGCGAGTGAAGGCTGGAGGAGGAACGCCGACGACACCAACAAGGTTGAGAGGTACAAAGGGCACGAGACCAGGTCAGCTTGGAAGCTGCTCGGATACACGCCGAGATACCGTGGTCACTAACAGAGGACCGGGGTACCCGAGGTGGACGAAGCGCACCCTGATCGTCCAACCGTCTCCCTTGCTGTACCTGCCGGGATCCCTTTGACGGATCCTGATCCGAGCCGAGCTGCGTCCGGTGCCGAGGCGTCCACTTCTAGTTCGGAGCCACCGAACTTGACGCAGATTGTGGACGCTTATTCCTCAGATAGAGAAGAAGGCATGGAGGGAAGCTCAAGGGAGCCAGTAGTGAAGGACCTGGCGGCCAAGTTCAGGCTGAGGTCCTCATCCTCTGGGGCGCCATCATCTGCCAGTACCCGCTCAGCTTCGGGCTCGGGGGGTGCTGGCGCTTCTTCTGCTTCTGTCCCCGCCCCGAGCGGGGGAGTTCGGCGACGCTCGCCGGATCGCTCGAAGGAGGGGTCCCCGCCCAAGAAGAAGTCCAAGGCGGGGGAGAAGGACTTGGGGGCCGAACAGCCTCCGAAGGGCAAAACCCCTACGCGGGCCCCCGGAGTCAAGGCTCCAACTGAAAAGAGCGCACCAGCTGAGAAGAGTGCGCCAGCCGAGAAGAGCGCGCCAGCTGGGAAGAGCGCGCCGGCCAGCAAGTCGACCGGCGGGATGGTCCGCGAGCTCACCATCTCGGCGGGGCAAGGTTCTGGATCGTCCTCCGGACCCCGAACTGCCCCAGCGCCATGGAGGCCGATGATGGAAACGCAGCCCGGTAAGCCTCTGAACGTCGAGGATCGGCTGCTGGGGAACGCCGATGTCATCGGAGCTCTCGCCAAGGTCTGCGCTCTGCCGCGGGACATGGAGACGCACGAGAGGTTCGATAACGAGAGCCTGATGGTCTCGGCGATTCAGGCTAACCTTCTGGTAAGTGCTTTTCAGCGTTCTCCTTCCAAGTGATTTGGCTCGACTGCCCTAGCTTGACCCATCTTTCTTCATTTGCAGAACGTGCAGAGGCTCCTGACCGTGGTGGGACGGAGTGATAGGAACGCCGCACGGGTCACTCAGCTGGAGTCCGAGAGGGATAAGCTGAAGAGGGAGCTGGAAGAGCAGCGGAAGGGAATGGAAGGGCTGAAGAAGGCCAGCGCTGAAGAGTCTGTTCGGCTGGCATCGACCCTGACCGATGTCGCCGAGCTTACGTCAAGAGCTAATCAGTTGAAGGGCGAGGTCTGGGCGAGAAACAAGAGGACCGCCGAGCTGGAGTCGGAGCTGGCCAGATTAAAGGCTGAATCGACGGCTGAGGGGAAGAGGCTGCGCGGGGAAGTGCTGGCTGGGCGAGCCGAAACAGCGAAATTGAAGACGGCGAACACCGAGCTGGAGAAAGAGAAGGCCTCTCTTCCGTCCGAGGCCCAGTCCGCCTTCCAGGATGGGGTGGATCACGCCACTGAGCTGTATGACAAACAGGTGGAGGAGATCACCGCCATCCTGTTCGAGGAAGGATGCCTGGCCGCACTGAGACGTGCGGGGGTCCCTGAAGACCACCCTGTCTACCGGGACCTGCCGAAGTACTCGGACCCGGCTCCTGAGCCGAGCTCTACTCCTGCGGTTGAAAGTGCCCCTGACGAAGCTCCTGCAGTCGCCCCTGCTTCAGACGACGCTCCAGCTGCCCCGGCCCCGAGCGATGCCCCGGTCGCCAACGACGCTTCGGCCGTGCCTCAAGGTGAGGGCTCCTCTGCCCCTGCTTCGGCTGAGGTACCCGTTGAAGCCCCTTCTGCTAGCGACGTTCCAAGCACGGTCACGGTTTCGGCCGAAGCCACTGGTTCAGCAGATATAGTGATCGACCTGGTGGAGTCGCCGAAACCACAGTAGCCTGGCTCATTTCATCTGTAATGTTTTTGCTTTCTGCCTTGTAATACTTTCTACTATTAATGAAAAACGGGCTTCTTTACTTGGATGTTTTCTCTCTTTTGTTTTTGGATGTGACATTGAATAGCATTGAATGCCTTTATTGCGACGCATGACCATCGAGGTAGAAGGAGTCATACGGTTTGCATAGCTGTCTGTGCCGATTCTCCGTATTCTGGAGATCGTAAATAGCAGTAAACATGGTGTTATGGCCGATGAGAGAAATGGGCGGGTGTCTCCACTTGGCGCTACAGGAATCGCTGGTCAACAGGCAGGAAGGCGTGCATCCCATGTAATGCGTAGGAGAATTCGCCCCTTATCTTCCTTCGGAGATTGAGCCATTCTTCTTCCTATAAGTAGGGGCGATAGGCTCGCCATGGGCGAAGAAAAGAAAAGAACTTAGGACAGTTTAAATCACTTAGACGTAGGAGCCATGCCCAGTGGGTGTTCAGAAGCAATTGATCCGGGGGGAACCCCTGCGCCTGTGGACGGCTTTCCTAAAGGGGGGAAGCCTGTCGTGGTCTGCGCGCTCTCTGAAGGAACTCCCCGTGGACCACGTGCTCTCTGAACGCGGGTTCATGGCCGACCGTCCCTGGTCAGGCTGTAGGGGAATCCTCTGAACTGCGGGATGGTCGGGCCCTTGGTGTCTGGCGATCCTGCAGGGTCCTGGATGGCATCGAGCTCCCTGCGAGCCCCTTGCGCCGTGTCAGGATCGTAAGACTAAGGGTGGAGTTGAGGCCTGCTGGACCTGGGGGCTCTTCAAATTTTGGTCTCACTGACCGGAGGGTGTTGAAGAGCTCGGCGAGGTCCAGGGCCTCCGAACTGGAGGGGATCCTGAATGCTTTGGTCTGACCAACCAAAGTGTATTATAGAGCTCTGTGAAATTCAGGATCCCTCAGAACCTCCAGGCAACAATCCGGCGTCTTCGAGCCTGCAGCCTGAAGAGTCGGTGAAGATCAGAGTCTCCCAGCCCTTCACTTTATTTTCTGTTTTCAGAGGACTGCGATCCTCCTTTCTGTATTTTTCTTTTCTGTTCTGTAACTCTTGTAATGAAGCAATTTGCAATGAATAAAAAGGAAGATTTCAGCGATCACTTGAATTGTGTGCAATGCTTTTTGTCTTCTCTTTTACTTTCCTCGCACTGTCTTGGAACGTTTTTGTGCTGCCTTTCCGTGCTTCAGTGCTTGCACAGTTCTTTCTTGAAAACTGTCTTTGGCCGAAGTGGCTGGCTGTAGCCGAGACGAACTGCTTGTGCGCCGAGGTGGACCCAGAATACTGCTGGTCTCGGCTATGTGAGCGTGAGTTCGACTTCGAACCCTCGGAGAGTGTTCGAACTCGAGGCCTCCTTCCAGGGCTACGAGCCCTTGGAGATTGGGATTCTCTGAGTTTAGGAATTCGGCCGAGTGTTCGAACTCGAGGCCTCCTTCCAGGGCTACGAACCCTTGGAGATTGGGATAAATCCCAGAGTTTAGGAATTCGGCCGAGTGTTCGAACTCGAGGCCTCTTTCCAGGGCTACGAACCCTTGGAGATTGGGATAAATCCCTGAGTTTAGGAATTCGGCCGAGTGTTCGAACTCGAGGCCTCCTTCCAGGGCTACGAACCCTTGGAGATTGGGATAAATCCCTGAGTTTAGGAATTCGGCCGAGTGTTCGAACTCGAGGCCTCCTTCTATGGCTACGAACCCTTGGAGATTGGGATAAATCCCTGAGTTTAGGAATTCGGCTGAGTGTTCGAACTCGAGGCCTCCTTCCAGGGCTACGAACCCTTGGAGATTGGGATAAATCCCTGAGTTTAGGAATTCGGCCCGAGTGTTCGAACTCGAGGCCTCCTTCCAGGGCTACGAACCCTTGGAGATTGGGATAAATCCCTGAGTTTAGGAATTCGGCCGAGTGTTCGAACTCGAGGCCTCCATCCAGGGCTACGAACCCTTGGAGATTGGGATAAATCCCTGAGTTTAGGAATTCGGCCGAGTGTTCGAACTCGAGGCCTCCTTCCAGGGCTACGAACCCTTGGAGTTGCCGGAGTTAGTGAAAGAGACGACGGATTGAAGACAAGGCGAAAAGCTGCTTTCATTGATTTGGGATTCATTACATCTTTAGAAATAGAATTTCTTTAGGTGGGATGCATTCCACGGTCTCGGCAGCGGCTTGCCTTCTAAGTCTTCGAGCTTGTAGGCTGATTTCCCTGCCAGTGAGACCACCCTGAATGGGCCATGCCAGTTCGGAGCCAGCTTCCCTTCGTTTGGTTCTTTGTCAGCTGGCAGGGTCTTCTTTAGAACCAGCTCTCCCACGTAGAATCTTCTTTCTCTGATGTTTTGATTGAATGCCCTGGCTAACCGCTGCTGATAGTCGGTCAGTCGCAGGGCTGCTGCTTCTCGTCGCTCGTCTGCCAGCTCCAGCTCCATTGCCAGGTTCGTGTCATTTCGGCCTTGGTCGACAAGCTCTATCCTCAGGGTGGGGAGGCCGATCTCTAAAGGAATGACCGCCTCCATCCCGTAGGCCAGAGAGAAAGGTGTTGCCGAGGTGGACCTCCTTGGAGTTGTTCTGTATGCCCATAGCACGCTCGGAAGCTCCTCTGTCCATCTTCCCTTTGCCTTGTCCAGTCGCTTCTTCAGGCCGTCCAGGATCACTTTGTTAGAGATTTCTGCCTGGCCATTACTCTGTGGATATGCCGGAGTGGAGTAATGGTTTCTGATACCGTGCTCTTGGCAGAAGTCTTTGAAGGACTTGGAGTCGAACTGAGTCCCATTGTCCGAAATCAGAGTCTAGGGGATGCCGAACCTCGTTAGGATGTTTTTCCAAACGAAGTTCCTGGAGTCCCTGTCCGTGATTGAGGACAACGGTTCAGCTTCTATCCACTTTGTGAAGTAGTCTGTGGCGACTATCAGCCATCTCTTGTTTCCTGGAGCCTGGTGAAGAGGCCCCACAATGTCCAGGCCCCATTGAGCGAAGGGCCATGGGCTAGTGAGGGGACTCAGATCTTGTGCTGGCTGGTGGAGAGAGTGGGAGAACTTCTGGCACTTCTCGCACTTTCTGGCGTAAACCTGCGCGTCCTTCTGCATGTAGGGCCACCAGTAACCCTGGCTTATTGCTCTGTAAGCCAGTGATCGGCCTCCTATGTGACTGCCGCAGATTCCTTCGTGGATCTCATACAGGAAGTCGTCCACTTTGCTCGGATGGATGCACTGGGGGTATGGACCTGTGAAGGATTTTCTGTAGAGTTTGCCTTCGGGAGCGAGCCAGAATCGAGCTGCCTTGAGTCTGATCCGGTGAGCTTCAGCCTTGTCCTCAAGGAGCCGGTCGTCCTTCAAGTAGGCGACGATTGGATCCATCCAGCTTGGGCCGAGATCAGCACAGAGGACAAGCCGAGATGAATGGAGTTCTAAGCTTGACCTTGATACTGACCCAACCTCGATGGTCCTTTTCTTCCCTGCTTCGACGGCGGAGGCGAGGTTCGCAAGCGCATCTGCGTGCATGTTGGTATCTCGGGATATTTGCCTGACCTCGGCTTTCTGGAAATGAGACAGCAGTCTTTTCGCAAGGGCTAAGTACGCCGCCATCCTGTCGTCCCTGGCCTGGTAGTCTCCGGCGAGCTGGCTTGTTACCAGTTGGGAATCGCTGAAGATCACCAGGTGTCGGGCTCCGAGGATTTGGGCGCTGTTCAACCCTGCTATCAGCGCTTCATACTCTGCCTCATTGTTTGTCGCTTTGAAGTCGAGGGTGAAAGCCTGCTCTATGACCAGACCCTCTGGCAATTGGAGGACTTTGCCGGCACCAGCTCTCTTGGAGGTGGATGACCCGTCGACAAAGATCTTCCATGCCAAGGTGGGAGGCTGCTCGACCTCAGTCAGCTCTGGCTCGTGCCCTGTGCCCCCCAGTGCCGTGCCGAGCTGGGTCGGAGCAGGGTTGGGGGAGACGAATTCGACAATGAAGTCTGCCAGAATCTGGGCTTTGATCGCAGTTCGGGAACGGTACTGTATATCATACTGCCCCAGTTCAACTGCCCACTTTGATATTCGCCCTGAAAAGTTAGCATTTTTGAACACTGAACGGAGTGGATGCTCCGTGATCACCACAATGGTGTGGGATTGGAAATAATGGGAGAGCTTGCGAGAGGCGCTGACGAGGGCCAGCGCAAGCTTCTCCAATAGAAGGTATCCGGTCTCGGCATCAAGCAGGGTCTTGCTCGTATAATAAATTGGTTTTTGAATTCCCTCGTCCTCCCTGATGAGGACGGAGCTCACTGCGTGATCCGAGACCGCAAGATACAAATAAAGAATCTCCCCCGAAGCTGGGGTGGAGAGTAAGGGTGGTGACATTAGATAGGTTTTGAGCGCGGCCAATGCCTGGTCGCACTCGGGGGTCCACTGGAATTTCAAGTTTTTCTTTAGAAGCTGAAAGAAAGGCCTGCACTTATCTGATGACCGGCTGATGAAGCGATTGAGTGCTACAACCATTCCTGTGAGCTTCTGAACTTCCTTCGTGGTAGAGGGGCTCTGAATTTCTGGATCGCGGTGATCTGATCCGGATTAGCCTCTATCCCCCTCCGCGTTACCAAGCTACCGAGGAACTTGCCAGAGGCTACGCCGAAGGCGCACTTGGAAGCGTTTAGCTTGAGCTTGTATGCGCGAAGGATGTCGAAGACTTGGCCGAGATCCGCCAGATGGTCGCCGGAGTGCACTGATTTGACGACCATGTCGTCGATGTACACCTCTACCGTTCGGCCGAGCTGAGCATGGAACATTTTTGTGACGAGGCGCTGATAGGTCGCCCCCGCGTTTTTTAGCCCGAAGGGCATCACCTTGTAGCAGTAAGTGCCGCGGGGGGTTATGAATGACGTTTTCTCCTCGTCAGGCTCGTGGAGCGGGATCTGATGGTAGCCTCTGTAGGCGTCGAGGAAGCTCATTCGGTCGTGACCAGCGGTGGCGTCGATCAGTTGGTCGATCTTTGGAAGGGGGAAACTATCTTTAGGGCAGGCCCTGTTCAAGTCCGTGAAGTCCACGCATACCCTACACTTACCTGTTTTCTTCTTGACCACCACCGTGTTGGCCAGCCATACCGGGTACTGGACTTCCCGGATGGCTCCTGCCTTTAGCAGGTTGTCGACCTCTTCGACGACCGCATCTGTCTGCTGCAGCCCTGTCCTTCGGGCCCTCTGCACTACCGGCTTATGGTCGGGGTCCACATTCAGCTTGTGGCACATGACCTCAGGGTCGACCCCAGGCATTTCGCTTGGGCTCCAAGCGAAGACGTCGACGTTTTGCATCAGGAACCATGAGAGTTCGGCCCTTTCTTCGTCTGGCAGCTGGGGTGCCAACCAGGAAGAACCTATCTGGGTTTGCCGGGCTCAACCTGACCTCGGCCAGGTCTTCGATGCTCTTCTTCTCGGGATCATGGCCGATTTCATCTAGGCCTTTCTCGAACTCGGCGAGGTTGACGCGCTCTGGCTCCTTCACTGCTGGGACTGCGGCCAGCACGCACTGCCTGGCTTGCTGCTGATCTCCTTCCACCGTAACCACTTCCAACTTGCCCTCCTTGTTTTCAAGGAAGAACTTCAGCTTCTGGTGGAGGGAAGAAGGGACTGCTTCTAACTTGTGGAGCCATGTTCTGCCCAGAATGACGTTGTAGGGAGAAGGGGCGTCCATGACCAGGAAGTCGGCCGACACGGAAGCTCCGCCAACTCGGGTCTCCAAGGTGATCCTACCCTTGGGATAGACTGGCGTGGTGGATAACCCTAGCAAGGGTGCACGGACCTCCGTGAGGTCTGCTTCCGAGAGGTTCATCTTCTTGAAGCAGTCGTAGTAGAGGACCTCGGAGGAGCTGCCTGAGTCGACGAGGATCCTCTTCACTGTGAAGTCTCTCAGCTTCATTGTGAGGAGCAGAGGGTCGTTGTGAGGGAGCTGGATTCCCTCTAGGTCTCTGTCTGAGAACGAGATGGCGGGTCGGTTGCGGCGGGCTTTCTTGGATGCCGGAGCGAGCTCGGCTTTCATTACTTCCCGTACGAAGCCCGCCAGGCTTCGGCGCGGGCCTGGGAGCTGCCCCGAGACGAGGGAGCGGGGGCGGAGGACGCCAGATGGATCACGTTGATGATCTTCTCCGAATCCTCACTGTCTGGATCCTGGGCTGCGCTCTGGTGAACTCGGCCCTCGCTGCCGCCGGCATCCCCTGCCTTGACGAACTCTGGAATGTGGCCCTCCTCGGCCAGCTTCTCCAGGTACCACTGCAAAGACTTGCAGTCCTCGGTCCTTTGCCCGTTACCCTTGTGGAAGGAGCAGTAGAGCTTGCTTCGGCTGCTGGAGGTGGGCTCGTGCTTCAAGGCAAGAGGCCACTTGAAGAACGGCTTAGTCTTTATGTTGGCCAAGATGCGGTATATCGGCTCCTTGAAGACGACGTTGACGCTCTGACTGGCGCTGGAGGGAGGTCTGGGCTTCCAGGCGCCCCCAGACCTGGACGACGCAGGCTTCGCAGAACTGGAGACCCAGGCCTGCTTGGGCTCCTGCTTCTGGAAGGGCCTCCCGCCCCTCTGCCGAGGCTGGCTGCTCTTCTGCTCGGGCTCCGGACGCCCGTCTTCTTCCCGGGCGCGGATCTCATCTTCCTCCCGGGCGACGAAACGCTTTATCCGGGACATCAACGCTGGCATGGACTCTGGGGGGTCCCCGACCAAGTCCTTCCGAAGGTCGTGACTGGGGATCAGGGCATGCTGGAAGGCGTAGATTGCTATCTCCTCCCTAGTGCCCTCGATCTGGCTGTAGACCGCCCAGAATCGTTGGGCGAACTTGGCGAAGGTCTCACCCTGCTTCATTCTCAGGGCGAGGAGGTCCCCCTCTTTCTTGGGGACGACGGTGTAAGCTTGAAACTTCTTTAAAAGGAGAGCTGGAGCTCCTTCCAACTGGAAACTGACTTCTCTGGGAGAGTACATAACCACTTCAGGGGGAGGTCACCCAATCTGGAGGAGAAGATTTTGCAGTTCAGGTGACCCTCATTCCCCCAGATGGACATCTTCTGGGAGAAGTGTCGGAGATGAGCGGACGGGTCGGACAGTCCGTCATAAGGGACGAACCGCGGGACAGAGAACTTTTTGGGCAAGGGGGTGCGCTCGATGTCTTTTGTGAAGGGTGAGCCCCCCAGATCAGTGTGGCCACAGATCTGCTTCTGGTCCCGCACGTCCAGGTTGTGCTAAAGAGCTAGCCTGACGCGCTTGTCGAACCGCTCCTGCTCGTCGTCCTTCTCTGGAGTCTGGGCTCTTGGCTTTCGCTTGGAGTGGTTCGGGCTACGATGGCTATGAGTTCGGCCATCGCGGCTATGATGACTCCGGCTGTTGCTCGAGCCTTCATCATGAATCTGGCTCCGTTTATGGTCCAGATGGTTTCTGAGATCTTCACGGGGAGGCTGGGCTGCCCTGCTGGGGGCGTCCCTCTTCTTCCCTTGAGGCTCAGAGACCTGCCTCAAGGAGGCGGTTTGCACTGCCCTCAACTGCTGCTGGAGCTCGCGAATCAGCTGCTCTTGCCTCTGGAGGAGAGCAGTTTGGGCTGCGACAACCCCTCCAGTGGCAGGGGGTTGAGCGTGGCGCGTCTCTTCTACGGCCACGACTTTGTCCTTGCGAGGACGCTCATGCCGACGCTCATCGCGTCGGGGTGGCATGACTTCTTCTGCTGAGATCGAGGTCTCGAGTCCTTCTTGAAGGGGGACCTCGACGAAAAGCTGCGAGCCTAAGCGGCCCTCGCCTGCTGACGTGCCATGCACCGTCCGGGAGCGCCCTTGAGGAGGGACGTCCGTCGACGGTGGTGGCAGCTCGAGCGCTGCTCTCGAGGATTCTCCGCCTTTCCTTGCTTTCGGAGGCATGGCTTCTGAGAGATTGAGGTTGAGAAGGTTGGGAAGGTTGGGATATTACTTTCCCACAGACGGCGCCAATTGTAGGTGCAGAAAATAATGACCCACAATAACTGGGGAGCCTTAGAGGACTTATCCAACAATGGTGATGACTGGGTACCGTCCGAAAGCCTGAAAGAGAAGAACACACGGTCATAGGACCCTTGCCTGGGCGGCGCAAGGCTCTCCAATGCCAAAGTCAGTGAATGAACTGGAACAATGGAAGGAGAGGAAGAAGAGAGGCAGAGTAACAGCTCTATTAGTTGTATTGTGCGTACCTTGCATGTGAAATGCAGTCCTTTTTATAGGCGATTTGGAAGATATCTTGGACGATATCTTGTCATGGGTCTCATGATTCGACTGGGAAGTCATGATCAGCCCACGAAGTAATAAATGCGGTCCAATCCAGCCCACTCTGCATTAAATGCGCGTCGGATCAGCCCACGTCGCATTTAATGCGCGTCTTGTTGGGCCAGATCGTGTTAGACGCCTTTGGCGGTAGGGGTACCATCGGATCTGCCCTCGGGCCCTGCCCTGATGTGCCCTCAGCCGCTGGATGCCGTTCTGTCAGGGATCTGGCGAAGATTGTGAGCGGCTGGATGTCGCATCTGTCTTACTAGCTCGCGCCCCTATTCCTCCACGTGCGTGATGACGTGGGGGGATGAGGGGCGCAAATGGAGCCTTTTTCTCACTTCGGCTTCCGTCCCGGCTCTTTCAGCCGAGGTGGAACTCTCTGCCGAGATGGGCGCTCGTGGTGGCCGAGCTCGGCGCTAGTGGCCCGGAGCTGCCTGACTTCGGCCGGATCTCCTGTTCTGGCAGCCGGGGTGAGCCTGGTGCCCGGTGGATGGCACGCGGATGGCACGTGGGAGTGCTTAGCCCCATCTGATGGCTGTGATTAGCTTAAACCTGAGGCTCTGGAAATCTCCCCACACAGTAGCCTATATCCATTTATCAATCATGTTAAGGATATTCATGAACTGAATAGCATGAAAGAAATAAATTCTCAGTTTCTTCTTTTTCATTTTCTTTAACGAAATTTGCATGTTTTTCTTTGAGCTGACAAAACCCCTCAATGTGAATAGATTTTTTACAATAGTAGGATGGAGGGACTTTCTATTTTTTATTCTTCTCGTTTGGCTCATTATTTTTGCCTTCACTATTTCTTTGGTTATTTCCACCAGATTTTCCACCCCTTCCTCTTTTTCTATTAGAACGTCCACCACAGCCTCCAGGAGCTAAATTCCTACTGCTTAATTCACCCTTACTTTCAATGTCTTTCTCTTTAGACAAATTCATATTAGTGTGAAATGCACTTTCTACGGAATTTTCTTTAGATCTATTCAGTCTTTCGTCAGGCAATCGAAGAGATCTCATCAATTCATCAACAGAAAGATGAATCAAGTCCCTTGTCCCTTCAATTGCTGCAACAACATGGTCATATTTTGTCTGCAAACTTTGTAGAATTCTTTTCAACAACCCCTTGATCAGATAAGTTTTCGCCCTAGGCTTTTATCTAATTCTCAGTTTTTGAAACATTACAAAAGTAATCATTTATAGTCTTAGTTCCATGCCTCTTTTGGTTTTATGGCTGTTGAGATTCATGGAAAAATTGACAAACCCATGGCTTACTGAATAAAAAAGAGAGCTTTGAAATCTCTCTTAATGGTGTCCTTGAGATTTCGAGCAAAAATCCCTACATCATCATAGCCTTTCTCTACCAGTTCTCATAAATCTTGAGATCTAAATAGGGTCTTCATCTTTGTGCTCCAAGAATCATAACCTATGCCTTTGAAGAAATGTAGGGACCACTGTGAAAGGCTTGCCATTGTGCTATTATTTGTCATCGTTGGTTGGGCCATGGTGGTAGATTCTCCAACCGACTCTGATACCACTTTGATAAGATGCACACGTTGCTGGTGGTTTCTTCGTCTGCGTCTGCTCTTCTCAACGGTTAGTTTGAGAAAAGGAAATCTAAAGACTAATCACAACCATATATAACACAAACATTTGGATGAAGACCAATTCTTATGAATCGCTACATCAAATGCATTACAATTGTAAGTGCTGAAAACTGTGACTCACAATAATAGGGGTGGCCGATAGGACTTATCCAAGTAGGAGAAGATGATCTGCTGCCTCAAGGCCTGAAAGGGAAGAAGAAACAGTAAGAGGACCCTGGCCTGGGCGGCACAAGGCTCTCCGATGCCTAAGTCAGTAAGTGAACTGGAACAAAGGAAGGAGAGGAAAAAGAGAGGTAGAGTAACGACTCTCAAGTATGGGTTGCGTACCTTGCATGTGGAATGAAGTCCTATTTATAGAGGACTCTGGATGATATCTTGGATGATATTTTGGAGTGGGTCCCACAATTTCATAGGATTTGATAGGGAAGTCCTTATCAGCCCACAAAGTAATAAATGCGGTCCACTTCAGCCCACAAGGTAATAAATGCCAGTCGGATCAGCCCACATTGCATTTAATGCATGTCATGTTCAGCCAGATCCTGTTGGAGGCCTTTGGCGGTAGAGGTCCCATCGGATCCACCCTCGGGCCTTGCCCTGATGTGGCTACAGCCGCTGGATGCCGCCCTGTCAGCGATCTGGCGAAGATTGTGAACGGCTGATGTCGCATCTGTCCCACTGGCTCGCGCCCCTACTCTGCCACGTATCTGACGACGTGGCGGGCGTAGGGCGCGAGTGGGGATTCTTCTCTGCTTCAGCTTCCGTCGCGGCTTCTTTGGCCGTGGTCCCCGGCTCCTTTGGCCGAGGTTAAGCCCTTTAGCCGAAGTGGACCCTTGGTAGCCGAGCTCGGCGCTAGCAGCCAAGGTCTGCCTGGTTTCGGCTGGGGCCTCTGTCTCGGCAGCCAAGGTGAGTTTGCGTGCCACGTGGATGGCACGTGGTTGGCACGTGGGAGTGCTTAATCCCATCTTCTAGTCGTGATTAGCATAATCCTGGAGTTTTGAAAATCTCCCCACACAATTGCCCCTAGCTTGTGGCCTCTTAAGCGCCCTAGCCTTTAGGGGTCAGAAGCTAGAGAATCCGCTTGGGGATACTGCGATCATTGCTGGGCGCCGCTTCAACTTCTCCGAGGCAATAAATGTTGTGTCTTGTCCGCCCCGGGTAATGAACCGGCCGCCACACGTGGTGCTTCCTCACGGAGCATGCCATCAAGGTGATGAGACAGGCGTGGATCGCGAAGTCTGTCTTTTCTAATTTATGGATGGCGCCCAAAGAGGGCTCCCTTCTCAAGGTGATGAGACAAGAGGGTTGTCTTCCTCCGTTCTTCTTTCTTTACTTTCCCCTCCGACTTCCTTTGCCCTTGCTTTCGATCCTTGCTCTGTTCTTCGTTTGTCTTCTCGAGATCTCTCTATACTGTTCTAGCGAGGTCGATCGTGAGACGTGTCCAGATCGATTCTTGGCTTGCCTATCTATCTTTGTAAGTGACTTCGTGCCCTTGTATTTTTTAGGGTTTTTGCCTTTGGGGTTTCTGTTCGCCTTCTTCTTCTTGTAGAGATGACCACCCCTAGGTTTCAGTTAGACAGGGATGAGGGCATGGCTAGGTTTAGGGCTACCTTCAGTATCCCGGAGGGGGTTCACCTCAAGCCGGCGACTCCCTGCGACTACGCCCTGCACTGCTGGTCCTGCGGCTGGATGCCGTTCCATTTGATCTCTGTGATCGAAGGTGGGGTCAGATTTCCTCTGCATCCCCTGCTTAGAGCTTGTCTCGACGCCGGGTCCATCTCCCCATGCCAGCTGATGCCCAATGGCTTCAAGGTCATCATGGGTACGGCAAAACTGAACGAAATCCTAGGGAACCAATTTGGGCATCCACGATATTGAAGACGTGTACGACATCTGCAAGGCTGGGAGAGACAACTATTATCTTCGAGTAAAGCAGCGCCGAAAGGGCTTCTTCTTGGCCTTGGAGGATTCTAGTAAAAATGCCGAAGAAGATCTATTCTGTGTTTCGGGGGATTGGGAGTTCGGCGCTAGCGAGGGCAGGATGATCAGGGTCCCTCGCCATCTCGGGGCCGTCCCAAGTAAACACCGATTCTTCAGTCTGCTCCTTTTGCTTAACCTTTATATTGCCGAACTGACATCCCTGTTGTTTGCTGTGCAGAACTGCGAGCGAGGCGACGCCGGGCTGTGAGTGATGGTTGGACAAAGAACGTTGCTGACCATAAGAAGGTTAAAAAATACACTGGGCACGAGACCAGATCGGCCTGGAAACTGCTGGGATATACGCCGAGGTATCACGGCCATTATAGGAGGATTGGAACAGCGCAGGCGGACGAGCTGCAGGCTGACCTTCCCTCCGTTTCTTTGGCCATGCCCGCGGGCATTCCTTTGGTCGATCCTGCTGCGAGCCGAGCTGCGTCTGGCGCTGAGGCATCTACATCTTCCAGTTCGGGGTCGCCGAGTTTGAGGGAGGTAGTGGACGCTTACCAATCCGACCCGGAAGAGAGGATGGAAGGTAGCTCGAGAATGCCTGGAACTTAGGACCTGGCGGCCAAGTTCAGGCGTGGGTCTTCGTCTCCTGCGATGCCTTCTTCTACCAGTGTCCGGATGGCTTCGGGCTCGGGGGGAGCTGCTGTTTCATCTGCCCCGGCTGCTGCCCCGATCGAAGGAGTGCGGAGGCGCTCACCAAATCATCCGAGGGACGGATCTCCGCCGAGGAAGAAGTCTAAGGCGGGGGAGAAAGAAACGGGGGCCGAGCAGGCTCCTCAAGACAAGGCGCCCACGCGCATCTCCGAAGGCAAGGTACCTCTTGGAAAAAAGTGTGCCAGTGAGCAGGACGGCTGCTGGGACGGCTCGTGACCTTAGTGTCATGGTAGGGCAAGGGTCCGGATCGGCCTCCGGACCTCGTGCTGCCCCGGCGGCATGGAGGCCCAGACTGGAGACCCAGCCCGAGAAACCTTTGAATGTGGAAGATCGGGTGCAGGGGGACTGTCTTTTCATCGGGGCTCTTGCCAAAGCCTGTGCTCTTCCGCGTGACATGGAGGTGCATGCGAAGTACGATAGTGAGAGTCTGCTGGGGTAGGCGATTCAATCTTCTCTCCTGGTAGGTACCCTTGATATTCTTTTTGATGTATTTCACTTCGGCTAATCCCATTTGACTTGTTTTTTTCTACAGAACGTGCAGAGGCTCCAGACAGTAATGGAGAGGAGCGACAAGAACGTCTCCAAGATCACCCAGCTGGAGTCCGAAAGGGAAAAACTGAAGAAGGAGCTGGGAGAGCTGAAGAGGAGTAGTGCCGAGGCGGTTGCACAGCTAGGTGTGGTGCTGGCCAGCGTCACCGATCTCACGTCGGCAACCCATAGTTGGAGGGTGAAATCTGGGTGAAGGCGAAGAAGATTGCTGAGTTGGAGACAGAGCTGGCCAGAGTGAAGGCTGATCGGCGTCTGAGTCAGCGAGGCGGCATGGCGAAGTGCTCGCTGGTCGTGCCGAAGCGGAGAAGCTGAAGAAGGAAATTGCCAAGCTGAAGACTAGGCACGCCGAAGTTGAGCGGCTGGAGAAGGAGATTGCCGACCTCAAGTCTTTGCAGCAGGCTGAGGCCCAGTCTTCCTTTCAGAGGGGAGTGGACCAGGCTACGGAGGAATACAAGAGGCAGGTGGAGGAGATCACCTCCATCTTGTTCGAGGAGGGGTGTCTGGCTGCTTTGAAACGAGCGGGGGTTCCTGAAGACCACCCGATCTATCAGGATCTGCCAAAGTGTTCCGGTCCTGAACCCGAGCCGAGTCCTACTCCGCTGACTGAGGATGCCCCAGTGGGTGCTCTTGTAGCTGGTCCTAGCTCGGACGGCGCTCCACCTGTCCCTTCTGTTGGTGATGCTTCAGTTGCACCTCTGGGTGACGCTCCTTCTGCTCCTCCTGCGGGTGACGCGCAAGAGCAGGCTGTTGTCGTCGCGGAGACCACCGGTCCGCCAGAGACAGTAATAGTGCTGGTGGAGTCGCCGAAGCCCCAGTAGACTCTTGATCTCTGTATCTTTGCTGCTTTCATATTTGTATTTTTTCTGCCTTTTTGATGATATAAACCCTTTTACTTCTAATGAAAAGCAGAGCTTCTTTACTTGGAAGACCTCTTTTTTCTTCCATCTTTTTTGTTTCGGCTTTTGTGTGCTTGAGTCTGGCTGAGTGACGCGATGTTAGAATCTTGAGTTGGAGAGAGTGCCGTACAGTTTCCATAGTTATCTGCACTGCTATCTCGCGCTCCTAGGCGCATAAATTGCAGTAAATGTAGCGGTACGACCAATGAGGAAAACGAGCGGATGACTCCACGTGTCGCCATTGGGACCGTCAGTCAACTCTTTTAGAAAACATGCGTTTCACGCGGGGCGTGGGAGACCTCGCCTCATAAATTCTCTTGAAGACCGGACCCTTCTCCTCCTTATAAATAGAGGTAGGAAGCACGCCGTGGGAGAGAAAAAGAACCAGGGTTCTTTAGCTTCTGTATAAACAAGGGGACCTGCCTCTTTCTGTTAGTCATTCGGGTAGCCATGTTCTATAGAATTTTAGGGATCTTTACCCCGGACGAACCTCCTGCGATAGAAGACAACGTCCCCTGGGAGGGGTTGTCCTTCGTGGTCTGCGCGCTCTCTGAAGATGGTCCTCATGGACTCCGCGTTCTCTGAACGCGGGTCCACGGCCAACTCCCGCCGATGCGGCTGCGAGGAGATCATCTCCTGCCTATGTGGCTGGGAGGTGATTATTCTCTGGCTGGGAGTTGGCCGCGCACTTGATCTTGCACGGTCCTGCATCGGATCATGCTGCAAGGTCATGTCTTGTTCCAACAGGGCTCTGTGTGGAATCATGCCGCAGGTCTTGATGTTGGATATCAAGACCTTCGAGCTGCGGGCCGAATCGAGAGGTCTTCGGACTGAAGATCTCCAATCAGCGGGTCAGGGGCCTGAGCTTGCTCCCAAACCAGAGGGTGTTGAAGAGCTCTTGGCTCTAAAGATTGGATTGAAGAATCAGTGAAGATCAGAGTCTCCCCGAGTCTCCAAGCAGTGGACCAGCAAGGATCAAAGAAGCCGAGCTTCGCTTCTTTTTTTTTGTTTTTAGAGGACTGCGAGCCTCCTTGCTGTATTTCGTCTTTCTTTCCTGTAACCCTTGTAATAATGAAATTACATTTAATAAAAGAAAAATGTTTCTGATAAGATGTGTACTCTGCATTTTTACATTCTTTTTTGCTTTTTTCTGTATTTTTGTGCTGCTTTTCTGCACTTTTGTTCCTGCACTGCCTTTTTCTTTCAAAGACTGTGATTGGCCGAGACGAACTGTCGTTGGTCGAGACGAACTGTCATTGGCCGAGATGAACTATCATTGGCCGAGATGATCCCAGAGTTTCGAGGATCTCGGCTGTGCGAGTCTGAGTCCGGGATCGATCTCGGGGGTGTATGAACACAGAGTTTTAGGAGCGACTGGATGTATACATCCTAAGTCAGTCCATGGGCGCGTGAACCCAAAATTTAGGGAAGGCTGGATGTATGAATCTGAAGTCTTCCCAAGGTGTATCAACCCGAGGTTTTAGGAGCGACTGGATGTATAAATCCTAAGTCAGTCCATGGGCACGTGAACCCAAAATTTAGGGAAGGCTGGATGTATGAATCCGAAGTCTTCCAAAGGTGTATCAACCCAGGGTTTTAGGAACGACCGGATGTATAAATCCTAAGTCAGTCCATGGGCACGTGAACCCAAAATTTAGGGAAGGCTGCATGTATGAATTCGAAGTCTTCCCAAGGTGTATCAACCCAGGTTTTAGGAGTGACTGGATGTATAAAGCCTAAGTCAGTCCATGGGCACGTGAACCCAAAGCTTTATGGAAGACTGGATGCATGAATCCTAAATCATTCCCAGGGTGTATGAACCCATAGCAGCCGAACTCAGATAAATTGACATTGATTGGTGACAAGGCAAAAGCTGCTTTCATTGATCATAGAACTTTCATTACATCTTAGAAATAGAACTTCTTCAAGTGAGATGCGTTCCACAGTCTCGGCAACTGTCTGCCTTCCTAGTCTTCGAGCTTGTAAGAGGATCGTCCTGCCAGTGAAACCACCCTGAACGGGCCATGCCAATTTGGGGCCAGTTTGCCTTCATTTGGGTCTCTGTCAGCTGGCAGGGTCTTCTTCAGCACCAGTTCTCCTACTGAGAAGCTTCTTTCTCTGACTTTTTCGTTGTATCCTCTGGCTAGCCATTGCTGATAGTCGGCCAGTCGTATGGCCGCTGCATCCCGGCGCTCGTCAGCTAGGTCCAGCTCCATTTCCAGATTTGTCTCATTTCGGCCTTGGTCGACAAGTTCTGATCTAAGGGTTGGGAGGCCAATTTCTAAGGGAACGATTGCCTCCATCCCATAGGCCAATGAGAAGGGTGTCGCCGAGGTGGATCGTCTCGGAGTCATCCTGTATGCTTACAACACGCTAGGAAACTCTTCTACCCATCTCCCTTTTGCCTTGTCCAATCGCTTCTTCAGGCCGTCAAGCAGTACTTTGTTAGAGATTTTGGCCTGACCATTGCTCTGCGGGTACGCCGGAGTAGAGTAGTGGTTCCTAATGCCATGCTCTTGACAGACGTCCTTGAAGAATTTGGAGTCGAACTGAGTTCGGTTGTCCAAAATCAGGGCTCTGGGGATGCCGAACCTCGTTATGATGTTCTTCCACACGAAGTTCTTGGAGTCCTTTTCAGTGATGGTGGACAGCGGCTCAGCCTCTACCCACTTCGTGAAGTAATCTGTAGCGACTATCAGCCATCTCTTGTTTCTTGGAGCTCAGTGGAGAGGTCCCACAATGTCCAGCCCCCATTGAGCGAAGGGCCATGGACTAGACAGGGGACTCAGCTCTTGCGCTGGCTGATGAAGTGAATGGGAGAACTTCTGACATTTTTCGCACTTTCTGGCGTATACCTGCGCATCCTTCTGCATGTATGGCCACCAGTAACCTTGGCTGATTGCTCTGTAGGCCAGTGACCACCCTCTGATGTGGCTGCCGCAGATTCCTTCATGGATCCCATACAAAAAGTCGTCCACTTTGCTCAGATGGACGCATTGGAGGTAGGGACCCGTGAAGGATTTTCTGTAGAGTTTGCCTTCAGGAGATAACCAGAATCGGGCTGCCTTGAGTCTGATTCGGTGGGCTTCATTCTTGTCTTCGGGGAGCTGGTCGTCCTTTAGGTAAGAGATTATTGGGTCCATCCAGCTCGGGCCGAGATCAACGCTCAGGACTTGCCGAGATGAGTGGAGCTCTAGGCTTGATCTTGATATCGATCCGACCTCAACGGTCCTTTTCTTTCCCGCATCGACAGCGGAGGCCAAGTTTGCAAGTGCATCAGCATGCATATTGGTATCTCTGGAGATTTGCCTGACCTCGGCAGACTGGAAGTGAGAGAGCAGTTTCTTTGCGAGGGCTAAATAGGCCGCCATCCTGTCGTCCCTGGCTTGGTAGTCTCTAATGAGTTGACTAGTTACCAGTTGTGAATCACTGAAGACCACCAATTGCTGGGCGCCGAGGATTTGAGCGCTATTCAGCCCTGCTATCAGAGCTTCATACTCCGCTTCATTGTTCGTCGCTTTGAAGTCCAGGGTGAAGGCTTGCTCTATGACCTGTCCTTCTGGCGATTGGAGGACTATGCCGGCGCCAGCTCTCTTGGAGGTGGACGAGCCATCCACAAAGACCTTCCATGCCGAGATAGGAACTTGGCTTTCAGAAGATTGTTCGACCTCGATGACTTCATTGATGGACCGCGCTTCTGCTTAGTTCTACCGAGGTCGGCGGACGTGGGAGTCCGTTGGGTCCAACCCTTTCGTAACCGGGGGGCAAAGGCGTGCATCAACATTTTTTGTATGGGTGCGCCAGATTTTCTATTTTACTTGGAATTGCAAGTGGTGATCCAGAGATCAACCTTCGCAAGTAAAAAGGAAATCAACTTCTTTCAAGTTTTCCATTGCACATATATTTAAGAAAATAGACATTTTCTTGATCTATCTGCCGTGAAAGGCGATTTTTTTGGCATTTATAGCCGATTTTGGCGTTTATAGCCGATTTTGGCATTTATAGCCGATTTACAATCCTTATCAATAATGAAAGACAAGAGTTGTGATTTTTGTCTCTTTTGAAAAAATACAAACTACAATGAAAAGCAAGAAAATGAGGATCTAACTTCTCAGGAGATTGTGGGGGACCCGTTCAGATTGACGGTCGTAAGCCATATGTGGGCTTCGCCATCATCCATGCAGATGAGAACAGAGGATGCTATTGATTCGCTTTGCTTGGCTATAACATCAGGTTTTTAGAGGACAAAGACCAAAAGGAGGTCCCATGTCCAATAAAAACTAAGTAGACGGGCTGAAAAGCCACGTCTAAGCCATTGGAGGCAGAAGGAGAAGGCAAGGACCTTGGGGGGGTACCCCCCAAGGGACTTTTGTCACCTTGTAGCGGTGGTCGGTGTAGAACTTCCGCAGAGTTTTCTCTCTTTCTTCATCTGAATTTCTATGTTTTTTTCTGATCTGGGATCTGTCTTTTTTCCGATCTTTTCTGTGTTTTTTCCGATCTTTTCTGTGTTTTTTCTGATCTGGAATTCTTTGGAATGCTCTCCTATTTATAGGCTTTTAGGTAGCCATTTAGGAGGATTTATGAGCCGTAATTGTCATAAAGCCACATAAAGGGAGGAGTTACAAGATTGAATTCTTTATTTTGTAACTCCTTTTTCTTGGCTTCTGATTGGCCGGAGGAGATTGAGGGCATTTAATCGCCTTTAATCGCCATGATGGGAGGAGTTTCATGGGTTAAATGCCATGAATCTCTTAACTTGTAACTCCCGGATGCTTGCTTCTGATTGGGCCGTCCAAAGAAATGGATTAATGACTGTAATAAAGCTAGTCAATTAATCGCATTAAGTAGTCGCCGAGCAGTTGAAGAGTCGCGGGCAGTGCCGCGTCTTTTGGGATTCTTCTGGTAATGATCATCGATGGATCTTCATGTAGATCGACATCGGATGACCATGTAACTTCAAGTGTTGGTTGCCAACAGCGGGTCGGTGCCATCTGTCCTGTCGATTTCTCGATCGGTCGGGTAGAAAGCACACTTTTTTTGGTTGACTAGTTGGTGATCAATGTTGATTTCGATACTCTTGATGATTAACCCGTGTTTTTGATGAATGTTAGAGGATTTGGTGTCTCAAAAGTATGAATATTGGAAAATATCAGAGGCCGGACGCTTCGATTCGCTAAAAAACGGCGAAAAACGGGGTTTCCGGGGCACACCGGGCGATCCCGTTTTGTGTCCGTTTTTGCTGTTTTTTTATTCTTTTTTCTTCTGTATTTTTCCTTGACATTTTGATCATTTATTGGCCTGATTTCCCTGTAGAAAACCTGATGAGAATCCTTGCATTTTATTTTTCAAAGTTTCCAATTTTCTGAGAAAACCGAAGACTTTGTTGCTCAGAGCTGCCGATTTTCCATCAGAAGCTGAAACTGGGTCAAACGATGTCGGAATGACCTGAAATTTGAGGTGAAGCCTGCTGAGCAATAAATAAGACCAACCATAGGCTTTTGTTTGAGTTTTCAAGCCGTTGGGGGCCCTATCACCAGTAGACTTGCTTTTGTCGCGATGAAGATGTCGCAGTTTGATGTGTGGTCAACCGATGTCCGATTGACTTGAAATTTGACAGGGAACCTATTGGAGTCATTTTAAGATGATCTATAGGCTCTGTCTTGTAAACCATGGTCCCGGGGAGCTTCACCGTCGAGAAGCCTGATTTGGCTTCCGAGCGTCAAAGTATGATCAAATGTTGTCGAAATGACCTGAAATTTGACGTGTAGCCCTTTGTAAGCATTTTGAAGCCGTCCATGTGCTCTATCTGATGAGTGATGGCCTCGGTCGTTCTCGCCGCCGAGAGGCTTGATTTAGCTGTTCGAGGGTTGATGTAGGGGCAAACGTTGTCGGTTTGACTCGGAACTTGACATGGAGCCTTTTGGATGTATTTTAAGACCATCCATCGGCTCTGATCGAAGATTTAGTGTCTCCGATGGTTTCGCCGCCGGTAGCTCCTTTTCAGCTGCCAGAGAAGCGAAGTTAGGCCAAATGATTTTGAGATGGCCCGAAACTTCTTGTGTACTCCTCTTTTGGCTGTCTTGAAGGATCTTGCAGTTTTTGTTTGATTCTGACAAGATTTGATTTTTTGGAAGTAGCATTGTCGATTTATGGCAGGTTGCGACTTCATGTAGCTCTTTGGATCTTGAAGAGGCAAAGTGACATTTTTGGTGTCAACATTCATGCTCATGCCCTATGCCCCCCAGTTCGGTGCTGGGCTGGGATGAAGCTGAGCACGGGGAGATGAACTCTACGATGAAGTCTGCCAGGATTTGGGCTTTGATCGCAGTCCTGGGACGGTACTGGATATCATACTACCCCAGTTCAACTGCCCATTTTGATACGCGCCCTGAAAAGTCAGCTTTTTTGAAGATAGATCGGAGTGGATGCTCCGTGATGACCACAATAGTGTGGGATTAGAAATAATGGGAGAGCTTGCGGGAGGCACTGACGAGTGCCAACGCAAGCTTCTCTAGCAAAAGGTATCTGGTGTCGGCATCGAGCTGGATCTTGCTCGTATAGTAGATTGGTTTTTGGACTCCATCGTCCTCTCTAATGAGGATGGAGCTCACTGCATGATCCGAGACCGCAAGATATAAATACAAAATCTCTCCCTGAGTTGGGGTAGAGAGTAAAGGTGGTGAAGACAGATAGATTTTGAGTGCTTCCAACGCTTAGTCGCACTCAGGGGTCCATTGAAACTTAAAATTCTTTTTCAGAAGCTGAAAGAAAGGCCGACACTTATCTGATGATCTGCTGATGAAGCGATTGAGTGCTGCAGCCATGCCTGTAAGCTTCTGGACCTCCTTGGTAGTGGATGGGCTTTGGATACCCAGGATTGCAATAATCTGATCCGGGTTGGCCTCTATCCCCCTATGCGTCACTAAGCTTCCGAGGAACTTGCCAGAAGCTACGCCGAAAGCGCACTTGGAAGCATTCAGTTTGAGCTTGAATTCACGGAGGATGCTAAAGACTTGGGCCAGATCCGCCAGATGGTCGCTGAAGTGCTTGAACTTGACGACCATGTCGTCAATGTAGACTTCAACTGTCTTGTCGAGCTGAGTATTGAACATTTTGGTGACGAGACGTTGATAGGTTTCCCCCGCGTTCTTCAGTCCAAAGGGTATCACCTTATAGCAGTAAGTGCCGCGGGGGGTTATGAATGTTGTTTTCTCCTCGTCCGGCTCGTACATCGGAATCTGGTGTTAGCCTCTGTAGGCTTCGAGGAAGCTCATTCTATCATGGCCAGCGGTGGCGTCAATCATCTGATCGATCTTGGGATTAGGGAAGCTGTCCTTCGGGCATGCTCTGTTGAGATCTGTGAAATCCACGCACACCCTCCACTTGCCAGTCTTCTTTTTTTTATTACCACTATGTTGGCCAGCCAGACCGGGTACTAGACCTCCCGGATTGTGCCTGCCTCGAGCAACTTATCGACTTCTTCGACCACCGCTTCCGTTTGCTGCAACCCCATCCTGCGGGCCTTCTGTACCACTGGCTTGTGGTTAGGATCCACGTTCAGCCTGTGACACATGACCTCGGGGTCGACTCCAGGCATTTCGCTCGGGGTCCAAGCGAATACATCCACATTCTGCATCAAAAATCTCGAGAGCTCGGCTCTCTCTGGTTCGGGCAGTTGGGTGCCGATCAGAAAAAATCTATCAGGGTCTGACGGGTCGAGCCTGACTTCGGCGAGATCTTCAATACTCTTCTTGTCGGGATCTCGGCCGATCTCATCCAGCCCCCTCTCGAACTCTGTGAGGTTTACTCGCTCTGGCTCTTTCTCTACAGGGACCATGGCCAACAAGCACTGCTTGGCCAGCTGCTGATCCCCTTCAACTGTAACCACCTCCATTCTGCCATCCTTGCCTTCGAGTATGAACTTCAACTTCTGATGGAGAGAGGAGGGAACTGCTTCCATCTTGTGGAGCCACGCCCTGCCCATAATGACATTGTAGGGGGAGGGGGTGTCCACCACCAGGAAATCCGTCATGACCGAGGCTCCGCCTACTCTGGTCTCCGGAGTGATTCTCCCCTTGGGGTAGACCGGCTTGGCGCTGAACCCAATCAGAGGCGTGCGAGCTTCCTTCAAATCAGTCTCCTGGAGCCCCATCTTCTTTAAGCATCCGTAATAAAGAACTTCAGATGAACTGCCGGGGTCGACGAGGATCCGCTTCACAGTGAAGTCCCGCAGCTTCATCGTCAGGAGCAGAGGATCATTGTGGGGAAGCTGCACTCCCTCAAGGTCTCTATCTGAAAATGAGATGGCCGGCCGCTCGCGCCATGCTCGCTTGGACGTCGGTCCGAGCTCGGCTCTCATCACCACTTTCCCATGCGAGGCCCGCCTGGCTTCGGCAGGAGCCTGTGAGCTGCCTCTAGCTGAGGGAGAGGGAGCTGAGCGCGCCAGATGGATCACATTGATGATCTTCTCAGAATCTTCATTGTCTGGATCCCTATCAGCACTCTGATGAGCTCGGCCGCTGCCGCCAGTGCCGGCATCTCCTGCCTTGACAAACTCCTCGAGATGACCTTCTTTGGCGAGCTTCTCCAAGAAGAACTTCAAGGTCCTGCACTCCTCGGTTTTGTGCCCATTCTGCTTGTGGTACGCACAGAACCTAGTCTGGTCTCGGGTGGAGGCTTCGCTCTGCATGGGATGAGGCCAGCTGAACAAATGGCCTATTCTTGATCTTGTTCATGATTTGGTGGATCGGCTCCCTGAACACGACGTTCACAGCCTGGTAAGCATCGGCGGGCGGTCTGGTCTTCTTGGTGCTCCCATACCTGGATGTTGCAGCCTTTGCCGAGCTGGAGACCCAGGTCTGCTTCGGCTCTTCCTTTCGAAAGGGCTTCTTTTCTCTCTGCTGGGGCTGATTGCCCCTCTCCTTGGGTCCTGGGCCGTGATTCTCCCGGGCCCGGATTTCATCCTCCTCCCGGGCGATATAGCACTTAATCTAGGACATCAAGGCCGGCATGGAGGTCGCGGGGTCACCGGCCAGGTCTTTCCTCAGCTCGTTCCCTGGCAACAGGGCATTCTGGAAGGCGAAAATCGCCACTTCGTCTCTGGTATCCTCAATCTGGCTGTAGACTACCCAAAAACGCTGAGCGAACTGGGTGATGCTTTCGCCCTGCTTCATCTTCAGGGCAAGAATATCAGCATCAGTCTTGGGGACGATGCTGTAGGCCTGGAACTTCTTCAGGAAGGAGAGTTGGAGCTGCTTCCAACTCGAGAAGGACTTCTCCGGAAGGGCGCAGTACCACTTCAGAGGGAGGTCGCCCAGGCTAGAGGAAAAGATCTTGCAATTGAGGTGGCCCTCATTCCCCCAGATGGGCATCTTCTGAGAGAAGTGTCGGAGGTGAGCGGCTGGGTCGGACACTCCGTCATAAGGGATGAACCGCGGGACGGAGAACTTCTTGGGCAATGGAGTCTCCTTGATATCCCGCGTGAAGGGAGAGGCCCCTAGATCGGTTGGGCCACAAATCTCTTGCTGGTCTCGGGCGAGAGCAGCCATCTCTATATTGTGCTGAACGGCCAGCTTGATACGCCTGTCGAGCCGCTCCTGCTCGACATCCTTACGCGGTGACACTACTTCTGACTTTCGCTTCGAATGCCGCGAGCTTAGTTGTCTCGGCCGTGGTGGCTTCGACCATTGCTCGAGTACTCGTCGTTGTCCCGACTACGCTTTTGTTCCAAAAAAGCTCTCAAATCTTCACGGGAGGGCTGGACCACCTTGCTTGGGGCTGCTTTCTTCCCGCCTTAGGGCCCGGAGGGCTGGCCTGCTAATGGGCCCCCTGCCGCTCTCAGTTGCTGCTGGAGCTGGCTGATTATTCTGTCCTGCTCCTGGATGAGAGCATTTTGAGCCGCGATGTCTCCTCCGTCACCGAGGTCTCACTGACTGTGCGGCTCGTCGACTGCTACACCTTTGTCCTTCGGGGGACGCTCGTGTCGCCGCTCGTCCCGTCGGGGAGGTGTGACTTCGTCGCCCAGGGATGAATCTTCAACAAGTCCCTCTTGGAAGGGAATTTCGACGAAGAGTTGTGAACCTATGCGCCCCTCGCCTGTAGATACGCCATGCACCGTTCTGGACCGCTCTTGAGGAGGGGCGTCCGTCGACGGGCCTGGTTGCTCGAGCATTGCTCTCGAAGATTCTCCGCCTTTCTTAGGCCTCGGAGGCATGGTATATAGTAGGATTGAGAAGGTTGGGAAGGTTGGGATAGTACTTTCCCACAGACGGCGCCAATTGTAAGTACTGAAAACTGTGACTCACAATAATAGGGGTGCCCGATAGGACTTATCCAAGTAGGAGAAGATGATCTGCTGCCTCAAGGCCTGAAAGGGAAGAAGAAACAGTCAGAGGACCCTGGCCTGGGCGACGCAAGGCTCTCCGATGCCTAAGTCAGTAAGTGAACTGAAACAAAGGAAGGAGAGGAAGAAGAGAGGCAGAGTAACGACTCTCAAGTATGGGTTACGTACCTTGCATGTGGAATGAAGTCCTATTTATAGAGGACTCTGGATGATATCTTGGATGATATTTTGGAGTGGGTCCCATAATTTGATAGGATTTGATAGGGAAGTCCTTATCAGCCCACAAAGTAATAAATGCGGTCCACTTCAGCCCACAAGGTAATAAATGCCAGTCGGATCAGCCCACATTGTATTTAATGCATGTCATGTTGGGCCAGATCCTGCTGGAGGCCTTTGGCGGTAGAGGTCCCATCGGATCCACCCTCGGGCCTTGCCCTGATATGGCTACAGCCGCTGGATGCCGCCCTGTCAGCGATCTGGCGAAGATTGTGAACGGCTTATGTCGCATCTATCCCACTGGCTCGCGCCCCTATTCTGCCACGTATCTGACGACGTGGCGGGCGTACGGCGCGAGTGGGGATTATTCTCTGCTTCAGCTTCCGTCCCGGCTCCTTTGGCCGAGGTTAAGCTCTTTAGCCGAAGTGGACCCTTGGTAGCCGAGCTCGGCGCTAGCAGCCAAGGTCTGCCTGGTTTCGGCTGGGGCCTCTGTCTCGGCAGCCGAGGAGAGTTTGCATGCCATGTGGATGGCACGTGGTTGGCACATGGGAGTGCTTAATCCCATCTTGTAGCCGTGATTAGCATAATCCTGGAGCTTTGAAAATCTCCCCACACAACAATATTATTCTCAAATAGCCAATGTTCATTCATATTTTCAAGAAGGAATTCTAGAGCATCTAAGACGAAGGCCAAGTTCTACGTGATAGATCTCCTCTCTTACTCTCTCAGATGAATAGACAAACATTTTTCTGGCATGCCTCTTAAGGATGTTTGTAATTATTTGTCTGCTCCTCTACTATTAGAGGTTTGATAGTTTATATTGCCCCTTTGGTTTTTTCTCCTTCTTCTTTTGTAAAGTGGCCTATTTTGGCTTCCTCTTTTGGGGGCTCTTTTGCCTATGTTTCCTCCACCTTCTCTAATACATTTACCCTTGAGCAAAAAAAAAAAAAAAATGCTCACGTTGCCATGTAAATGCTGGCTTCCACTTTTGGGGGCTCTTTTGCCTATGTTTCATCCACCTTCTCTAATACAATTACCCTTTAGCAAAAAAAAACAAAAAAAACAAAAAAAATTGCTCACATTGCCATGTAAATGCCCACCACACTGTTGTAGTAAATATACTAAATGCACACTTACCTATATGTAAGTTTGACATTTTTGTAAATGTTCTAAATGGCCACTACCACTAGTAATAACCAACCCACTAAAATGAAGTAATTGCCCACTACAAAGATGCAATTATATGCAAGGGAAAACAAACTGTCACACACTAACCGCTATCTATGACAACTTTTTAAATTTTATTTCTGCATTAAGTTTAACATGAATTGCATACGTAGCCCCTCCATTATGAAAGAAAAGAAAAATTGTATATCAAAATGATATCATGTTCACATCGTTCATAACAATTTCGGTGACTCCAGAAATCTGCTGGGCGAAGACTTGGGCCCTCTGACAGGCAAGGAGCTCGACACTCTTGAAAAACAGTTGGATGCATCTTTGAAGCAGATCAGATCAACAAGGGTACTTCTCTCCTCTTTTTTTCTTTTCTCTTTTTTGCATTTAGAAGCTTGCTCAATATGTTAGTTTCTTTCTTCTTTGTTCTTTGTTTTGTTCGTAAGAATGTTAGTTTCTTAAAATGTATGGCACAATGCTGCATTTTGGTCCCATAATGGCATGCATGCATAGCCATAAAGTTGTAGCTTTTTTTTATCATATATGGATATGCTTTTCTCTTCCTATTTCGCTACGCATGCCACTAGCCCTGGTGGTCAAGCTTTTTGTTCCATTGTTTGGTCTAGCTATTCATTCTGTATTTGGGCAATCTTTGCTTTCATGCTTGAGTACAAAAAGTTCTATATTATGGATATAGAAAGTTTGGAAGCTTCCGCTCTAATGTTCGTATAGATTTTCACAAATCACCAACAGAGACATGAATTTTACATATGAAGAGAGCTGGTCTCTCACCACGAGTGACCAGGAAGCTGGAACACTGAAATGTACATCCCTCTACTACTAAATGCTAGCCGGACCGGAATTGCCCAGGGACAGATCAATCACCACATCGTACCGTCAATATTATCTGATCCAATAGATATGGTGCTCACTTTGTTGTTCAAGGTTTTGCAAATTATTACAACCTAGCATTGCATTCTTATAAGATATATGAACTAGTTCACCTGGAGAACAACTGAGCCATCATTCGAACCGCATTACTGACTTTCAATTCTTTTCATACTTTCAGACTCAGTACATGCTCGATCAACTCGCAGACCTCCAACGAAGGGTACAAGAGAGAGACTCCTACAAGGGGCTTTATTTAATTTAATTTAATTTTTCTTCTTTTCTGACCATTCTCTTAATTATGCAGGAACAAATGCTTGGTGAAGCCAACAAAAACCTGAAAAGGAGGGTACGTGATTTAAATTTTTTTTTTTTTTATCCTTTCACATGTTGTAGGTGCAGAAAATAATGACCCACAATAAGAAGGTGCCTTATAGGACTTATCCGAGAAGATGATGATAATTGGGATTGACTGGATGCCGTCCGAAAGCCTGAAAAGGAAGAACGCACGGTCAGAGGACCCTGGCCTGGGCGGCGCAAGGCTCTCCGATGCCAAAGTCAGTGTATGAACTGGAACGAAGGTAGGAGAGGAAGAAGAGAGACAGAGTAACGGCTCTGATATGGAAAAATGGCATACCTTAGATGGTGGGTTGAGCCTCTATTTATAGAGTTTGAATCGTATCTTTGGTAGATATTGTGATGTGGGTCCCATGATTTGACTAGGAAGTCACAATCAGCCCACATTGCATTAATTGTGGTCCAATCCAGCCCACTATGCATTAAATGTCCGTCGGGTCAGCCCACGTCGCATTTAATGCACATCTTGTTGGGCCAGATCCTGTTGGGCGCCTTTGGCGGTAGGGGTACCAGCGGATCTGCCCTCGGGCCCTGCCCTGATGTGGCCTCAGCCGCTGGATGCTGCTCTGTCATGGATCTGGCGAAGATTACGGGCGGCTGGATGTCGCGTCTGTCTCACTTGCTCGTGCCCCTATCCCCCCACGTGCCTGATGACGTGGGGGATGAGGGGCGCCTGTGAAAGTTTTCCCGTTTCGGCTCCTGTCCCGGCTTCTTCAGCCGAGGTGGAGCTTTCTGCCGAGATGATACCAGAGGTAGCTCAGCCGAGGTGGAGCTCCTTGCCGAGGTGACGCCCGAAGCGGGTCAGTTCGGCGTTAGGCCCGGAGCTGCCTGACTTCGGCCGAGCCTCCTGTCCCGGTAGCCGGGGTGAGCTTGGTGCCACGTGGATGGCACGAGGAGGGCACGTGAGAATGCTTAACCTCATCTGATGGCTGCGATTAACTTAATCCTGTGGTTCTGGAAATCTCCCCACACAATTGCCCCCTAGCTTTTGACCTCTGAAGTGTGCTAGCCTTTAGGGTTTGAAAGCTAGAAGAATCCGTCTGGGGATACTGTGATCATTACTGGTGTCGCTTCAACTCTTCATGCCTGATGTCGCTTCAACTCTTTATGGCGGATGTCGCTTCAACTCTTTAAAGCGATAAATGCCCTGCCCCTTTTCGCCTTGGGAACCGGGCTGACGGCTACACGCGTAGCCTCTGCGCTGATTGCGTTGTCTCATTGATTGACGGGCACGGGCTTCGAAGTGCTTCTTCGAATTCGGAGGCGGTACCCAAATGAGAGTTCCCTCTTCTATAAATAGGGTCGTCCCCTTTCTTTTCTTGCTTCTGACTTCTCTCGCCTTCGCCTCTGTTTTTACTTTCTATCCCTGCTCTGGTGCTGAAGATCTGTTCGAGGAAGACGACCGTAGAACGCGCCTGGATCTGCTTTCGATCTGCTTGTCGCTGTAAGTCGCTTTGTCCTCCTGTCTGGTTCCATTTGGGGTTTTTCGGTTTCTAGGGTTTTCCTCTGTCGTCGCCCCTTCTTGTCATGGGCACCCCTAGATTCAGGGTAGATTCCGATGAGGGCTTAGCCGAGCTTAGGGCTGCCTTCGAAATCCCGGAGGGAGTCCTCCTAAAACCGGCGGATCTTGGCGACGCTGCCTCATATCGCTGCTACGGCGGCTGGATGCCATTCCCTCTGATCTCTGTGATCGAGGGTGGGGTCAGGTTTCCCTGCACCCCTTGCTTAGGGCTTGCCTTAGCCTTTGGTCCCTCACCCCGGGTCAGCTGATGCCCAATGGCTACAAGGTCATCATGGGCACAGCGAAGTTGAACGAGATCTTGGGGACCAACCTAGGCCCTCACGACATCGAGGACACTTACGATATCTGCAAGGCTGGGGAGGGAAGATACTATCTCCGTGTGAAGCCGCAGCGAAGAGGCTTCGTCCTAGCCTTGGAGGATTCGAGTAAGAACGCTGAGGAAGATTTCTTCTGCGTCTCGGGGGACTGGGAGTTCGGCCCAGGTGAAGACAGGAGGCTGTCGGTCCCACGTCGCCCGGGGGAAGTCCCAAGTAATTATCGCTGCTTTTCTCCCTTACTGTTTTGTTTATCTTACTGATGCCGAGCTAACACTCTTATTGTCTGTCGAGCAGAGGTGGGTGCAAGGCGACGCCGAGCTGCTAGCGAAGGCTGGAGGAGGAACACCGTCGATATCAACAAGGTCGAGCGGTACAAGGGGCACGAGACCAGGTCCGCTTGGAGGCTACTTGGGTACAAGCCGAGGTATCGAGGCCACTACCACCGGACTGAAATACCTGAGGCGGACGAGACACACCCTGGCCGTCCGACGGTATCAGTTGCGGTGTTCAACGGAATCCCCTTGACCGATCCTATTGCTGACCGAATTGCGTCTGGAGCTGAGGCGTCCACTTCCGATCCGGAGCCGCCGGACTTGTCGCAGATAGTGGAAGCCTACATCTCTGATCGAGAGGAGGACATGGAGGGAAGCTCGAGGGAGCCCGCCGTCAGGGACCTGGCTGCCAAGTTTAGGCAAAGGTCAGCATCTTCCGGGGCTCCGTCGCCTGCTGGCACTCGTGCTGCCTCGGGTCCGGTTGGCGCGGGCGCTCCCTACGCTCCTGCCCCTGTCTCGAGTGGGGGAGCCCGGCAACGCTCGCCGGACCGCTCGAAGGAGGGGTCCCCGCCCAGGAAGAAGTCTAAGGTGGGGGAGAAGAGCTCGAAGGCTGATCTGCCGTTGAGGGGCAAAACTCCTGAACGAGCCCCTGGGGCCAAAGCTCCAGCTGAGAAGGGGGGCGAGAAGAGCGCGCCCAAGGAAAAGAGTGTGCCAGCCGAAAAGAGTGCGCTGGTCAGCAGGTCAGCTGTTAGTCCAGCGCGCGAATCTCTCGTTTCGGCGGGACAAGGGTCCGGACCGGCCTCTGGTCCCCGAGCTGCCCCAGCGCCGTGGAGGCCAAAAATGGAAACATCTGCCGGCAAACCCCTGAGCGTCGACGACCGATTGCTGGGAAATGCCGAAGTGATTGGGGCTCTCGCTAAGGCCTGTGCGCTGCCAAGGGACATGGAGGCGCACGATAGGTTCGAGGATGAGGGCCTGATGGTCTCGGCGATCCAGGACAATCTTCGGGTAAGCGTCCGCAACGCTTTTCTTCATTCTTCAGACATTTTGGTCGAACCTAACTTTCTGTTTTCATTTGCAGAACGTGCAGAGGCTCCTAACTGTGATGGGAAGGAGGGATAGGAGCGCTGCGGGAATAACCCGCCTGGAGTCCGAGCGGGAAAAAAACTGAGGAAGGAGCTGGACGAACAGCGGAAGGAAACGGAGGAGCTGAAGGTGGCCAGTGCTGGAGAGTCCGCTCGGTTGGCATCAGCTCTGACTGAGAACGCCGAGCTTTCGTCCAGGGCCAACCATATGAAAGGCGAGCTTTGGATGAAGAACAAAAGGACCGCCGAACTGGAGTCCGAGCTGGCTAGGTTGAAGGCCGAATCTGCTGCTGAGGGGACGAGGCTGCGTGGGGAGGTCTTGGCTGGTCGCGCCGAGAGGGAGAAGTTGGTGAAGGAAAAGGCCTCTCTTCAGGCCGAGGCCCAGTCAGCCTTCCGGGAGGGGGTAGATCGAGCCACCGAGCTGTACGAGAAGCAGGTGGAGGAGATCACCGCAATCTTATTCGAGGAAGGATGCCTGGCCGCACTGAGACGTGCGGGGGTCCCTGAAGACCATCCCGTCTATCAGGACCTGCCGAAATATTCGGATCTGGATCCGGAGCCGAGCCCCGTGCCTGCCACTGATAGTGCCCCGGCTGAAGCTCCCGTAGTCGCTTCTGCTCCCGGAAGATGTGGCAGCTGCCCCTGTCTCGAGCGATGCTCCGGTCGCCAGTGAGGTTCTGGCTGCGCCTCAGGGTGAGACCTCTTCTGCTCCCGGTTCGGGCTGAGGTGCCAGCCGAAGCCCCTTCTGCCTGCGACGCTCCAAGCGAGGCCCCTGTCTCGGCCGAAGCCTCTGGCCGCTTGGAAACGGTGATTGACCTGGTCGAATCGCCGAGACCGGAGTAGCTCTAGGTCTTTCTTTTGTAATGTTTCTGCTTCTTGGCTTTGTAGTTCTCTCGATTATTAATGAAAAGGCCTCTTTACTTGTGCGTTTTCTCTTTGCATTTGTCCCTTTTCCATTTCTGTATGTGCAATGAAAGGTTGTTAAATGCCTTTACGTATGGCGTGGCCCTTGAGGTAGAAAGAGTCAAACTGTTAGTGCTGACTCTCCGTATTCTGGAGACCATAAGTAGCAATAACAAGGTGGCGCAGCCGACGAGGGGAATCGGACGGATGCCTCCACGTGGCGTCACAAGGATCGCTGGTCAACAGCCGTTGCATCCCTAGCAACGCGTGGGAGACTTCGCCTTCATAACTTCTTTCGGAGATCGGGCCCTTCTTCTCCCTATAAATAGGGATGGATAGCTCGCCATGGAGAAGAAAAGAACTTAGCTGTAGGAACTATGCCTGGGAGATGTCCGAAATTGTATGATCCGGGGGGAGCCCGCGCTTCAGTGGAGGGTCCTCCCCGAGGGGGGAGGCCCGTCGTGGTCTGCGCGCTCTCTGAAGATGTTCCTCGTGGTCCCCGCGCTCTCTGAACGCGGGTCCACGGCCATCCGTCCCTGGCCAGACAGAGTGAGGATGCGTTGCACCGTGGCGCTGCAACGTAACCGGGGGACGGTGGCGCCTTCTCGTCCGACACGACCCTGTGCGTCCGTCGTACGGAAGGCGGGATGAGGTCCTGCTGTACCGGGAGGTTTCTTCAAGCTTGGCTGGTCCGATTGGCCACCGAGGGTGTTGCGGAGCTCCGCGGGGTTCAGGGCCTCTGAACTGGAGGGCTCTACGATCGCTTTGGTCTAACCAACCACAGCGTATTGTAGAGCTCACTGAAATTATGCGTCGCTCAGTCTCCAGGTGTCGATCCGGTGTCTTCGACGTCCTCGACGTCTTCGATCCAGAGACTCCCAGTGGTTTTATTTTCTGTTTTTAGAGGACTGCGACCCTCCTCTCTGTATTTTTCTTTGTTCTGTAGCTCTTGTAATAAAGTAGCTTTCAATGAATAAAATGGCAGACTTTATGCAATCTGTTTTTCATGTACTGTTCTGAAACACTTTCTGTGCTGTGTCTGAGTGCTGGCACTGACCTTGGCCCTGATGGCTGGCTTCGCCGAAATGGCTGGTCTTGCGCCGAAGTGATCACAACGTTCTGCTGGGTGTATGCTAGGGCGAGAGTGAGTTCGGCAATGACCTTCTCAGGATGTAAGAATCCGGATTTTTAAGGAAACTTCTCTTGGCCGAACTTCCTTGGGTGTATGTATCTGTCCCGGCTGAGTGTGAACTCGAAGCCTTCTCCATGGCCCAAGGCCAGGAGCTTTAGGAAAAGACCGAGTCCGGCTCGAGGTCTAGTCCAGGGCGGAGGACCCATCCCGGCTGAGTGTGAACTCGAAGCCTTCTCCATAGCCCAAGGCTAGGAGCTTTAGGAAAAGACCGAGTCCGGCTCGAGGTCTAGTCCAGGGCGGAGGACCCATCCCGGCTGAGTGTGAACTCGAAGCCTTCTCCATAGCCCAAGGCTAGGAGCTTAGGAAAAGACCGAGTCTTGCTCGAGGTCTAGTCCAGGGCGGAGGACCCATCCCGGCTGAGTATGAACTCGAAGCCTTCTCCATAGCCCAAGGCTAGGAGCTTTAGGAAAAGACCGAGTCCTGCTCGAGGTCTAGTCCAGGGCGGAGGACCCATGCTGTCGGAGTCAGTCAGAGAGAGACAAGTTGATAAAAATGTGAACGCTGCTTTCATTGATTCTGAGATTCATTACAGCTTTTAGTGATAAAATTTCTTTAGGTGGGATGCATTCCATGGCCTCGGCAGTGGCTTGCCCTCTAAGTCTTCGAGCTTGTAGGCTGACTTTCCGGCTAGTGAAACTACTCTGAACGGGCCATGCCAGTTCGGGGCAAGCTTCCCCTCGTTCGGTTCTTTATCAGCTGGCAAGGTCTTCTTCAGAACCAGCTCTCCCGCAGAGAATCTTCTTTCTCTGACGTTTTGATTGTATGCCCTGACTAACCGTTGCTGATAGTCGGTCAGTTTCAGGGCTGCTGCTTCTCGTCGTTCGTCTGCCAGCTCCAGCTCCATTGCCAGGTTCGTCTCATTCCGGCCTTGGTCGACCAGCTCTGTCCTTAGGGTAGGAAGGCCGATTTCCAAGGGAATGACCGCCTCCATCCCGTAGGCCAGAGAGAAAGGTGTTGCCGAAGTGGACCTCCTTGGAGTTGTCCTGTATGCCCACAGCACGCTCGGAAGCTCTTCTGTCCATCTGCCCTTTGCCTTGCCCAGTCGCTTCTTCAGACCGTCCAGGATCACTTTGTTGGAGATTTCTGCCTGACCATTACTCTGTGGATATGCCGGGGTGGAGTAATGGTTTCTGATGCCATACTCTTGGCAGAAATCTCTGAAGGATTTGGAATCGAACTGAGTTCCGTTATCCGAAATCAGGGTCCGGGGGATGCCGAACCTCGTGAGGATGTTTTTCCAGACGAAGTTCCTGGAGTCCCTGTCCGTGATAGAAGACAACGGTTCAGCCTCTATCCACTTGGTGAAGTAGTCCGTAGCCACTATCAGCCATCTTTTGTTCCCTGGAGCTCGGTGAAGAGGCCCCACAATGTCCAGGCCCCATTGAGCGAAGGGCCATGGACTGGAGAGGGGGCTCAGATCCTGCGCTGGCTGATGGAGTGAGTGGGAGAACTTCTGGCATTTCTCGCATTTTCTGGCGTAGACCTGGGCGTCCTTCTGCATGTAGGGCCACCAGTAGCCCTGGCTGATGGCTCTGTAGGCCAACGACCGACCTCCTATATGGCTGCCGCAGATTCCTTCGTGGATCTCGTACAGGAAGTCGTCCACCTTGGTCGGGTGGACGCATTGGAGGTATGGACCTGTGAAAGACTTCCTGTAGAGTTTGCCTTCTGGAGAGAGCCAAAAGCGGGCTGCCTTGAGCCTGATCTTGTGGGCTTCAGTCTTGTCCTCGGGGAGCTGGTCATCCTTTAGGTAGGCGACGATTGGATCCATCCAGCTGGGGCCGAGGTCAGCACAGAGGACAAGCCGAGATGACTGGAGTTCTAGACTTGACCTTGATACAGACCCGACCTCGATGGTCCTCTTCTTTCCTGCTTCAACAGCGGAGGCGAGGTTTGCAAGCGCATCTGCGTGCGAGTTGGTATCTCGGGATATTTGCCTGACCTCGGCTTTCTGGAATTGGGAGAGTAGCTTTTTCGCGAGGGCTAAGTAGGCCGCCATCCTGTCGTCCCGGGCCTGATAGTCTCCAGCGAGCTGGCTAGTCACCAGTTGAGAGTCGCTGAAGATCTCCAGGTGCTGGGCTCCGAGGATTTGGGCGCTGTTCAACCCTGCAATCAGTGCTTCGTACTCTGCCTCATTATTTGTCGCCTTGAAGTCCAGGGTGAAAGCCTGCTCTATGACCAGTCCTTCTGGCGATTGGAGAACTATGTCGGCGCCAGCTCTCTTGGAGGTGGACGACCCGTCGACAAAGATCTTCCATGCCGAGGTGGGAGACTGCTGGACTTCTGTTTCTATTGGCTCTTGCCCTGTGCCCCCCAGTGCCGTGCCGAGCTGGGTCGGAGCCGGGTTGGGGCAGGCGAATTCGACTATGAAGTCGGCCAGAATCTGGGCTTTGATCGCAGTTCGGGGACGGTACTGTATGTCATATTGCCCCAGTTCAACTGCCCACTTCGATATGCGCCCTGAAAAGTCAGCTTTTTTTGAACAATGAACGGAGTGGGTGCTCCGTGATCACCACAATGGTGTGGGACTGAAAATAATGGGAGAGCTTACGGGAGGCGGTGATAAGAGCCAACGCAAGCTTCTCCAATAGGAGGTACCTGGTCTCGGCATCGAGCAGGGTCTTGCTCGTGTAATAAATCGGCTTTTGAACCCCCTCGTCCTCCCTGATGAGGACGGAGCTCACTGCGTGATCCGAGACCGCGAGGTATAAATACAGAATCTCCCCCCAGTTGGGGTGGAGAGTAATGGTGGTGACATCAAATAAGTTTTGAGTGCGGCCAGTGCCTGGTCGCACTCAGGGGTCCATTGGAACTTCAAATTTTTCCTCAAAAGCTGGAAAAAAGGCCTGCACTTATCTGAGGAGCGGCTGATGAAGCGATTGAGTGCGGCGGCCATTCCTGTAAGCTTTTGAACTTCCTTTGTGGTGGAGGGGCTTTGGATGCCCTGGATGGCGGCGATCTGTTCCGGATTGGCCTCTATCCCCCTCCGCGTTACCAAGCTGCCGAGGAACTTGCCAGAGGCTACGCCGAAGGCGCACTTGGAAGCGTTGAGCTTGAGCTTGTATGCGCGAAGGATGCTGAAGACTTGGCCGAGATCCGCCAGGTGGTCGCTAGAGCGCAGGGATTTGACGACCATGTCGTCGATGTACACCTCCACCGATCGGCCGAGCTGGGCCTGAAACATTTTTGTGACGAGGCGCTGATAGGTCGCCCCCGCGTTCTTCAGTCCGAAGGGCATCACTTTATAGCAGTAAGTGCCGCGGGGGGTGATGAACGATGTTTTCTCCTCGTCAGGCTCGTAGAGCGGGATCTGATGGTAGCCGCGGTAGGCGTCAAGGAAGCTCATTCGGTCGTGGCCAGCGGTGGCGTCAATCAGTTGGTCAATTTTCGGGAGGGGAAAACTGTCCTTAGGGCAAGCCCTGTTCAGGTCAGTGAAGTCTACGCACACCCTCCACTTTCCAGTTTTCTTCTTGACCACTACGGTGTTGGCCAGCCATACCGGGTACTGGACTTCCCGAATGACTCCGGCTTTGAGCAGGTTGTCGACCTCTTCGACGACCGCATCTGTCTGCTGCAGCCCGGTCCTGCGGGCCCTCTGCACTACCGGCTTGTGGTCGGGGTCGACGTTAAGCTTGTGGCACATGACCTCAGGGTCGACCCCGGGCATCTCACTTGGATTCCAAGCGAAGACGTCCACATTCTGCACCAAGAACCGAGAGAGTTCGGCCCTTTCTTCGTCCGACAGCTGGGTGCCGATCAGGAAGAAACGGTCTGGGTCTGCCGGGTCTAGCCTGACCTCGGCTAGGTCCTCGATGCTCTTCTTCTCAGGGTCCCTGCCGATCTCGTCGAGGCCCTTCTCAAACTCGGCCAGGTTGACGCACCCCGGCTCCTTCACTGCTGGGACTGCGGCCAGCATGCACTGCCTAGCCTGCTGCTGGTCTCCCTTTACTGTGACTACTTCCATCTTGCCTTCCTCGCTCTCGTGGACGAACTTCAGCTTTTGGTGGAAGGAAGATGGAACTGCCTCTAGCTTGTGGAGCCACGTTCTGCCCAGAATGACATTGTAGGGGGAAGGGGCGTCCACAACCAGGAAGTCGGTCTGCACGGATGCTCCATCAACTCGGGTTTCCAAGGTGATCCTACCCTTGGGATAGACTGGCGTGGCTGATAATCCTAGCAGGGGTGCTCGGACCTCCGTGAGGTCTGCTTCAGAGAGCTTCATCCTCTTGAAGCAGTCGTAGTAGAGGACCTCGGAGGAGCTGCCGGAGTCGACGAGGATCCTCTTCACTGTGAAGTCTCTCAGCTTCATGGTGAGGAGCAGGGGGTCGTTGTGAGGGACCTGGACTCCCTCTAGATCTCGTTCCGAGAACGAGATGGCGGGTCGGTCGCGGCGGGCTTTCTTGGATGCCGGAGCGAGTTCGGCTTTCATTACTTCTTTCTCGTGCGAAGCCCGCCTGGCTTCGGCACGGGTCTGAGAGCTTCCCCGGGATGAGGAAGCGGGATCTGGGGACGCCAGATGGATCACATTGATGATCTTCTCTGAGTCCTCGCTGTCTGGGGCCTTGGCCGTGCTCTGTTGAACTCGGCCCTCGCTGCCGCCGGCGTCACCTGCCTTGACGAACTCTGGGATGTGGCCCTCTTCGGCCAGCTTCTCCAGGTACTCCTGCAAATTCCTGCAGTTTTCGGTTCTATGCCCGTTGCCCTTATGGAAGGAGCAATAGAGCTTGCTTCGGGGACCTTCGGTGGGCTCGTTCTTCAAGGGTGGAGGATACTTGAAGAACGGCTTGGTTCTGATCTTGGCCAGGATGCGGTAGATCGGCTCCTTGAAGACGACGTTGACGCTCTGACTGGCGCTGGGAGGAGGTCTGGGCTTCCAAGTGCCCCCAGTCCTAGATGACGAAGGCTTCGCCGAACTGGAGACCCAGTCCCGCCTGGACTCCTGCTTCTGGGAGGGCCTCCCACCTCTCTGCCGAGGTTGGCCACTCTTCTGCTCGGGCTCTGGATGCCCGTCCTGATCCCTGGCCCGGATCTCGTCTTCTTCTTGGGCGACGAAGCGCTTTACCCGGGACATCAATTCTGGCATGGACCCTGGGGAGTCCCCAGCCAAATTCTTCCGCAAGTCGTGGCCGGGGATCAGGGCATGCTGGAAAGCGTAGATCGCTATCCCGTCCCTCGAGCCCTCGATCTGGCTGTGGACCGCCCAGAATCGCTGGGCGAAGTTGGAGAGGGTTTCGCCCTGCTTCATTCTCAGGGCGAGGAGGTCCCCTTCCTTCTTGGGGACGACGATGTATGCTTGGAACTTCTTCAGGAAGGAGAGCTGGAGCTCCTTCCAACTGGAAACTGACTGCTCCGGGAGAGAGCAGAACCACTTCAGGGGGAGGCCACCCAGACTGGACGAGAAGATTTTGCAGTTCAGGTGACCCTCGTTCCCCCAGATTGACATCTTCTGGGAGAAGTGTCGGAGATGTGCAGATGGGTCGGACAGTCCGTCGTAGGGGATGAACCGTGGGACGGAGAACTTTCTGGGCAAGGGGGTGCTCTCGATCTCTTTCGTGAAGGGCGAGCCCCCCAGATCAGTGTGACCGCAGATCTGCTTCTGGTCCTGCAGGTCCAGGTTGTGCTGGAGAGCTAACCGGACGCGTTTGTCGAATCGCTCCTGCTCGTCGTCCTCCTCAGGGGTCTGAACTCTGGACTTTCGCTTGGGATGGTTCGGGCTGCGATGGCTATGAGTTCGGCCATCGCGACTGTGGTGACTCCGGCTGTTGCTCGAGCCTTCGTCACGAATCTGGCTCCGTTTCTGGTCCAGATGATGCCTCAGATCCTCGCGGGGAGGCCGGGCTGCCTTGCTGGGAGCGTCCTTCTTTTTCCCTTGAGGCTCAGAGACTTCCCTCAAGGAGGCAGTTTGCACTGCCCTCAACTGCTGCTGGAGCTCGCAAATCAGCCGCTCTTGCTTCTGGAGTTGCTTCTGGAGGAGAGCAGCTTCAGGAACCTCTCCAGTGGCAGGGGGTTGAACGTGGCGCGTCTCTCCTACGGCCACGGCTTTGTCCTTCCGAGGACGCTCGTGCTGACGCTCCTTGCGTCTGGGCGGCACGATTTCGTCCGCTGAGGGGGAGGCCTCGACTCCCTCTTGAAATGGGATTTCAACAAAGAGTTGGGAGCCCAGGCGACCCTCACCTGCGGATGTGCCTTGGACCGTTCGGGACCGTCCCTGGGGAGGGACGTCCGTTGACGGCGGTAGCATTTCGAGAACTGGTCTTGAAGATTCTCCGCCTTTCTTAGCCTTCGGCGGCATGGCTTCTGAGAAGTTGTGGTTAAGGAGGTTGGGAAGGTTTTGAGAGGTTGGGATATTACTTCCCCACAGACGGCGCCAATTGTAGGTGCAGAAAATAATGACCCACAATAAGAAGGTGCCTTATAGGACTTATCCGAGAAGATGATGATAATTGGGATTGACTGGATGCCGTCCGAAAGCCTGAAAAGGAAGAACGCACGGTCAGAGGACCCTGGCCTGGGCGGCGCAAGGCTCTCCGATGCCAAAGTCAGTGTATGAACTGGAACGAAGGTAGGAGAGGAAGAAGAGAGACAGAGTAACGGCTCTGATATGGAAAAAATGGCATACCTTAGATGGTGGGTTGAGCCTCTATTTATAGAGTTTGAATCGTATCTTTGGTAGATATTGTGATGTGGGTCCCATGATTTGACTAGGAAGTCACAATCAGCCCACATTGCATTAATTGTGGTCCAATCCAGCCCACTATGCATTAAATGTCCGTCGGGTCAGCCCACGTCGCATTTAATGCACATCTTGTTGGGCCAGATCCTGTTGGGCGCCTTTGGCGGTAGGGGTACCAGCGGATCTGCCCTCGGGCCCTGCCCTGATGTGGCCTCAGCCGCTGGATGCTGCTCTGTCATGGATCTGGCGAAGATTACGGGCGGCTGGATGTCGCGTCTGTCTCACTTGCTCGTGCCCCTATCCCCCCACGTGCCTGATGACGTGGGGGATGAGGGGCGCCTGTGAAAGTTTTCCCGTTTCGGCTCCTGTCCCGGCTTCTTCAGCCGAGGTGGAGCTTTCTGCCGAGATGATACCAGAGGTAGCTCAGCCGAGGTGGAGCTCCTTGCCGAGGTGACGCCCGAAGCGGGTCAGTTCGGCGTTAGGCCCGGAGCTGCCTGACTTCGGCCGAGCCTCCTGTCCCGGTAGCCGGGGTGAGCTTGGTGCCACGTGGATGGCACGAGGAGGGCACGTGAGAATGCTTAACCTCATCTGATGGCTGCGATTAACTTAATCCTGTGGTTCTGGAAATCTCCCCACACACATGTTATACAAATATTAAATACCCATTCGGATTTAGACTAAAGGAGGGAGGAGGAGAAAAAAAATTTGTGGAGTTCATCTTTCCCTATTTGAATCTCACTTTAGGGAGAAAAAATGATTCCTTTGTTAATTGACATACAATTCATTATAGCCCTAAAGTCAATCAATTGTGATTTTTTTGCATATCCGAATCACCACAAATTATTATAAAATTCATTAATTTTCCTTTATACAAGAGCTATTAGTAAAATACATTGGAACATAATACATAGCATGCATACCAAAAGTACTTCAAATATCAAAGGCGAACTCCCCAAAAAAAAAAAAACAGTGCATTAAATCAACTTTGCTTTTAGGAAAACAGCATTAAAAGAAGATGGAAATGAACATGCAATTATTACCTTGATATTTCATTACATGGGAAAGTGAAGCTCCAATCTACTTCGAAGGTTGTAAATGGGTATTCAATTATACAAGTATTCAAAGTTGATCTCTGGTTCCAAATAAAAAAGGCCTAGAACTTATTTTTGGATCCAGGAGAAATTCAAATTTGAGTCCAAATCCATGCATATTGGTTCCAAAATATTTAGATCGGAAACGAATCCTAGTATGTTCCGACTTTAGATCCAAATACAAGACAATTACATTCATATATAGAAATTTATATAGCTTTTAAGGGTGAGACCTGGGTGATGGAGAGAGACAATTTGGATGCCCAAATATTAAGTTTCGGGTCAATCAGATGCCTATAATTCATTTATCCGTAGCCCACAAGTTTAACGACTTTATATTAAGATGAGATTTACATCGCTCCAGTCCATTTTGATCAATGAAAACTCAATGGATCCAATGCAATTCAGGGGGTCTTGTGTGTACAGATGATTTGGATGGATCATAAAATCAGCCCCACTATGTTACCCCACTATGTGTCTCTCACGGTGAGGGATGGATGCATATATATGTGTATGTATATGTAGTAATGTTCATGTACAAGCTTCCCTTACCGTCTTATAGGATAAGAAACCTCATGGGGCCACTTACTGGTCCATCCAAGCGGACCATCCAAACCAACCCCTCTATTTACATTGGACCATCCGAGCTTTGATAGATTTGAATGGAGTGAACCATTGGACTTAGGGCCAATTTTAATATTTTATATAAAGTCATTAAACTCATGGAGCACGGATGAATGAGTTACAAGTATTAGATTGGCTTAGATCTTTCGATCCCCTCGTGTTCCATGATTTGTGAGGTCCCAAGTGTGCTCCACTATGTGACTTATAAAGTAAAACGGTAAGGGAAGCTTCTGTAGGAGCATAAGTAATGCTCCTGTACAAGCTTACCTTACTGTCTTACGGTACAAGCCACCTCGTGGGGCCACCTACTGGTCCATCTGATCGGACCATCCAAACCAACCCGTCCTAATTTTAATTGGGTCGCACTGGGCTTTGATAGTTTCAAATGGAGTGAATCGTTTTATCGAGGGACAATTTTATTGTTTTAGATAATTTTAAGCTCTTTTATATGCATCTTATTTCGGTTTTGGATTTACAACTAAATCCATTTTTTTTAAATTAATGTCAGAACCAAATACAATATATATATATATAGGTTCCATGTCGGAACTAGATCAAGATTCAAGTCTAGATCCACCATGGAATGAACCGTTTGCATCCCGGCTGCATCCATGGACGGACCTACATGTAGATGACCAGGGGCTGTGGCCCCAGGTCTATTTTGAAACTACTGGAGAATTAGATGGGCTTGAACCTGTCCCACTTATAACTAATAAATAGTCGCCCCACGTCTAAACTATATGATCGCCCCACGTCACAAAACCTTGGTAAAAACATTCATGTCTTTTGACATTTTCTTCCCGCCGAAATTATCAGATCATCTTCGCATTGTTCTCTTTCGACATCTTCTTTATATTGAGAGTGTGAGATCTGTAAAGAAACAGGTCAGCAGCAGGTCAGCTGGACCAATGGGTCAGCCCACAACCCATGTATTGGGTCAGCCCACAAGACATCATTGTATGAGTTGTCACTAGATATTAGATAGATATTAGTTTCCCTAACTATGCTTGTAATCTTGTAATCAGATCTTAATCAGATCCACTAATTTAGGCTACAGTGTTATATATGTACCCTTCGTCAATACAATGAAACATAGAAAATCTTCTTGCAAACTTCTCTCTCGTCTGCATGTCTCTCTATTCTCTTGTATGCTTTTAGGTTGTTTCAATATCATCTTACATGGTATCAGAGCCTGATCATCTGTCCATTCAAGCATAAGAGTAGCACTTCGACAGTTCAGTCATCTGTGGGAAGCATTGCGTCTGCTGTGATCAAGGGTGGCCCACTTGCTGATCATTTTTTTGTCAACGAAATCTCCCTATCTTGGTCGCCAATCACTCTTGGGAATTCTATACAATTTTCCCAGATTTTATGCTCATCTGAGGTAGGCCATTTGATCTGATCTGTCACTGTCATCTTTGTGCAATTAGTTTTCATCAAATCCGTTCAGAATTTTTGTTTCTCAAGCAATCACCTTCATTCCGGTTAGAGGTGTTTCGGATTTTTGAAACAAAGATCACTGTGTGATCTGCTATCCAATTGATCATCCAGTGGGGCCCACAGATCAGATCTGTGCCTAGATTCAAGGTCGCCTGGACCTATTTATTGAATTTTTCATGATCTGCTTCGGTTTTGTGGTTGGATTTCCATTCTGACTTGGATTTGGGACTGGATTTCACATATATTCCATCTGTGAGAAATTTGTTGTTCCAATGTCTTCTGATCGAATTGTTTTGGGTATTACTGTCAAACTTGATGGCACCAATTATCCCTATTGGTCCCATCTCATGCAAAATTTCCTCAAATGTCAAAAACTGTGGAAATATGTTGCACAACAGATCCCTACACCAGATAGTAAGGCTGATACGTTTGAGGAATGGGAAGCTTCTGTCGGGAAAATAAACTCTTGGATTGCCAATTCAGTCACTCCATCTATTGGGAATCAGTTGGCTAAATTCAATTATCATGAGGCTGCTTGGGATTGTTTAGCACGCTTATATACTCAGTCAAATGCAACTCGACAGTATCAGTTAGAATGTGAAATAAAAAATGCAGACTAAGGCACTGACTCCATTCATGATTTCTTTATCAAAATGACTGCATTATGGGATCAACTGGCTCTAATGGAACCCACTTTTAAAACTACTGATGATGCTCACACCTTTGAAGTCTATAGGCAGCAGACTCGCCTAGTTCAGTTTCTTATGGCCCTCCGCCCTGATTTTGGACATGTTCGTGGTCAGTTATTACATCAGACACCACTGCCTTTCGTTGATACGGCACTCTCAGAACTTCTGGCAGAAGAGCAAACTCAGCTTTCTCTTACAAGTAAGAAACAAGTGGAACCCACACATGTTCTATCTGCAAATGTTAGTACCCAACAGAATGATCGCTCTTTTACTTCTGGTACCAATGACTTTTGCAACTATTGTAAGAAGAAAGGACATTGGAAACGGGATTGCCCAATCAGACCTCAAAGGCCAAACAATAAGAACAAACAATCTGGTGCGCAACTCAGTTGTGGTCCCATGCAATCTTATCCACAGCGACCCTTTGAGGCTAATGTTACTGAAGATGATTGTTTTGTGCCTCCGCAAATGGATCTTACATCTCAAATTCAGGCTATGGTTGATGAGTGCATTCAACAATTGTTTCTGGCTTCCTCCACTGGTTCTGCTTCTTAGATGGCCACTACACCCTCAGCCTCTGGTTCTGCCATGACCATTTCTGGTCCGTCACGTACTCTTGATTCTACATGGATTTTTATTCTGGTGCATCCTATCATATGAAAAATGATGTTTCCAAACTTCATAATTGTTATACCCCTGCTAGTTCTCTCACCATCCATACAGTTGATGCCCTCTCCCAGTCTCCCTTATTGGCTCCATTTCAAATAAGTTGATCTCTCTTCCTAATATTTTGTGTGTTCCTCACCTTTCTATCAACTTAATCTCTGTTAGCCAATTGACTTCATCTGGATTTCTTGTCTCATTTTCTTCTACTGGTTGTTCTGTACAGGATCCGCCCACAGGGAGATAGATAGGACCGACCTTAGGTCAGGAGGATTTTACTATCTCCACTCACTGCATCTTCCATCCTCCAGCATATCCCCTGCCGCACTTGTTTCATCTACATCATCCTTTGCCCTTTGGCACTCTCGTTTAGGCCATTTATCTTTAAATAAAATGAAGCTTTTATTTACTAGTGGTGTATTTGGCAACATTTCTGTATCAAACATTTCTACATGTTTTGGTTGTCAATTTGGTAAACAACATGCTTTCCCTTATAATAAAAGCACTTCTTTTACTACTGCTCCTTTCGCTTTGGTGTATTCTGATGTCTAGGGACCTGCCTCTCAGCCCACAAAAGGTGGTTCCATTTATTATATGTTGTTTATTGATGATTTCACTAGATATACTTGGTTGTATTTAATGAAAAAACATTCTGAGTTATACACTATCTACACTGCTTTCTCCACCATGGTTTCCACTCAGTTTAATACGAGGATTAAGATATTCAGGTCTGACTCCGGGGGAGAATACATGTCCCAGAAATTCCGTTCTTACCTAACCAGCCAAGGGACTCTAGCTCAATTATCCTGTCCTGCCACACCACAGTAAAATGGTGTAGCAGAGCGGAAACACCGACATATCCTATAAACTGCTAGATCCTTGATTAATTCCTCACATGTTCCTCTGCAATTTTGGGGGGAAGCAGTCTTGACTGCCATCTATCTAATTAACAGAACACCATCCTCTGTATTATCTGGCACATCTCCCTATGAAAAATTGTTCTCCTGTAAACTTGACTTGTCCTATCTCAAAGTTTTTGGCTGCACCTGTTTTGTTCTGTTACATGCTAATGAGAGAACCAAACTTTCCCCAAAATCCACTGTCTGTGTTTTCTTAGGGTATGGCATCGAAGAGAAAGGCTATCGATGCTATGATCCTAAAACCAATAGGTTACGGGTCTCTCGTAATGTCACCTTCTTGGAACATATCCCTTTCTATACATTACCTACTCAATCCCCTACTCCTGAGCAACCTACAGTCTATCCTCTTGATCCCTTTCCAGACCTGTTTCCCTCCGATACCCCTTCTCCTCCACCCCTGCAAGTATATCATTTTCGGCCCAAACCTCCATCTGCTCCGTTGGAATCTACAGCCCCACCTCCTCCTTCTGATCATGGGCCTATCTCCTCTGCTCCAGATGTGCAGGATCCTCCTCCAACTCAAAGGTATCCAGTGCGCACCAGAATCCCTCCCTCTAGATTTGGCTTTGTTTGTATTGATCATTTTTCTCCATCATATAAGTCCTAGCAGCAATTCATACCTTGGCAGAACCACAATCCTATAAGGAGGCCGTTGCTCATCCGAACTGGAGGTCTGCCATCGCAGAAGAACTTGCAGCTCTGCAGAAAACTCAAACATGGGATCTTGTTTCTCTTCCCTCCGGAAAACGGGCTATTGGCTGCAAATGGATATTTAAGATCAAGACCAAATCTGATGGCTCTGTTGATCGTTACAAAGCTCGCTTAGTGGCAAAAGGCTACACACAAGAATATGGGGTAGATTATGAGGAGATTTTTGCTCCGGTTGCTAAGATGACAACTGTTCGTACTTTTATCTATGTTATTGCTGTTCGACACTGGCCACCCTATAAGCTTGATGTCAAGAATGCTTTCTTGAATGGACTCCTTCAGGAAGAAATCTATATGCATCCTCCTCCAAGTGTCGTGAGACCTCCTCATTATGTGTGTCGTCTCAAACGTGCTTTATATGGACTCAAACAAGCCCCTCGTGCTTGGTTTGAAAGGTTTAGTACCAGCATTATCAGCATTGGTTTTTCCCAAAGTGCTCATGACTCCGCTCTCTTCACTCGCTATTCGCGATCTGGATGTGTTTTCTTATTACTCTATGTTGATGTTATGATTATCACTGGCAGTGATACTTCTGGTATTCTATTCTTGAAGCGTTTTCTTCATCGACAGTTTGAGATGAAAGATTTTGGTCATCTGCGGTACTTTCTGGGCATTGAGGTTGCCTACTCTCCCACAGGATACCTTCTGTCGCAAACAAAATACTACAATGAAGTTCTCCAACGGGCTGGACTCACATATCTTAAGCCTGTCTCTACTCCGATTGAACATAATCTGAAGCTTCGAACTTCTGATGGAGATCTACTTTCTGATCCAACTCGCTATCGTGAAGTGGTCGGCAGCCTGGTTTATCTGACCATTACCAGACCAGACATTGCCTATGCGGTACATGTGGTAAGCCAATTTGTTGCGCAACCCACTCATCTTCATTGGGCTGCTGTACTACGCATACTGAGATACTTACAAGGAAGTTCCTACCGCGTCATCCTTCTTTCCTCCAGTCAGAATCTTACTCTGCATGGCTATTCTGATTCTGACTGGGCAGGAGATGTCAATGATCGACGCTCTACCACAGGCATCTCTATCTTTCTTGGCTCCTCGCTCATCTCTTGGAAGAGCAAGAAACAGGAAGTTGTTTCACGGTCATCCACTGAAGCTGAATATCGTGCTGTATTTCACATTACTGCTGAAATTATTTGGCTTCGCTGGTTACTTCGGGATTTAGGAGTTCTAGTTCCTAAACCTACCCCCCTCTTTACGGACAGTGAAAGTGCACGGAAACTGGCAACAAATGATGTCTTTCACGAACGGTCCAAACATCTTGAAGTTGACTATCATTTCATTCGTCAACATGTTAGGAGTGGTACTATAAAGCTCTTTCAGATTCCCTCGGCTGCACAAATAGCGGATTTTTTCACCAAAAGCCACTCCATATCTCATTTCTCAGATCTCATTTTCAAGCTCTCGATGGTCACTTTCTCCCATCCAAAGCTTGAGAGGGGTATAAAGAAGCAGGTCAGCAGCAGGTCAGCTGGACCAATGGGTCAGCCCACAACCCCATGTATTGGGTCAGCCCACAAGACATCATTGTATGAGTTGTCACTAGATATTAGATAGATATTAGTTTCCCTTACTATGCCTGTAATCTTGTAATCAGATCTTAATCAGATCCACTAATTTAGGCTACAGTGTTATATATGTACCCTTCGTCAATACAATGAAACATAGAAAATCTTCTTGCAAACTTCTCTCTCGTCTGCATGTCTCTCTATTCTCTTGTATACTTCTAGGCTGTTTCAATATCATCTTACAAGATCCTCTTCACGGCAGTCCTCCCTTGCTTAGTCTCTCTCTCTCTCACCAAATAACCATAAATAAAGCAATCCCCTCTTTCCGGTGTAGCATAATTCTAATCACTCTATACCTAAATTTGAACTCTTAATCTTCAAATCCTAATGTAAACCTAAGTCCTAAATCACCTAATCTGAGTATATCTACAAGATGACAAATCACCATCGGGTGCACTTTAATCTTCAATTCATTCATAAATTGGGTCTTAGAGTTCATGTGTGGGTAATTTGAATTACATTTAAGTGGCGATTTTTCTTCTTTGCCATGAGCTCATGACCAACTATAGGGAAAAATTTTTACAGCTAAGGTAAGTACATGCAACCAAATTCTTTAGTCCAAATAAAACTCCTTTAGGAAACCAAATTGGGTAATTGGGTACTCACCCAAATCTCTATTTTAGGGCATTTTTTAGGATTAAAGAAAATACCATCTTAGGCTTATTTGATGGTGATGAATTGATGATAACCCAAACTTGGGAGAGATAGTGGGAAGACCCTTAATTGGGCAGGAAATCTGAGCACGAAAAAAAGTTTTGTTTCTATTTAAATGCAGTAACTTTTTTCTTCTGGTATAGTTCATGTGAGAAAAGTTAGCAAAGTCGAGCAAAAATTTAGACACACCCAAATAAAAATCCTGGGTCCGCCACTGGTTGCATCACCCTATATTCTTCTCCCCCGCACCTCTTTAATAATTCTAGAGTTCATTTTCCATAAATTCCTATATATTTTTACGCAAACAAAAAGTCTCTTAGGGACATTTGGAGACAACTGGATTAGGGCTTTCAAAATCTATGTTGAACTTTCTTTTAGGAAATCTTGGGGCATGGATTCACAGTTTTGGAATCCTAAAGTATTTTTGGGTAAGTGATAAAAATGAGATAGTTCAGTGCAAATTTCCATAGAAAAAGAAACAATCTAATCCCACTCATTGGACTTCAAAATCCTGAGAATTGTAGACTTCTGTCACGCCCTGAGCCCGAGATTTCGCATATCTCGAGGCGCAACAGACGCCCGCGTGGGAATTCGAGCCAAACTAGTTCACCACGAACGGAATTTCAACCACAGGATATCACGTGTGAGGTTTAGATTTTTCAATATGCCTATATAAATCTGTCAAATAGATATCCAATATCATAACACCCAATCATTAAGATATAGAGCATAAGGTTCATGAGCATAGATTAAATTTCAAGTTCAAATTCTAGAGATAGAGAGAGAAGAAGTAAGTTAAGTTAAGTTTACAATCCCAAAAGCTAAACAAGTTCATTAATCTACTACAAAATAAGTGGCACTTCCAAGCCACGGTCTATGGGTGGGTCATTTAACGTCCATCTCATCGTGCAAATGCCTAGAAGACATCATCAGGAGTCCATTCTGCTACACGGTGGGGAGATTCCTCCTCTCCAAAGATCTCCGGGGCAATGGCATCGATGTATTCACCTGTAACGCCAAGTGTAGCACTATTAGACTAAGCTAAGCAAGATAAACATATACAGTCCATATAACATGTATCAATTGAATAGTCAGACGGAATAAATCATATGAGATCAATGAGCGATCACTAGGCATATATCAGTGCATGGATTAGCATAAAACATACGAGTCATAGGTAACATATATACATATTATTAGAACTAGTGGGCACACCCACATAAGATATATTCTCTCAAATTAATTATGTAACATGAAAATAAAATGAGAGTAGAACAGGACAGAATAGGGCGGCGCTATTAGGAGACAGAGGTAAACTCTCCATCGTATACCTAGGGTGCCGATCAACCCTCAGAATAATTTTCCATCTGCAGAGGGCCAGAAGTAATTACTAAACACACATTTAGCCGGGTTCGACTTAGATAGGGTCGAAGCTAAGTGGTGCCGACTAATAGAGTGCAATGTACAATTAACAGATCAGGTACAGAACAGTGTTAATCAGATACATGACAGATGCAGGACATATACAGGACATGTCATATAAATAACAAAAATCGGAACTTACTGAAATATACTGAACAAAACCAGAAATAAATGTAATATAACAGATGTGTAACAGAAAATACATAACTAAAAAGAAGCATGATCAAGTCATACTAGAATACTGGAAACGGAATGCAATCATGTACATATAGATCATATACAGAGTCAAGATGTAATTCAAGCTAAGCCTACGGTCTTGGGAACACTCGTGGTCTTCACCGTCCAACTCGGGGTAGTACTAAGGATTTCAGCATTGTTGGGCTACAAAGAACCCCTTGGCGTTACATAATTAGGATGCCAAATTCCTTAATATAACACATTTGGTTCGGTACAATTCGAAGAACACAAGGTCCCTTGTGGGTACGGTTGCTCAATCCATATCCATAATTAAAAAAACTCATTGGTCATGATAAAATTTTAGGGTGCACATCCTATAGGTTCATCTATCAGGCCAATCAACTAGAACAAGCTATGGTTCAATATCGATTTCATGGAAACATCCATTTGTCACATAAATGTAAAATCTTACATTTATTATTTTCTAAGATCCAAATCAAATAAATTTATTCCTTTTGTTGGGTTCTACACATCATGAGCTTTCCAACCGTATGTAGATCTCCAAAAACGGACATACGGTTAAAAAGTTATGGCCTTTGGAAATCTGCATACTGCATGCGTCAGGTTCGCTCGAGCGCCCAGATGGTCGCTCGAGTGGACCCCAAACAGAGAGTTGTCCGCTAGATCGGACCAAAGTTCGCTCGAGCGGACTCTCGCAGAGAGCCCTTCGCTCGAGCGTGCACTCACTCTCGCTCAAGCGAATTGTCAAATCCTGGGTCCGAAAATCTGTATCTTCTCTTATTCCGTCCAGACCATTCAAGGCATTCTTCCTAGTTTTAAACCACTACAAATGGGTATCTTTGAGCTTCCAAAATGCTCATAAAACATCAATCAATCCCATTAACAAAAAAAAGAAAAATCATCTATTAAAAACCATTTTTGAGCAAGAAAAGGGTATCTACACAAGATTGCTTATATTCAAGAGACAAACAAGGAAGCATGCATACAAATGTATAGATTTAACTTGCCTTGGTGCTAGAATTAGGATTTCCTACACCAACCAACCTCTCTTAGCCAATCCAAGCTTCCAAACACAAAACCCCTAAAAATGCAAGCTCAGAATGCACCTAAAATGGTGAAAACGAAATGGAAGAAAATGAATGAGGAAGAAGATGATGCATGCACGAAATCTCACATCCTAGAACTGAAGTCAATAAAAAGGAAATGATTATTAAGGATGAAGCTTACCAAGAGCAAGAAAATGTAGAGATGGAGGAGGTTCTTGAGCCTAGTAAATGATCTCCTTGCCAAGGAAATGAAGACAATGAAGTGGTAAAAGGAGATGATTCAGCTGGGAGTAATGAAGGAAGAAGAGAAATGGAAGAGGAGAAAAGCTCTCAGTTGTTGGAAATGGAGAAGGAAAGAAGAAGAAAAGAAGAAATGGCTGGGTTGGGGCTTATAAAGCCAAACTTTCCCTACGTTGCATGCAAGTCCACAAAAGGACTGAAAATCTCAAGAAAGGGCCTGGGTTAAGTGAATGGGCTGGGAATGGGACTAATGGAATCCAAAAACGAATGGGCCAAATTAAGCATGCAAATAACAATCCATGAAATGCACTATGCAATGCATTAAAAACCCAAAATTTCTAAATACACACAAAACCCAAAACACTCCAAAAGTCATAATCTACCCCACTAATTCTACCTAATCAAATCCAATCACAGTCAAAATATCCATTAAGCAATTAATCTAAATTAATTAACTCTAAAATGAGATTAAGGCGGGTCGGGGTATTACAACTTCTACCTAAACTTTTTTGGAAAAAAAAAAAAAAAAAACTACACTAAGAATCAGATTAACACATTTTTTATTTTTTTTTTGGCTAGAAGGTAAGTTTGTATTAAAGAAAGAAAGGAGCTGAGCTAAGAGCCCCCAGATTAACACATCTTAAAAAGAAGAAGAAGATTTTCCCACAGATACAGTGATGGATAAATGTCTCATGGTTGTTTTGTTTGGAAAATTTAATGAAGTGTTTGGGTAGGTAGACACCTCTACAGGTTTCAAAACTGTGATTTAGAAAATTTTCAGGTTTTCTTTGTTCTACTTTCTCACTTAATTCTTTTCCCTCTCTCTCTCTCTCTCTTTCAAGGACTTTTTCCTTCTCTTGAATAGAACCAGTGGAGTTGGAAGAAATCGACCTTGACAACGACTAATTTCTGTATACGTTGTGCAGTTGGAGGAAGGAATGCAGGCAAACCCCCACCAAGTTTGGGATCCTAATGGGCATCCAGTTACATATGGACGACAACAAGCCCCACCACAGAGTGATGGATTCTTCCATCCCTTAGAGACGTGTGAACCCACTCTCCATATCGGGTATGCCTCCCAACTTTTGTCAATAAATTTAAGGCCTTCAATGGGCATCTCAGACCATGTTATGGAACCAAAACTCCAAATCGCGGAGTCACAAGCTTGTTCGGACAAGGCTTTGATGATGATGGTGGTGATGATGATACCATTTACATACCTGCTAATTGATAACTCTAGTTAAGTAGGATTCCAATTATGGAATATCTTATAATAAATTTTGTCCCTTCACACTGGTCATTCTTGAATTGTTGCACTCTCTCCAATTGAGCACTTACCATACTTTGTATAATAATAATAACAAGCAGCAGCAGCTTGCCATCCCTACTGCAGAAAGATTCTGTAGTATCTGTTAGCTTATTCCTCAAAAAATAAACGATGAAGTCTTCTTCTCCGAGGAACAGCAAAATAGCTCACACTTAGATTTTCTGTATTTCTTAGGTACCAGCCAGCTGATCAAATATCGATTGCCGCACCTGGACCGTGTGTGAATAACTACATGCCAGGATGGCTTGCATGACGTACGAAGGCCGTTGATCTCCATGGCCATGGTATGTATGCTTGGGATATAACATTTGTCTCACAATGGTACCTTATGCCATATGGTCTTGATTTTAATTGACGCATTGTAACCTTAATATCTCTTTAACTACAGCAAATCTATTTGAACTCTCCTTGTTGTTGGAGCGTTTGTAAAAGGATGGTGCATTTGTGTTGTGAGTGTGGATGGGAACTTTCTTTAAAGGGAATAGGGGAATGATTTTGACTTCTGCAGGAGGAAAGGTTGTGTGGGAGAGGGCCAGTGGTTGAAGGTGCACAATCAAATCATTTCTGAAAAGGTTCAATCTGAACCTTTATATTGTCCCTTTTATAGGCCTAAACTGGATCGCATGTGGTTTATTAGTTCTGATTTGTTGTCATCTCACAATTAATGATATTTGTATGTAAGGACTCCTAATGTTGTGTTGATCTGTTGGTGTCTCAGTAGATGTAGACGAATTTGAAGGGTACATGTACATCTTATTATTGTAGCAGAAAGCACCTAAGTAAAAAATGGAAGAAAAATCATCCTCCTAACTCAATAACAAAACTTTGAATTCACAAGATGTAGGGAAACCCTAAGAAAAAATTGAAATGTGTGTTACTTTCTCAATGGAAACACAACAATAACTTAATTAGCATCGAAAACCCTAACTTTTCCAAAAGAAATTTTACTAAAAATACTATAAAAAGAACCCAAAAAACACTCGATTTGACCCTAAATTACTTTTCCAGAGCTTCCATAAAATTTAGACTCAAATGGACTAAAAAAACCCCTAAAAATAAGAAAAATAGAAAACTACAGTAAATAGTAAATTTTGCATGAAAACTGCATTTAATTTTGACCTTCAAAGCTTGTCCCATTTCTCCCTTCACAGTTCTCTATGTGATAGAATATGTGTGGGGATATTTCCGAACTCACCGGAATACTGGCCTGACGCTCCATCTCGTGCTCCAGCACCAGCTAGTCCATCTAGGCGAGGCTCGGGCTCGGCGATAGTGCTAGCCTCCAGTTCGGCCAAGTAAATCCACTTCGGCCATACGCTCATAAGCTCTACCTCGGCCATGGCATCCCCAGCCCGGCTAGGGACTTCGTCCCAGTTCTCCACTTCGGCATCCCTGCAAGGTCTCCAGCCAAGTCAAGGTCGCCCCCGACCTCGGCTCACCGACCTCGGCAACACGCCCTAACTTCGGTCACAATGCCAGAGCTAGCCATGGCAGGGGCTGACAGCTGTCCTCCCATGGACGCTCAAGCACGCCACAGCACGTGCGACAAGACAGGGGCACCCCTATAGTAACTGACAGATTGCCGTCCACAGCTCCCAAAATGCCATGACAAGGCTTGATAGGACGGCAATTAAAGAAAAGTAGGCTACGATGGGACTGCGCCCTCCCTAGTACCCTGACAGAGTGGGCTATGACAAGACAGTCAACCACCCCTTTGCCTCCTCTCTTCCTTTATATAAACACAAGAACAATCCACAAGAAAAGAGAGCCAACAACGACACCACACTGCTGGTATCGTCTTCTTCCCCAAAAATCTCCTCCTACTGTTCAGTTCTTAAACTGACTTAGGCATCGGAGAGCCTTACGCTGCCCAAGCCAGGGTCCTCTGACCTACGTTTCTTCTTCATTTTCTCAGGTTTTAGGCACAGGCATCGGTGTTCCTAATCTCTTTGGATAAGTCCGTCCAGGCACCCCCCCGCCCCTTTATTGTGAGTTACATTTTTTTCACTTACAATTGGCGCCGTCTGTGGGAAACGGCTACAAAAAGTCATCTTCCCAAACACCATGCCTCGAAGAACCAGAAAGGAAAAGGAACGAACCACTGACACTGTGGACACAGCTCCCGACGGTCCCCCGCCGGGAAAGGTCAGGAGCAAAAGATCTGGCCCAGCAAGCATCCAACAGCAGGATACTCGATCGGGTTCATCCTCTAAGGATTCGACCTCGACTCTACCTTCCAAAAGGCAGTCCCTGAAGGACAACAGAAGCAACCGGGCTCATGGAGAAAGCTCGGGTAACAACCACGACTCCAGAGAGTGGCTTGATCGATGCATAGAGCAAGCAGTATGACAGAACATGGAAATGGCCGGTTTCACTCGAGTTCGGCTGAACTCTTACGATTTCGGCACATCCCCCTTCTCTCCAGAGATCAGAAACTTCCCCCTTCCTGAAGATTTCAGCGTCCCGAGGTTCGTCGTTTACGATGGGACCTCGAACCCAGCAGCACACCTCCGGCACTTCACTCAGAGGATGTCGGTGTGGGGCGGTGCAGGCCACCTGAACTGTAGAGTCTTCTCTTCCAGCCTCGGGGACCTCCCCCTAAAGTGGTTCTGCGCACTCCCCCAAGGATCGATCAAAAGTTGGCAGTAGCTCCATAGTTCCTTCATGACGAAGTTCCAAGCTCACAGGGTCATCCCCAGGTCAGCCGCCAACCTGATGGCCCTCAGAATGAAGCAGATCGAGAACGTCATGCAGTTCGCCAAAAGGTTCTGGGCTGTCTATAGCCAGATCGAGAATGCCTCAGATGCAATAGCAGTCCTGTCTTTCCAACAAGCCCTCCTACCAGGCAACAAGCTTCGGAGGGACTTGGCCATGTATCCCGTGGTCACTATGGCAGCACGAATGACCACGATAAACCGATTCGTCAGGCAAGAAGCAGACGAAGCCCGAGCCCAGGAGCATTTCAACCTTTACGAAAGTGACCAGGTAGCTTCCAGCTCGGCGGATGTCTCCAGCACGGCGACAGTCTCCAGCTCGGCAGAAGCCTCCAGCTCGCTAGCAGCCCCCAGCTCAGCAGAAGTCTCTTCCAGCTCGGGAGGCAGCTAGACGTCTCCTATCATCACTTAGCTTCGACCGCCCGTCAGCTTCGATCGCACGACCCTCTACCGTCATTTCGGCGGCACGGTCCTCTTCTGTCAGCTTCGATGGCGTCGTCAATTTCGATGACACCGGCACGACCCTCTACTGTCGGCTTCGATCGTACGACCCTCTACCGTCATTTCGACGGCATGATCCTCTGCTGTCAGCCTTGATCGCACGGTCCTCTACCACCATCAGTCATCCAGAGCCACTGAGCTCACCCTGGAGTCGTTCCATACACCCAAGCCTCTTGGCCTCCAAACGACCTCATGTTGGTCCGTCCATGTGTTGGTGTCACGCCCCCGGACCGAGGTCCCGCTAAACGAGGCCTTAATCCGGGGACGCGGCGCGACGGGCCGGAAAATTCCGCCCGCACACGCTAGTTTCCCACAGGTTTCCGCGGTAAGGATTCACGGAATCCGATCCAATAGTGATATATAAGAATCACTTTCATACAAATAAATTTCGCGGAAGCTTTGTAGCAAACATAAAAGTCTCACAAACGGGTATAAATTGAGAACGCAAGAGACTAGCATCAAAAGAGAAACATTTACTGTAGGCCCCAAAGTTAGTTTAACGTTGATACAAAAGTAAGTTGATCATTAATTACAATTTCCCAAAAGAAAATAGGCCAACAATGGCCATGACAAAAACCCAAAAATGTATAACATGAAATCCCCAAAATGTGATCGCAGCTCCAAGGTAACCCGACATCTAATTGACATCGTCGGCTGCCACTCGCCCTCCGCTGGAACTATAGGTTCCGCCTCGAAGTTGGCCCTCAACCGCGAGGGCTCGACATCTGACACCAAACAAAGAAAGTCAGACACGACGGTCTGGCAAGCAATTACAACAATAATAGGATGAAAGTAAAACAAAAACATAATAAGTGAGAGTTGCGATGAAATCACGATAATACATTGTCAAAGTAAGATAAAGAAACATCTCGATGGTTTACAAATCCAAGGCCATAATGAATAACATAAATAAATGCCATGAGATGAATATAAATGCATAAAAACGTTGGCAACCCACATAAAGCTATATTCTCCTGTTACCGAAGTAATCGGAGCAGACAAACCGTAGCCACTAAACGTGGGACTGGAACGACATAGTCGTTATCAGACAGAACCGTAGCCACTACTCTGGGACCGGATAATTACCGTTGCCATGGTCGGTACAAACAGAACCCAAACTGCAGCTGGCAAACAAAATAAAGACCCCAAGCCGGATGATCAGTCCGACAAGGTGACCTAAGCCTAGTGGTGCCATTTCAGTGAAAATCCGAAACCTCGAAGAGATACAATTCCATTTATAAGATACATTTCCAAATCGATAAGTAAACTACTCCAAACAATGCATATTGGCGGATCCGAGCAAAATAGATGAGTAGTTTTCTTCATTACTAAAACATGGGGTAACCCCCCTTCAAAACAATAAAAGAATTGGAGAAAGAACCAAACAAAAGTCGTTTTATACAAAAGGATGTATGATGGGTCGGTCGACTAAGCGGGTAGTCTCGATATACATTTAACCCCCCCTTTATTGTCAATAAAGAAAGTAATTTGGTGCCACCGAAGATCGTTGACAATCATAAGGGATTAAATGTACACTTAGACTTGAGGGTTTTCCTAAGTGGTATTGGCCATAGTTTAAGACACAACTTGCCATGAATTCTAGGCTTGAAAAGGTCGAATTGGGCTTCACTTATAGGAGAGAGTTTAGGGCTGAATTGAGCCTGGACATAGGCCCGAAGTGGGCTTGAATTATATATAATGTGTCCTTAAAAGTGTAGGTTTAAATCCCTTCTTAATCAGGCCCACAACTGTCCTTCCCCAATGCTCAAACAGTCCACTTAATCGGGCCCAATTCAGTCCTTAAAGCAGCCCAGGATTCAGGCCATAAAACAATCCATTAATAGGTCTCAAGTGGCCCAAGAACTGACCTTAAAACAGGCCCAAAGGAGCCCTGAGAACAGGCCCAAAACTGCCTTAAAAAACAGCCCAAACCCGAGCCCAGACGGAGCTGGGCTCGCTCGAGCGGACCCAGGTCCGCTCGAGCGGACCCAGACAGTAGCTGGGTCGCTCGAGCGGGCCCAGTGGGTCGCTCGAGCGGACCCAGACAGTGCCTGGTCGCTCGAGCGGACTGGGCCTGCCCAGTCCGGCCCGAGTGCAGAAATTCACTCTCCTTTGTGTTTTTCTTCCTTCTTTCTTGCTCATTTCCATTCCCTTTCCATCCCTTCTTCCATACACACTTCTACAACATATTGGGCCTCTTCTCAACCTCCACAATTCATTAAACCATCATCCACAATTATCTAATTAACACAAACTTAGCACTTTTTAAAAGAATCCATTTCTTTGAACACCCATTTGAAACAAATGAAACAAACTCTCCAAGAAACCAAAGTGAGAACAATTTTCAATACATGATAAAGCAACAACATAAATTAAGATGGCTATGACAATGATTCCTTAAATCATAATAAACATACACTAAATAAGATTAACACAAAAAGGGAAAAATCAAGAAATAAAACCAAATGAGGGAAAGCATCACATTAATGTTGGAATATACTTGCCTTTAGCCAAGATAAGCTCAAAATCACTCCTTAAACCAATCCTTAGAGCTTCAAGCTCCAAATCTACAAAAACCCCAAAAATTTCCCAAGAAACCCTAAAATGTCAACATTTGTAAATCCTCAATGAAAACCTTAGCAAATGGGACTAAAACACTCCAAATGGAGAGGAAAGCAAAGATCTAGAGTTTAGGAAACCAATGCTAACCTTGAGGAACCCTAACCAAGAAGAAAGGCTTGAAGAAGGGGCTTCTCTTAGCCCAAACTCCTCAAGAATGGTATCTTTGGGAAGCTTGAAGAGGGAGGAAGGGTTTGAGGAGATCAATCCTCCAAGAATACCTCACCAAGTGAGAGTTCCAGATGAGAGAGAGTGAGAAGGGAGAAGAGAAAAACCCTAGCCAAGGAAAGTTGCTGGAATGAAATGAAGAAGGGGAGAAGAAGAGCTCTCTTCTTAAGAGACAAGCCATTGTGGGCCCCGATCTTCACAAGCCTAGAAACGGTACTTGCGGGCCCCGAACGAAAACGACGAAGAAGACAAAATGATCGGCGAAATTTCTACTTTCCAAAAAGTATATTTTTGACAATTTCTGGAATTTTCGAAATTTGGGTACAGGTTTTGTGTGAAATGTCAGTTTTGCCCTTTTTCTCGAAAACGCGATTTCTGATCCCAAAATCAAGTTGGCCAAAACATGAAAGTTGACGATCTAGATGAAATAAGTCGAAATACACATAAATTGGGATTTCACAAGCATCATGAACAAACTCAACAATCTCACACATAATCCACGGGCGCCCCGGCCCGTGTCAACTTAAGTCAAAGGCTAATAACGGTTCTCAAAGCTAATCAAACAACCTAATCTAGCTTAATAAAATAAGCTAATCGTCCACTAAACCCCGCTTATCCACTAATCACGGTTAAAACATAATTAAATATTCAAACCTGGGTCGGGGTCTGACATCCTCCACCCCTAAGAATCACATTTGGTCCTCCAAATGATCACTAACCTCTGGGAATAGCTGAGGGTACTTCTTTTGAACTTGCTCACGAAGCTCCCAAGTAGCTTCTTCTGGTCCATGGTTCTCCCAACGGATCTTTACCCACTGAATTGTCCTATTCCTCAGTTCTTGCTCTTTGGTGTCAATAATCTCTGCCGGTTTTTCGATGTATGTGGCATCCTCTCTGACATCCAACGGCTCATGTAGTAGCACGTGCGAAGGGTCTGAAACATACTTCCTTAGCATTGACACGTGAAACACGTTGTGCACACCCGACAGTTCTGGAGGCAAAGCTAATATGTACGCCACTTCCCCGATTCAACTCAAGATCTCATACGGACCAATAAATCTCTTAGACAATTTGCCTTTCTGCCCAAATCTCAATGTCCCTCTGACCGGAGATACCTTTAAGAATACCTTGTCTCCAACTTGGAATTGGAGATCCTTCCTTCGAACATCAGCATAGCTCTTCTGTCGGCTCCTCGCAATCTTCAATTTCTCATGGATAATTCTGACTTTATCACTTGTTTCCTCAACTAAAGATGGACCATGAAAACTGCGTTCTCCGACTTCTTCCCAACACACGGGGGTTCACACTTCCTGCCATATAGCGCTTCGAAAGGGGCCATTCCTATGCTGGAATGGTAACTATTGTTATAGGCAAATTCACAAAGCGTAGATTCTCGTCCCACTGATTCTTGAAATCAAGAACACAAGCCCTAAGCATGTCCTCAAGGGTCTGAATAGTCCTTTCCGACTGGCCATCCGTCTGCGGGTGGTACGCTGTACTGAATTGAAGCTTCGTTCCCATTGATTCATGCAAAGTCTTCCAAAACCTCGAAACAAATCTACTCTCCCGATCTGAAGTGATGGAAACCGGCTGACCATGACGACTAACGATCTCTTTTACAAAAGCTTGCGCTAAAGCCAACATGTGCATCTTCTTACCGGTCTTCAAAGGAAATAAAGTGCGCTGACTTCGTTAACCGATCCACTATGATCCAAATGGCATTGTTCCCCTTGCTTGTATTCGGTAAACCTGATACAAAATCCATTGTCAGGTGTTCCCATTTCCACTCTGGGATTTCTAACGGTTGCAAAAGACCAGGGTGGTTTCTGATGCTCTGCCTTCACTAATTGACAAGTCATGCATCTAGACACAAAGGCTGTTATCTCTCTTTTCATATTGTTCCACCAAAAAACGATTCTTCAAATTTTGATACATCTTCGTACTCCCTGGGTGCACTGAATACCTCGTATTGTGAGCCTCTGCCATAATGTCATCTTTCAAATTGTCCACTTTAGGAACACAAAGTCTGCCACGGAAGTACAAAACTCCATCCAACATCTGAAAATCTGGCCTTTCCGAGATATGCTCCACAATTTTAGCCAAGTCTGGATCTTGCATCTGATTGTCCTTAATTTTCTGAATGAAGACTGGCTCGGACACTGTCATGTTTGCCAACACAACTCCATCTCTCAAAGGTTCGAACTCTACTCCCAAATCCTCAAATTGCTGAAAATTGTAAAACCCATGCAGACTGGCCAAACAAACTGATTTCCTGCTCAACGCATCTGCCAATACATTAACTTTCCCCGGATGATAGATAATCGGAAAATCATAGTCTTTGATGTACTCCATCCACCTTCCTCTGCCTCATATTTAATTACTTCTGAGAAAATAATTACTGGAGACTACGGTGATCCGAATGAACTTCAAATTTTTCTCCGAACAAGTAGTGTCTCCAACATCTTCACGCAAAAACTATGGCTGCTAACTCCAAAGCGTGCGTTGCATACTTCTTTTCAGGTTCCTTCAATGCCTCGAGCCATATGCAATCACGTTTCCATTTTGCATCAACACACAACCGAGTCCAACTCCGGAAGCATCCGTATAGATGACGAAACCACCACTCCCCGAAGGTAAGGTGAGGACAGGCGCTGAAGTTAACCTCTTCTTCACTCTCAAAACTAGCTTCGCACTCTCTGACCATACAAACGGCACATTCTTCTAGGTAACTTAGTCATTGGTGCTGCAATGGACGAAAAGCCTTGAACAAATCTCCTATAATAACCTGCCAAACCCAAGAAAACTTCTAATCTCTGTCACGTTTTTCGGTCTCTCCCAATTGATACCTGCTTCAATCTTTGACGGGTCAACTGCTAGCCCTTCTTCAGAAATAAATGTGACCAAGAAAAGAGACTTGTTCTAACCAAAACTCACACTTCCCAAGCTTCGCATACAACTGGTTATCTCTTACAACTGCAAAGAAGTCCTCAAATGTTTGCTCATGATCTTCTCTTGACTTGGAGTACACTAGAATATCATCAATGAAAACAACGGTGAACTGATCTAAATAGGGGTGCGAAAATCTTGTTCATGAGAGCCATGAATACCGCTGGTGCATTCGTCAGTCCAAAGGGCATCACCAAAAATTCATAGTGCCCATATCTAGTTCGAAAGCTGTCTTCGGGATGTCTGATTCTCTAACCCTCAACTGATGGTATCCGGACCTCAAATCTATCTTCGAGAAAAACTTTGCACCTTGCAACTGATCAAACAACTCGTCTATCCTAGGCAAAGGGTACTTGTTCTTCATGGTCACTTGATTCAACTTCCTATAGTCTATACACCTCCTCAAACTTCCATCTTTCTTCTTGACAAAAAGTACTGGGGCTCCCCATGGGGAAACACTTGGCCTAACAAAGCCCTGTTGCCCTGGTTTCCTATTGTTCGGGCAATCCTTCACTTGGTGGTCTGAGCTACCACACTTAAAACACGCACCTGAAATGCGATAACACTGCTGAGAAGAGTGATTCTTGCCATAATGCTCACACCCGCCTTGAGTTGGAGCATTCTGCTGTTTCTTTTGCTTCTTTCCTTGGTATGATTTCTGCCCACTCTGAAACTGCTGCCTCTTTCTTTGGTTGTCCTTAATAATCTGGTTGTTTATATCCTCAAACCTGTAGGCCCTTTTGATAGCTTCTTGAAAGGTGGTTGGTGGTACCACACCCAAAGCATCTCTCAAAATAATGGGGTTGAGCCCATCCATAAACTTAGTAATCTTTTTCTCCTCGGTGTCCACCAACTCTGGAGCATAGCGAGATAACTTTTCAAACTTGGCAAGATATTCCAGGACAATCATATCCTCTTGCTTAAGCAACTGGAACTCCGCTGCCTTCTGCTTCTTAATGTGCTGGGACATATTTCTCACTAAACTGCTGCTTGAAAGTGGCCCAAGCAATCCCATCTGCAACATTCTGATAGCTCTCCTTGATAGTCTTCCACCAAATGCCTGCCAACCCAGTAAACATAGATGCTGCCAAGTGAACCCGCTGTCTGCCAGTACATACAAAAATGTCGAAGATGTTCTCGGTATGAGCCAACCAATCATCCGCTGCCAAGGTTCTTCCTGACCTGTAAATTCTTTAGGACCCCTTTTTCTGAACTTCTCAAATAGGATATTAGGGTCTCTGTCCCTATTCTGCACTGGTTCCACATTAGCTACTGGTTCGGCCTTCTACCCAACACTTCAAGCAGTTGCCTTTGAACTTGAGTCAATTCCTCATCCTTCTTGGCCATTTGTTCTTGAAATCGAGCTTGATTATCATTGGCTCGCTGCTGTTGTTCACCAACATTTGCATGAGTTGTTGGAATTGACCCGTTACCGGGTTTTCAATCTCGCTGTCATGATTGCTACCTGATGCATTCGCACCTGCCGGAGTGTCGACGCGGAGGCATAGTGCTGCAAAACAACTTGTTAGTGCAACAAGATATAGTAATATAGCGTTCCCAATCCCAAATCGATGCTAACTAACGGTAATGCTAACGAATCCTTGCCACGTCCTTATGTTTCTAATCAAATTTTAATTGCCTCAAATATTTCTCGCTCTGATACCAAGCCTGTCACGCCCCCGGACCGAGGTCCCGCTAAACGAGGCCTTAATCCGGGGAAGCGGCGCGACGGGCCGGAAAATTCCGCCCGCCACACGCTAGTTTCCCACAGGTTTCCGCGGTAAGGATTCACGGAATCCGATCCAATAGTGATATATAAGAATCACTTTCATACAAATAAATTTCGCGGAAGCTTTGTAGCAAACATAAAAGTCTCACAAACGGGTATAAATTGAGAACGCAAGAGACTAGCATCAAAAGAGAAACATTTACTGTAGGCCCCAAAGTTAGTTTAACGATGATACAAAAGTAAGTTGATCATTAATTACAAATTTCCCAAAAGAAAATAGGCCAACAATGGCCATGACAAAAACCCAAAATGTATAACATGAAATCCCCAAAATGTGATCGCAGCTCCAAGGTAACCCGACGTCTAATGACATCGTCGGGCTGCCACTCGCCCTCCGCTGGAACTATAGGTTCCGCCTCGAAGTGCGCCTCAACCGCGAGGGGCTCGACATCTGACACCAAACAAAAGAAAGTCAGACACGACGGTCTGGCAAGCAATTACAAACAATAATAGGATGAAAGTAAAACAAAAACATAATAAGTGAGAGTTGCGATGAAATCACGATAATACATTGTCAAAGTAAAGATAAAAGATAACATCTCGATGGTTTACAAATCCAAGGCCATAATGAATAACATAATAAATGCCATGAGATGAATATAAATGCATAAAAACGTTGGCAACCCACATAAAGCTATATTCTCCTGTTACCAAAGTAACCGGAGCAGACAAACCGTAGCCACTAAACGTGGGACCGGAACGACATAGTCGTTATCAGACAGAACCGTAGCCACTACTCGTGGGACCGGATAATTACCGTTGCCATGGTCGGTACAAACAGAACCCAAACTGCAGCTGGCAAACAAAATAAAGACCCAAGCCGGATGATCAGTCCGACAAGGTGACCTAAGCCTAGTGGTGCCATTTTAGTGAAAATCCGAAACCTCGAAGAGATACAATTCCATTTATAAGATACATTTCCAAATCGATAAGTAAACTACTCCAAACAATGCATATTGGCGGATCCGAGCAAAATAGATGAGTAGTTTCTTCATTACTAAAACATGGGGTAACCCCCTTCAAGACAATAAAAGAATTGGAGAAAGAACCAAAACAAAAGTCGTTTTATACAAAAGGATGTATGATGGGTCGGTCGACTAAGCGGGTAGTCTCGATATACATTTAACCCCCCCCTTTATTGTCAATAAAGAAAGTAATTTGGTGCCACCGAAGATCGTTGACAATCATAAGGGATTAAATGTACACTTAGACTTGAGGGTTTTCCTAAGTGGTATTGGCCATAGTTTAAGACACAACTTGCCATGAATTCTAGGCTTGAAAAGGTCGAATTGGGCTTCACTTATAGGAGAGAGTTTAGGGCTGAATTGAGCCTGGACATAGGCCCGAAGTGGGCTTGAAATTATATATAATGTGTCCTTAAAAGTGTAGGTTTAAATCCCTTCTTAATCAGGTCCACAACTGTCCTTCCCCAATGCTCAAACAGTCCACTTAATCGGGCCCAATTCAGTCCTTAAAGCAGCCCAGGATTCAGGCCATAAAACAGTCCATTAATAGGTCTCAAGTGGCCCAAGAACTGACCTTAAAACAGGCCCAAAGGAGCCCTGAGAACAGGCCCAAAACTGCCCTAAAAACAGCCCAAACCCGAGCCCAGACTGAGCTGGGCTCGCTCGAGCGGACCCAGACAGTAGCTGGGTCGCTCGAGCGGACCCAGACAGTGCCTGGTCCGCTCGAGCGACCCACTGGGTCGCTCGAGCGGACTGGGCCTGCCCAGTCCGGCCCGAGTGCAGAAATTCACTCTCCTTTGTGTTTTTCTTCCTTCTTTCTTGCTCATTTCCATTCCCTTTCCATCCGTTCTTCCATACACACTTCTACAACATCTTGGGCCTCTTCTCAACCTCCACAATTCATTAAACCATCATCCATAATTATCTAATTATCACAAACTTAGCACTTTTAAAAGAACCCATTTCTTTGAACACCCATTTGAACAAATGAAACAAACTTTCCAAGAAACCAAAGTGAGAACACATTTTCCATACATGGTAAAGCAACAACATAATTAAGATGGCTATGACAATGATTCCTTAAATCATAATAAACATACACTAAAGAAGATTAACACAAAAAGGGAAAAATCAAGAAATAAAACCAAATGAGGGAAAGCATCACATTAATGTTGGAATATACTTGCCTTTAGCCAAGATAAGCTCAAAATCACTCCTTAAACCAATCCTTAGAGCTTCAAGCTCCAAATCTACAAAAACCCCAAAAATTTCCCAAGAAACCCTAAAATGTCAACATTTGTAAATCCTCAATGAAAACCTTAGCAAATGGGACTAAAACACTCCAAATGGAGAGGAAAGCAAGATCTAGAGTTTAGGAAACCAATGCTAACCTTGAGGAACCCTAACCAAGAAGAAAGGCTTGAAGAAGGGGCTTCTCTTAGCCCAAACTCCTCAAGAATGGTATCTTTGGGAAGCTTGAAGAGGGAGGAAGAGTTTGAGGAGATCAATCCTCTAAGAATACCTCACCAAGTGAGAGTTCCAGATGAGAGAGAGTGAGAAGGGAGAAGAGAAAAACCCTAGCCAAGAAGAGTTGCTGGAATGAAATGAAGAAGGAGAAGAAGAGCTCTCTTCTTAAGAGACAAGCCATTGTGGGCCCCAATCTTCACAAGCCTAGAAACGGTACTTGCGGGCCCCCGAACGAAAACGACGAAGAAGACAAAATGATCGGCGAAATTTCTACTTTCCAAAAAGTATATTTTGACAATTTCTGGAATTTTCGAAATTTGGGTACAGGTTTTGTGTGAAATGTCAGTTTTGCCCTTTTTTCTCGAAAAACGCGATTTCTGATCCAAAATCAAGTCGGCCAAAACATGAAAGTTGACGATCTAGATGAAATAAGTCGAAATACACATAAATTGGGTTTTCACAAGCATCATGAACAAACTCAACAATCTCACACATAATCCACGGGCGCCCCGGCCCGTGTCAACTTAAGTCAAAGGCTAATAACGGTTCTCAAAGCTAATCAAACAACCTAATCTAGCTTAATAAAATAAGCTAATCGTCCACTAAACCCCACTTATCCACTAATCACGGTTAAAACATAATTAAATATTCAAACCTGGGTCGGGGTCTGACAGTTGGTTTCCGCCTCATGCTGGTTTCGGCCTCATGCTGGTCTCGACCACATTAAACGACCTCAATGTTGGTCCGTCCACGTGTTGGTTTCCGCCTCACGATGGTTTCGGCCTCATGCTGGTCTCGATCGCATTAAACGAGCTCATGTTGGTCCGTCCACGTGTTGGTTTCCACCTCACACTGGTTTCAGCCTCATGCTGGTCTCGACCGCAGTTAACGACCTCATGCTGGTCCGTCCACGTGTTGGTTTCCGCCTCACGCTGGTTTCAGCCTCATGCTGGTCTCGAACACATTTCACGACCTCATGTTGGTGTCGCCCTCGTGCTAGCTACGCGCTTCACACAGGTTCGGCCTCATGTTGGTCTCGGCCAGTGCCAAAGAGACTGCTCTGGCGTACCGTCCAGGTTTCTTCATCTCGGCCAATGCTAAAGAGACTGCTCTGGCGTACCGTCCAGGCTTCTCCATCTCGGCCAGTGCCATAGAGACTGCTCTGGCGTACCGTCCAGGCTTCTCCATCTCGGCCAGCGCCAGAGGGATTAACTTAGGGTTCATACACCCAGTCGCTCCTAAAACTCTGGGTTCATACAACCTGGGACTGACCTCGTGTTCATACACCCAGTCTTCCCTAAACTTTGGATTCACGTGCCCATGGACTGACTTAGGGTTCATCCCAGTCGCTCTTAAAACCCTGGGTTCATACACCCTGGGACTGACCTCGGGTTCATACAGCTAGTCTTCCCTAAACTTTGGTTTCACACACCCATGGACTGACTTAGGGTTCATACACCTAGTTGCTCCTAAAACCCTGGGTTCATACACCCTGGGACTGACCTCGGGTTCATACACCCAGTCTTCCCTAAACTTTGGGTTCACACACCCAGGGACTGACTTAGGGTTCATACACCCAGTCGCTCGTAAAACTTCGGGTAGTTTTAGGTCCATGCACCCAGGCTTCTCAAAAAGACTGCTCTGGCGTACCGTCCAGCCTCCTCCACCTCGGCCAAAGAGACTACTCCACGTCTCCACCTCAGCCAATGGCAGCTCAACTAGAATGCGGAAGAGACTGTTCCATATCACCTCCTTGGCCTCATGCTGATCTCGGCCACGCTCATTCTCGGAGACAGTACCATATCGCCGGCCAACGAGACTGCACCTCTCGCGACGAGCCAGCTGGTCACGGTCTCTCAGTTGGTGGCAAACCAGACACTGAAGACTACCAAGCTCAAGAACTCCTCCCTTCTTAGCTTCCGACCTCAAAGAGTACTCTCAGAGCTCAGAAGCTGGGGGGCTATTGTGTAGGGATATTTCCGAACTCATCGGAATACTGGCCTGACGCTCCATCTCGTGCTCCAGCACCAGCTAGTCCATCTCGGCGAGGCTCGGGCTCGGCGATAGTGCTAGCCTCCAGTTCGGCCAAGTAAATCTACTTCGGCCAAATGCTCATAAGCTCCACCTCGGCCATGGCATCCCCAGCCCGGCTGAGGACTTCGTCCCAGTTCTCCACTTCGGCGTCCCTGCAAGGTCTCTAGCCAAGTCAAGGTCGCCCCCGACCTCGGCTCACCGATCACGGCAACACGCCCTAACCTCGGTCACAATGCCAGAGCTAGCCAAGGCAGGGGCTGACAGCTGTCCTCCAATGGACGCTCAAGCACGCCGCAGCATGTGCGACAAGACAGGGGCACCCCCATAGTCCCTGACAGATCGCCGTCCACAGCTCCCAAAATGCCATGACAAGGCTTGATAGGACGACAATTAAAGAAAAGTAGGCTACGATGGGACTGCGCCTCCCTAGTACCTGACAGAGTGGGCAATCACAAGACAGTCAACCAACCCTTTGCCTCCTCTCTTCCTCTATATAAACACAAGAACAATCCACAAGAAAAGAGAGCCAACAACAACACCACACTGCTGGTATCATCTTCTTCCCCAAAAATCTCCTCCAACTACTCAGTTCTTAAACTGACTTAGGCATCGGAGAGCCCTGCGCTACCCAAGCCAGGGTCCTCTGATCTACGTTTCTTCTTCCTTTTCTTAAGTTTCAGGCACAGGCATCGGTGTTTCTAATCTCTTTGGATAAGTCCGTGCAGGCACCCCCCCCCCCCCCCCCGTTTCTTGTGAGTTACATTTTTTTGCACTTACAGAATAGATGGATAGTTTTAAAACTAGCACTCTAATAATGCATTGCAAGATGGTATTCGGATTAAACGTTATGACATTTTGAAGTTGACACTAATGTACAAGGCTTCTGACTTGATTTCTTAAAATCTTCTTGTTACAGAAATTGTTCCGCCGCTTGTTTTACATTGCTCACCTGCCATAATATTTTTCTACATGGCATCAAAGACATTGATCAGAACCATTCATCCCTTGATCACCATTTCATGCTCAGGGCCATCAGTCAGTCTCAGCCATTGACAGTCACAACTCTTTCTGATCGTACATTGAAACTACAGCCATTTCAGGGGATAGCAAAGGGTAATCTGTTCCGCAGAAAAGCCGAACTCCCCATAGTTCCATTCCCACCAACACTACACAAATGTGCTTTTAGAATGATTTTATCTATTCCTTTACACCTAGTTGATTGTCATTGCTCCTATTAATCTCCATCTTCGAAGCTTCCTCGAGGTGCGATATCTTTGGCCTCAGCCAATCTGTTGGCTGTGCTCTGTTCTATTGAGGAGCCAAACCCAGCTCTGGGATCTGATCTACTTGGTCTTACAGTCAGCGTAGATTCTGATCTTGCCTCATATAAAATTGGCCCATTTGATGCTATCGCCTGGCCAATTTTGCCTTGAACGGTGTGTATCTGGCCTTGGTCACCCCCATTGGTTTATAAAAGATTGCCTCCAAAGAGCAGATAAGATTTGTTTGCTCAAATTGATATTGTCTGATATTTCTTAGAAAATTATCTTTCAGGAATAGAAAATATTTGGTTGATATGTTGAGATAAGTTGGTATCTGATGACACAACGACATAACGCCTAGCGAGAATTGATGCGAGCATGCCCGGTTCAGTAGAGTGCACATTGCTTATATGCAGTCCAGCTCTTTGAGCCCACTAAGAGGCATGTCCCTCAATGGGAGGAAGGCAGATGATAATGTCTTCTTATGGACAAGGGCCGCCAAAGAAATCAGCCCAACCAAATTATCTTAGCACTTGATTTAAGAGCTTTAAATGTTTAAAGGCATCTTAAACGAAGATATTTTTTATATTCAATCCAACGGTGAGGAAAGGGTTCAATTAGTGTAAAACTAGGTCTGATGCTAGATCGTGGGTTGACAAAATTATCAAAGGAGCTGCACCGATCAAATAGAGCGACAGTGCACATTCAGTCCAGAGAACATTTGCCTCACATGTCCTGTGTCCCTCGGACCCTCCTACTGAAAACAGTGGGATCGAGTCCGGGGAACTCCACTGAACATTTGCCATTCAGAGGAGAACGCAAGCGTGTGTCCAATGGAGTATAAGAAATGTGTAATGCTCCAGATGCTTTAGATCTATCTATTGAAATTCTCTCAAACCCATTAATAGAAAAATCAGGCCCACTTGATTCAAAAGCCACGATCCTCGATACAGGATGGATGACTCTGGATGTCAAGTCCCATTCCCATCCTTCAATCTAATCTTCAACCCATACCCATGAATGCTTGATGAGCCATGAGTAGCACCTTTGTGTTTAAACATGGTATCTTCACATTTTGGCTATTCCAAGATGGTTTTCCTCTGCAAATCTCCAAGACAATAACAGGAAAAGTCGGAGGATAGGCTAGAACAGCCCAAGAGAAGGCTTACCAGAAGCAAATAATGCTTACCAGAAGTTAAAACTTATCAATATGATTTTCCAAACCCCCATACTATTTCCTGAACATCAGGGAATCAACATACACTACTTTATAAAAATGATAATGGAGAAAAACAGTTTAACGTTATTTCAAAAAGTACCCATAAAATGGGCTTACTTTGGCAGTTATTCATGAGAATCAAAAATAGTTTTCCAGCAAAAGTATCATTTTAATCTGAATACAAGTATCAAAACGCCGGTGTAACACTTTCTGACCGAGGATCAACAAAAGAGCAACTCTTCAAGCATCCCAAACAAACAAACAAAATAAGGGTAACAGAGAAGCAAAAGAAGACTGCAATATCATATATAAATACTTATATCACTCTCCAGTATCATCATTTAAATCTAAATATAAGAATCCAAATGCTCATCCACATTTTTCCTGAAATGCTCCATATACGAAAGATAAACTCCGGAAGTATCTAAGTCTAAACCCAAGGAAACATAATAATAATAAAAAAAAAGAGGAGGAAGAATCACTCTCAATGATCAAATCTTTTTTTTAAAGATTAGCGATTCTTTCATTTTCCAAATAATGTACAGAGGAGAATTCGGTTCTGTGTGGGGAGATTTCCACAATTCCGGGGGTTACGTTAATCATAATTGCCCGATGGGACTAAGCATTCTCACAAGACTCACGTGCCCCCCACGTGCTGATCATGAACCCTCAGGCTCACCACGGCTACCGGGACGGAGGCCTCAGCCGAAGCCAAATAGAACCAGGCCGCTAGCGCCGGGCTCGGCTGCCCGGGCGTCCGCCTCGGTCAGAGACTCCATCTCGGCCGAAGACGTCGGGACGGAGGCCAAAGCAGGAAGACTCTTCACTCGCGCCCTTCGCCCCCCGCGTCGTCAGACACGTGAAAGAGCAGAGGCGAGAACCAAGGGGACAGATGTGACATCAAGCTGTCCATAATCTTTACCAGATCGCTGACAGGGCAGCATCCAACGGATAAGGGCAAATCGAGGCAAGGCCCGAGGAAGGATCCGATGGTACCCCTGCCGCCGAAGGCGCCCGGCACGATCTGGCCCAACACGACACGCATTAAATGCATTGTGGGCTGACCCGACTGACATTTATTGCTTTGTGGGCTGATCGGACCCTCATTTAATGAATGGCGGGTTGACATGATGACGCCCTAGACATGTCACGGCGTCATCATTAGCCTCCCCCATGCAACGTAGGCACCTTCCTCTATAAGAAGATGAACACTCTCCATTACAGGTAAGACACATCGAAAACCAGAGCCATTACTCTGCCTCTTTTCTGTCCTTCCTTTGTTCACCTACTGACTTAGGCATCGGAGAGCCTTGCGCCGTCCAGGCCAGGGTCCTCTGACTGTTCGCTCTTTGCCTTTCTGGTCTCCAGGCAGCAGGTTAAGCTTAAGCATTTTATTTGGATAAGTCCTGTAAGGCACCCAGATTATTGTGGGTCATTATTTGTCCGCACCTACAATTGGCGCCTTCTGTGGGAAAGCACTATCCCAATCCTCTTGATCTTCCCAGAAACCATGCCTCCGAAAGCCAAGAAAGGCGGAGAGTCTCAGCGAGCATTGTTCGAGCGTCCAGGCCCGTCGACGGACGTCCTTCCCAGAGGGAGTCGAGACCTCATGCTCAAACGGAGGGGTCCCGCCTCCCCCGCGGGGAGAGCATCGATGCGAGCGCCCTCTTAAAGGCAAAGCTCCGGCAGCGGAGGAGCCGCGCCGTGTGCAACCTCCTGATGCTGGAGGAGACATCGCGGCCCAAAACGCCCTCCTCCAGGAGCAGGAGCGAGTAATCCGCCAGCTCCAGCAGCAGCTGAGGGCAGTACAAAACGCCTCCCAGAGGCAGCCCTCAGAGCCCCGAGGCGAGAAGAGAGCGGTCCAGAGCAAGGTACTCCAGCAGTCCCGAGAAGACCTAAGGGCCTTTCTGGACCAGAAGCGCAGCCACGCCTACGATGAAGGCTCGAGCAATACCCGCATCCATCATGGCCGTGACGGGCAAGCTCGTAGCCGCCCCGGTCGAAGCCATGCGAAGCGGAAGCCGAAAGCGCCGACACCGGAGATGGACAACGAGCAGGAGCGGCTCGACAAGCGCATCAAGCTAGCTCTCCAGCGCAACCTGGAGATGCGGGACCAGCAAGAGATCTGTGGCCTCACCGACCTGGGGGCCTCTCCTTTCACTCGGGACATCGAGAGAACCCCCTTGCCCAAAAAGTTCTCGGTCCCGAGGTTCGTCCCCTATGATGGATTGTCCGACCCGTCCGCGCATCTCCGACACTTCTCCCAAAAGATGTCTATCTGAGGGAACGAAGGTCATCTCAATTGCAAGATCTTCTCCTCCAGTTTGAGCGATCTCCCTCTAAAGTGGTTCTATGCTCTGCCAGAGAAATCTATTTCGAGTTGGAAGGAGCTCCAACTCTCTTTCTTGAAGAAGTTCCAGGCCTACAGCATCGTCCCGAAAACCGATGCCGACCTCCTCGCACTAAAGATGAAACAAGGCGAAACCCTCGCCCAATTCGCCCGGCGGTTCTGGGCAATTTACAGCCAAATCGAGGACACCAGAGAGGAGGTGGCAACCTTCGCCTTCCAGAACGCCTTGTTACCCGGGCACGAGCTGCGGAAGGACTTGGGAGGAGATCCCGCTCCCTCCATGTCGGCCTTGATGTCCCGGATAAAGCGCTTTATCGCCCGGGAAGAAGACGAAATCAGAGCTCGAGAGGAGGAAGACCGAGAGACCGCGGGCCCGGAACCCAAGAAGAAGGGCAGCCAACCTCGGCAGCAGGCTAAAAAGCTATTCCAGAGACAGGAGCCGAAGCAGGCGTGGGTCTCCAATTCAGCAGGCCCTCGTCGTCCCGTTTTGGAGGTGGCAGAAGGGCTAGACCTCCCCCCGACGCCTACCAGGCCATGAGCGTCACCTTCAAAGAGCCAATCCATCAAGTGATGAACAAAGTCAAATCCCAGCCATTCTTCAGGTGGCCTCGTCCCATGGCGGGCGATCCCTCCGCTCGCGACCAGTCCAAGTTCTGCGCCTACCATAAGGGTAGCGGGCACAGGACCGAAGACTGCAGGACTCTAAGATTTCACTTGGAGAAGCTCGCCAAGGAGGGCCACCTCGCGGAGTTCGTGAAGGCAGGAGATGCCAGCAGCGGCGGCGGCAGCCGAGCTCATCAGGGCACGGCTAGGGATCCAGACAGTGAGGACTCCAAGAAGATCATCAATGTGATCCACCTGGCGCCCTCGGTTCCCTCGCCCTCTACTCGAGACAATCAGCAAACCCGTGCCGAGGCCAGGCGGGCCTCGCACGAGAAAGAGGTGATGAGAGCCGAACTCGGACCGGCATCCAAAAGAGCGCGTCGCGACCGACCTGCCATCTCGTTTTCAGACAAAGACCTTGAGGGAATCCAGCTTCCCCACAATGATCCCCTGCTTCTCTCGATGAAGTTGGGAGACTTCACTGTGAAGAGGATCCTCGTCGACTCCGGCAGCTCCTCCGAAGTCCTCTATTACGATTGTTTCAAGAAAATGAACCTCTCCGAAGCCAACCTCACGGAGGTTCGTGCACCCCTGCTTGGGCTATCCGCCAAGCCAGTCTATCCCAAGGGCAAAGTCACCCTCGAAACCCGGGTAGGCGGGGCTTCGGTGTTGGCCGACTTCCTGGTCGTGGACGCCCCTTCCCCCTACAACGCCATCTTGGGTAGAACATGGCTCCACAAATTGGAGGCGGTCCCTTCTTCTCTGCACCAGAAGCTGAAGTTCGTGCTCGAAAGCAAAGAGGGCACGATGGAAGTAGTCACGGTGGAAGGAGATCAGCAGCAAGCTAGGCAATGCTTGCTGGCCGTCGTCCCAGCAGAGAGGGAGCCGGAGCGTGTCAACCTGGCAGAGTTCGAGAAGGGGCTGGATGAGATCGGCCGAGATCCCGACAAGAAAAGTATTAAAGACCTAGCCGAGGTCAGGCTCGATCCAGCTGACCCTGACAGATTTTTCCTGATTGGCACACAGCTGCCCGACGTTGAGAAAGCCGAGCTCTCGAGGTTCCTAGTGCAGAATGTAGATGTCTTCGCCGGGGCCCCGAGCGAAATGCCCGGGGTCGACCCCGAGGTCATGTGCCACAGGCTAAATGTGGACCCCAGCCACAGGCCGGTGGTGCAAAAAGCCCGGAGAACGGGGATCCAGCAAACAGACGCAGTTATCGACGAGGTCGGCAAGCTGCTGAAGGCCGGCGCAATTCGGGAGGTCCAGTATCCGGTTTGGCTGGCCAATACGGTGGTGGTTAAGAAAAAGACAGGCAAATGGAGGGTGTGTGTGGACTTCACCGATCTCAACAGGGCCTGCCCAAAGGATAGTTTCCCCCTTCCAAAAATCGATCAGATGATCGACGCCACCGCCAGCCATGACCGGATGAGCTTCCTCGACGCCTATAGAGGCTACCATCAGATCCCGATGTACGTGCCGGACGAGGAAAAGACCGCTTTTATAACTCCCCACGGCACATATTGTTACAAAGTCATGCCTTTCGGGCTGAAGAACGCGGGGGCGACATACCAACGCCTCGTGACGAAGATGTTCCTGGCTCAACTCGGCAAAACGGTGGAAGTCTACATCGACGATATGGTCGTCAAGTCCAAGCTCTCCAGCGACCACCTGGCGGACCTGGCCCAAGTCTTCAGCATCCTCCGCACATTCAAGCTCAAGCTGAATGCTTCCAAATGCGCGTTCGGCGTAGCTTCCGGCAAATTCCTCGGAAGCCTGGTGACGCAGAGGGGAATCGAGGCTAACCCGGACCAGATCACTGCAATCCTGGGCATCCAGAGCCCATCCACTACCAAGGAAGTCCAGAAGCTCACTGGCATGGCTGCAGCGCTCAATCGCTTCATCAGTCGATCATCAGATAAGTGCAGGCCATTCTTTCATCTTCTGAGAAAAAAATTAAAATTTCAATGGACCCCCGAGTGCGACCAAGCGTTGGCAGCACTCAAAACCTATTTGTCTTCGCCTCCTTTACTCTCTACCCCAACCCAGGGGGAAATTTTGTACTTATACCTTGCGGTCTCAGATCACGCTGTGAGCTCCATCCTCGTCAGAGAGGACGAGGGGGAGCAAAAACCGATATACTATACGAGCAAAATCTTGCTCGATGCTGAGACCAGGTATCTTTTGTTGGAGAAACTCGCACTGGCGCTCGTCAGCGCCTCCCGCAAGCTCTCCCATTATTTCCAGTCCCACACCATTGTGGTGACCACGGAGCACGCACTCCGTTCTATATTCAAAAGAGCTGACTTTTCAGGGCGAATCTCCAAGTAGGCAGTCGAGTTAGGGCAGTATGACATTCAGTACCGTCCCCGAACTGCGGTCAAAGCCCAAGTTCTGGCTGACTTCATCGTGGAGTTCGTTTCGCCAAGCTCGGCTCCGACCCAGCCCGGCACGTTACTGGGGGGCATAGGCCAGGAGCCTGAAGTCACCAAGGTCGAACAGGCTCCCGCCGGGGTATGGAAGGTCTTCGTTGACGGATCGTCCACTACTCGGCGGGCTGGCACCGGCATAGTCCTCCAATCGCCTGAGGGATTGGTCATAGAGCAAGCCTTCACCTTGGACTTCAGAGCAACGAACAACGAAGCAGAATACGAAGCATTGATAGCAGGGCTGGATAGCGCCCGAATCCTCGGAGCCCAGCACCTGGTGATCTTCAGCGATTCGCAACTGGTGACTAGCCAGCTCGCCGGGGACTACCAGGCCAGGGATGACAGGATGGTGGCCTATTTGGCCCTCGCGCAAAAACTGCTCTCCCTTTTTAAGACGGTCGAGATCAAGCTAATCTCCAGAGACTCCAACACGCACGCCGATGCGCTTACAAACCTGGCCTCCGCTGTCGAGGCAGGGAAGAGAAGGACCGTCGAAGTCGGGTCGATACCGAGGTCAAGCCTGGAGCTGCACTAGCCTCGGCAGATCCTCTGTATTGATCTCGGCCCAAGTTGGATGGACCCAATCATCTCCTACCTGAAGGACGACCGACTCCCCGAAGACAAGACTGAGGCCCATCGAATCAGACTCAAGGCAGCTTGATTCTGGCTCTCTCTGGAAGGCAAACTCTACAGAAAATCCTTCACGGGTCCATACCTCCAATGCGTCCACCCGACCAAGGTGGACGACTTTTTGTATGAAATCCATGAAGGGATCTGTGGCAGCCACATCAGGGGGCCGATCGCTGGCCTACAGGGCAATAAGCCAAGGCTACTAGTGGCCCTACATGCAAAAGGATGCACAGGTATACGCCAGGAAATGCGAGAAGTGCCAGAAGTTCTCCCACTCTCTTCATCAGCCAGCACAGGACCTGAGTCCCCTCTCCAGTCCATGGCCCTTTGCCCAATGGGGACTGGACATTGTGGGGCCTCTTCACCGCGCCCCGGGAAACAAAAGATGGCTGATCGTTGCAACGGATTACTTCACGAAGTGGATAGAAGCTGAGCCGCTGTCCTCCATCACGGACAGAGATTCCAGAACTTTCGTATGGAAGAACATTATAACAAGATTTGGCATCCCCAGGACCCTGATTTCAGACAACGGGACCCAGTTCGACTCCAAATCCTTCAAGGACTTCTGCCGAGAGCATGGCATCAAAAACCATTACTCCACCCCAGCATACCCACAAAGTAATGGCCAGGCCGAAATTTCTAACAAGATAATCCTGGATGGCCTCAAGAAATGGTTAGATAAGGCAAAAGGACAATGGACAGAAGAGCTTCCCAGTGTGCTATGGGCGTACAGGACAACCCCAAGGCGATCCACCTCGGCGACCCCTTTCTCCCTGGCCTATGGCATGGAGGCGGTCATTCCCTTGGAAATTGGCCTCCCTACCCTAAGGACGGAGCTGGTCGACCAGCGCTGAAATGAAGCAAATCTAGCAATGGAGCTCGACCTGGCGGACGAGCGCCGAGAAGCAGCGGCCCTGCGATTAACTGACTACCAACAGCGGCTGGCAAGGGGATACAATGGAAAGGTCAGGGAGAGAAGCTTTTCCGTGGGGGAGCTGGTCCTCAAGAAGACCCTACCAGCAGACAGAAAGCCAAACAAAGGAAAACTGGCCCCGAACTGGCATGGCCCGTTCAGGGTGGTATCGCTGGTAGGACGATCCTCCTACAAGCTCGAAAACCTGGAGGGCGAGCCATTGCCGAGGCCATGGAATGCATCCCATTTGAAGAAATTTTACTTTTGAAAAGATGTAACATGAGTCTCAGGATCAATGAAAGCAGCCTTTGCCATCTGTGTCACCTTTCCTTATCTGAGTTCGGCGATTTTGGGTCCCTGACCCTGGAGAAGGCCCTGAGTTCATACACTCAGGTCGTCTCCTAAAGTTTGGGTCCCTGACCCTGGAGAAGGCCCCGAGTTCATACACTCAGGTCGTCTCCTAAAGTTTGGGTCCCTGACCCTGGAGAAGGCCCCGAGTTCATACACTCAGGTCGTCTCCTAAAGTTTGGGTCCCTGACCCTAGAGAAGGCCCCGAGTTCATACACTCAGGTCGTCTCCTAAAGTTTGGGTCCCTGACCCTGGAGAAGGCCCCGAGTTCATACACTCAGGTCGTCTCCTAAAGTTTGGGTCCCTGGCCCTGGAGAAGGCCCCGAGTTCATACACTCCAGTCGTCTCCTAAAGTTTGGGTCCTTGGCCCTGGAGAAGGCCCCGAGTTCATACACTCAGGTCGTCTCCTAAAGTTCGGGACCCTGGAGAAGGCCCCGAGTTCATACACTCAGGTCGCCTCCTAAAGTTCGGGTCTGACCCAGGAAGGGGCTGCTGATTCGTACGACCAGTTGCTTCCTAGACCACGATCCTGAATTACGGGTTCATACGCCCTTCGAGACCATTCCCGAACTCAGGCACGTGTAGCCGAGGTCCTCAGGACTCCGGGCCCATCTCGGCAAAAGACGGTTCGCCTCGGTCAGTGCTGATCCACTTCGGCCAATGTCAGTTTTCGAGAGAACGGTGCAAGCACTGGAGTGCGAAAGAGATGCGCAAAAATACATGTATCATAAAGCAGTACAAGAAAAGCAAAAAGGGGAATACAGGAACTTGTACATAGATTATATGAACGCAAAGTTTGCCCTTTTCATTCACTGTGATTACTTCATTACAAAGGTTACAGGAAAGGAAACAAAATACAGAAAGGAGGATCAGCCCTCTAAAAGAAGAAAAAGAAAGAAGCCCTCGAGGCCGCTCTTCGTTGATTCCACCCACTGGAGACCCTCGGCTAGCAGGCTTGTTGCATCCTGCCACGAGGCCTCGACATCCCACCGGAGGAGAGGTCGGCGGCGGAGCAGGGTCCTGTGGGATGAAAACAAGACCCCCCACGGCCTGGGGGCTATCGGTTCCAGCAGACAGTGCTAGGGGCTCCGCCATGCGCCTTGGCGGGCCAGAACAAGATTTGCCAGAAAGCTTGAGCCCCTGGTACACTGTCGATGCTTGGATCTCCACAGAGCACCCTCGTTCAGAGGGTGTGTAGTCCATGAAGGCCGCCTTCAGAGGGAGCGCAGACCACGACAAACAGTCCCCCCCGAAGGAAACTGTCTTCTGAGGCCGGGGTTTCACCCGGATTAAAGGTCCCTAAGCCTCTACAGTACCTAGCCACCAGAATGTCTGGTAGCAACGAAGAGGTCTCCATCACACCCGAAAAACAGAGGGAAGAAGGGCCACTGGCCTAAGCACTCCCTCCCATGGTGAGTCTGTCCCCCATATTTATAAAGGGGTGGAGAACTCGACGATCAAGAAAATTTATGGGACAGAGCCTTCCACGCTCTACAAGGAGCGCGCATCTTCCGGTACATCGACCACCGGCCCCGATGGTGACGCGTGGAGCCATCTACTTGACTCCCTCGTCGACCGTACCGCCCTATTTACTGCTATTCATGGTCCCCAGAATACGGAGTATCCGTGCGGAAACCTAAGAAGACCGCTCGGTACTCCCCAATTCGACTCATGCACCACGTCATCAAGAGCACTTAGCCAGACATAGAAAAGCCGAGCTCGAAAAGACGAACGAAACACATTGCGGAAGCAAAGGCAAAAGAAATGGGAGTCTATAACGGCTTCGGCATTCCCGCCAGCTCGGCACAGAGCTACACTGGGGAGAATTCGGCATCTATTCCTACTGGGTCCGTGCACATTTAAAACAAAAAAGTGGTCAATTGCTAGAAGAGGCAAGCGGCTAGAGAAACTTTCATCTGCATTAAGGTTCCAGTCCGATTACAGTGCATAGCAGATACAATTAAAGAAAATTACAAAAATCACAAGGCAAGAAAGGCCTTCGTGGCCTGAAGGTTGCAGCATCAGAGGCTTCACCGGCTGGAGGAGCAGAGTTCGGCGTCGGGAGCGGAAAAGGAGGGGGATCTCGGAAGGAAGGGCTGTCTTCCGAAACCCCGGCCTCCTTCAGGCCAGCACGCCATCATTTCACCTAGGCCTTATCCCTGACGACAATGACTTTTCCCTTGTAGAAGGCAGTGACCTGCGATCTGGCATCCTCGAACGCGGCGTCATATTCCGACTCGACCTTCGCTTCTGCCTCATCCGCCCTCTTGGATTCGGCTTGAAGCAGGGCTGCGTAGTCGTCCTCCATTTTCGCAATAGAGACCTCGAGTTCGGCCACCCTGGTCCTTTCCGCCTCGGCCTCCCCCTTCGCCTGCTCGAGCCTCGCCGCGTACTCTCTCTCTACCATCGCTAGCTTCTGGGAAACGGCGTCCAGGGACTCTTGAAGTCCATCTTTCTCCACGGTCAGTTCGGCGGCGCTGATACTGTACTTGCAGAGTCTATCAGCTACAACCATTGTCTTCTGCACCGCCTATTGAAGAAACAGGGCACCCGTAATAAAAATTAGAAAGCTCTGGGTCGAAAACGGCCGAGTACTATGAAAAGATGCAAGAGAACTTACCGTGAGGTTGGACTGCAGCATCGACAGAATCAGCTTCTGGTCGCTGTACTTGTCCAGCTGCTCCATGTCTCGAGGGAGGGCGCAAGCTTGCTCGAGGGCTTCAAGGACCAGGGGATCAATTCTATGAAGGACGCGATCCTCCGTCGTCATTGGCCTCCCCAGTCCCAGTACAAAGCTCGGCTCCCACAATGGCGGACTTGGGGGCGGCTAGACCGCGGTCGAACTGGGACCCGCGTCGGTTCTCGGCATTTTCAGCGGCCGAGTCTCCTCTTGCACGACCTCACCCGGGGGCGGACGAACCTCCGGGCTGGCGGGGCTGGGGGGCGCAGGAACCTCCACCACAATCGCAGGGGAAGCTATCCGAGCGCCCGGGGAGGGAGGCTCTGGGAGAATCGGGCTCGCGGGCTCATGGCGGGCCCGGGCACCCTCGGTTCCGAGCGCCAACGCCTCTAGATCCTCGAAGGACAAGCATCTGCCGCGCCTCATTTCGGAGCTCGGCAAGGGAGGTCGGGCGATCTGTCTCGGTTCCGCCCCCGAAGCCTGGAGAGGACCTGTCCCCGACGTGGAAGCGAAGGCACCAGACGCAGCCCTGACGATGGACGATGCTTGCGAGGGCCCCTCTGCTGCTTGCGCTCTAGGGTATGCCTATTCTCGCCTCTCCACAGGACCAGCGCCCTCGCCCGGGGTCGGCTCTACGGTGCCTCGTAAGTACCCACGGTACCTCGGTTGGTACCCTAACAGCGACCAGGCTGCCCTGCCATCATGACCGCCGTACCGCTTTACCAGGCGAAGCCAGGCCTCGTTCCTCTTCCAGATGTATCGGGCGGCCTGCTTCCTCTCCTTCAATGCTGCAGTGATCAAGGGCGTCAGTATGATAAAAAAAAGGGGGGGGGTGTTTGTTTACTTGGAACAGTTCCGAAATGGCGAGGGACTTGGTAGCCTCTATCGGTGTCGGCTACCCCAAATTCCCAGTCGCCCGAGACATACAGAAGATCGTCTCCGGCGTATTTGCTCGAGTCCTCTAAGTATCGGACGAAACCATCTCGGCCTGGCTTAGCCCAGAGATAATAAGCATCCCCAGACTTGCATATGTCATATACGTCCTCGATATCGAATGACAGGAAGAATGAAGAGATTGATATTTATGGAATTTCTAGGATACCTCTCATGGACGATCCTTTCTCTCTTTTATAAACATATTAGCCTTAATCAAGGCAAATCAAGCTAATTACAATCTATCTGTTATGGAAAGAAATCTGTACAATTGATTTGATTCTATCCTAACTAATCCCACAATATTTGTAGATAAGTTACAATGAATGGGCCTGGGCCTAATGGGCTTTATGTTACAAGTGTTAACATCCCCCCTCAAATTGATGATGGTCAAACAACAGCAATTTGCGAATCAAGAACTCATGGCGTGGCCGAGGCAATCCTTTTGTGAAAATATCCGCAAGTTGGAGTTGACTGGAAACATGGGGTAGAGTAATGATCTTGCGGTCATAAGCATCGCGAATAGAGTGACAATCCACCTCAATATGTTTTGTCCGTTCATGAAAGACTGGATTCTCAGTGATACAGATGGAACTAGTATTGTCTGCATGAAGAGGTGTAGCAGAAGTCTGAGGAAACCCCAGATCTGCAAGTAAGCCACGAAGCCAAAGGATCTCAGAACAGGCAGATGACATAGCACGATATTCGGATTCAGTGGAAGACCGGGAGACCCTTTCCTGCTTTTTGCATTTCCAAGAGATGAGTGATTCACCCAAATACATACACCAGCCTGTAGTAGATCGGCGAGTATCCGGGCATCCGGCACAGTCGGCATCAGAATAAGCATTTAGGGTGAGTGGGGTGCCAACCGGAAAAACCAAGCCTCTTGTCGGAGAACCAAGAATGTACCGAATAATCCGTTTGACAGCAACCAGATGATGATGGCGTGGGGCTTGCATGAATTGACTAACAACATTCACAGCATATGAGATGTCAGGCCGAGTGATAGTCAAGTAGACGAGACTCCCAACTAAACGTCTGTAGGAGGTGGGGTCGGAAAGGAGGTCCCCATCATCTCTTCGTAGTTTCACATTGACTTCTAATGGAGTGTCCACAGGAGTTGCATCCTTTTGGCCGGCACGATCAATAAGATCAGTAGCATACTTATGCTGATGTAAAAACAATCCCTTCCTAGACTGTTGAACCTCAAGACCCAAGAAATATGTTAAAGGACCCAAGTCTTTCATATGGAATGCAGTTTGAAGCGAGGACTGATGACTATGGATCATTTTACTGTGAGTGCCTGTTATGATGATATCATCCACATATACTAGAAGGATAGTGGTAGCTTGAGCAGTGTTATTTAGGAACAAGGAAGGATCATAGGGACTTTGAGCAAATCCAAGATGAAACAGAGTAGACCAAAATTTTTCAAACCAAGCTCTGGGCGCTTGTTTGAGTCCATACAGTGAGCGACGGAGCCGGGCCACCTCGTGAGTAGAGGTAGTAGCATATCCTGGAGGAAGGCGCATGTAAACTTCCTCTTTAAGATCTCCGTGGAGGAAGGCATTTTTCACATCCATCTGATAAAGAGGCCATGAACGAGATGCTGCTATAGCAAGAATAGTACGCACTGTTGTCATTTTGGCCACTGGAGCAAATGTCTCATCATAGTCAATACCATACTCTTGACGGTTGCCAAGTGCCACTAGCCGAGCTTTATAACGAGCAAGAGTACCATCAGAATGTAGCTTGATAGAGTACACCCATTTACAGCCAATGGGTTTGATGGATGGAGGACAGGGAACGACATCCCATGTGTGATTCATTTTAAGTGCGTCAAGTTCTTCCTTCATAGCCTGCCGCAAACACTCATGTTGCACTGCTTGAGAAAAATGATGAGGAATGTGAACAGAAGACAAAGTAGCAAGTAAGGATGTATGGGTAAAACCAAACCGATCAGGGGGGCGGGAAGTTTTAGAGGAGCGACGAACAGGAACTGAGTGGGGAATGTATGGAGCAGGAGCTGGATCAAGTACCGAGGAAGCTGACAAATCAGGAGGATCAGTTGCAATCATATTTCCCCGCCGACGTCTTTCATACACAAGGATAGGCTTGATAGAGTCCAAGGAAGGAACAGGATCATCACAGAAGTCAGGAACAAGGGAAAGCACAGTAGGATTTTCATGATCTAAATGATGTTGAAAAAAATATTGATTTTCGAAAAACACAACATTACGAGAGGTCCTGATACGTTTTACTTTAGGACCATAACAGAGAAATCCTTTTTGGTCAGTCGCATAGCCTAGAAAAGCACACTGAGATGATTGAGCAGATAGTTTTGTTCGTTCAACTGGGGGAAGAAGAACAAAACATACACACCCAAACGTATGGAGATGAGAATAAGTAGGATGCTTGTGAAATAAACGAAAATATGGTGTGTTATTTTCTATACGTGGGGATGGTAGTCTATTAATAACATGAACTGCTGTGGACAGAGCTTCAGGCCAAAATTTGGCCGGAACAGATGATTCTAAGAGAAGTGATCTGACAATGTCCAAAAGGTGTCTGTTTTTTCTCTCAGACACGCCATTCTGTTGTGGTGTATAAGGACAGGATTTTTGAGAAATGATTCCTTTGTGTTGCAAAAAATTTTGAAACTCATTAGAAACATATTCACCACCAGAATCTGTGCGAAGTGTTTTAATGGATGTGGAGAAGTGATTTTCCACATAAGCTAAAAAAATTTTAAAAGTAACAAACACCTCTGATTTTGAATGTAAGAAATAAATCCATGTAAAGCGACAGGTGCGATACCCCATACATCACTATGAACAAGATCAAAACATTGCAATGATGATGATGTACTAATAGGAAAGGGAAGAGTCTTACTTTTGCTCATTTTACAACTAGAACAATCAAAAGAAGCATCTTTAAGAGAAATTTTATTATCATTAAGCAAACCAGATTTAAACAAAGACAACAAAGTACGAGAATGAGGATGGCCTAATCTATTGTGCCATAATTGGCTTTTATTTGAACTTGAAGCAGAAAACAAAGCAGAGGCAAACAAATTCCTATCTTGTGTAGAGAGTTGTAGCGGAAAAAGACGACCACACTTAGGTCCCTTCGCTATCACCTCCCCCGATGCTTGATCCTGTATCACACAACCAGAATGCGAAAAAGAGATAGAACAATGGTTATCAACGAGTTGGCCAACAGATAATAAATTTGTAGATAACTGAGGAGAAAGAAAGACATGATTCAATGGTAAGGGATGTGAGATCTCACCGATGGCAGTAATGGGTATACTGCCACCATCTGTGGTATTGATGCGGAGATTTCCATCATACGGCTTTACTTGAGATAAATTATCAGAAGAATGAGTCATATGATTAGAAGCCCCCGAATCCATATACCAAGTGGAGTGGGATTGTTTGGGTTTACCTGAGAGACCAAGAGCAGAAAAAGCATTTACTATCATCTGTTGAACCATTTCCGGGGTAAGAGCGGATGAAGAAGAAGGATGAGCAGGCATGATGGTAGTGGCAGCAGGACTAACTGCAGAAATGGGCGCATCCAAAGTTGCTAGATTCGCCTTCTGGGAGGAAGACTGAGCACGGCGCCGACATTCTGGAAGAACATGGCCTTTGCGTTTGCAGTAAGAACAGAATTTCTGATCGCATTGAGTGGAGACATGGCCATACTTCTGACAAGAGTAACACTGTACTTTGGACATGTCCCTGTTTTGATGTCTAGGACGAGCAAGGTAGGCAGCAGTTAGTGGTCCTGAAGATATAGCTTATTGAAGAGCAGCTTGGGTGGTAAGTCGTTGTTCCTCGCGAAGAAGCTCTCCTAAGCATGAATCAATAGATGGAGGAGGCACCCGGCTCATCAGATTTGAACGAACTTGTTCAAATTCAGATCGCAGTTTCATCAAGAATTGATCCCGTTGACTAGTGGAATGAATTGTTTGAACCACCGCAATCGAGGCATCAGGGAGACTTGAGTAAATGATCTCAGTATAGTCCGTCCATAAACAGATAAAATGAGAGTAATATTCTTGAATGGACATCGTCCCTTGATTAAACTGAGATAGCTCATGTTCTAAGTGAAAACGTCTGGCAGAGTTATCCTGTTGATACACCTGGCGGAGATAATCCCACATTCCCTTTGCTGTTTTATAGGGCCAAAGATTCAGAATGTATTGTGGATCAACCGACCCCAGAAGCCAAGTCATGATCTGGGCATCCTTGGTTGCCCATTTAGAGACAGCCTTTACATCCTCTAAAGGTACAGGATCAGTTCCGTCAATATGTCCCCATAACTCTTTGCCTTTAAGGTATATTTGAAATTGGAATGCCCAGGAAGAATAATTTATCCCATTGAATTTAATCAAGTAAGTTTCACTTTTGTGGCTGTCCATAATTGTAACTCAAAAGCACAAGTATTTCCAAACACCAAGAAGATAAGTTCTGATGAACAAAACTAACAAAGAAGCTGAATATCTAAAGGTCCAGAGAGTGCAAGAAATATCTAACAGTGCATCCCAACAAAGCAGAAATTGTCTGCACAAAATTTCACAAAAAAAACACCAAAAATAGGGCCAGGCGAGCTTGATTTTGGCCTCAAAATCCCTGTGTGAGGCCCACAGCTAGATCTGAATGAAAATCAGATCAGCAAAGTTCAAGGAGACTCAAAATCTCTTTCCAACAAGACAAGATGCATCCAAATCCATCCACAAACCAAGATGTTGTACGGTTGTGATCAAAACTATCTGAGAAAATTGGAAAATCACAAATTGTAGCAGATGACCTACCTCTGATCTTAAAAAACTGTTGAAAAAATCTTCAGAATAACTAGGAGAGATAGGCGACCACTGCTGTAGATGATTTGTAACATGCCATGATGATCACTGGTGGGCCACTTGTGATCATATCATCACAGACGTTTGTTAGTGAAAATTGCATGCAGATCCCTGATCTGATTGATTTCAAGAATGCAGAAGACTGTCGACTGAACAAGAGGATCCACAGAGACAGAGACAGAGTAGAAGTAGCTCTGATACCATGACAGGAAGAATGAAGAGATTGATATTTGTGGAATTTCTAGGATACCTCTCATGGACGATCCTTTCTCTCTTTTATAAACATATTAGCCTTAATCAAGGCAAATCAAACTAATTACAATCTATCTGTTATGGAAAGAAATCTGTACAATTGATTTGATTCTATCCTAACTAATCCCACAATATTTGTAGATAAGTTACAATGAATGGGCCTGGGCCTAATGGGCTTTATGTTACAAGTGTTAACATCGAAGACGCCGAGGTTAATCCCCAAAACCTCATTTAATTTGGCCGTTCCCATCACAATCTTGAAGGCGTTGGGTAGTAGTTGGCATGGACAGAGGCGCCATTGACTGAGACATCTCCTGAGGAGTGGGTGAAGGGGAAATCGGACCCTGCCTTCCGTCACTGCCACTAAAGGAAAAGGCATCCAACCCCCCGAGAAATCACGAAGGTTAATGCCGTCAGGGTCAGCGCCCTTGACCTGGACATTAGCAGGGATCCCGAAGGCCGACCTAAAACCCTCAATCGCTGCCTCGCTCTCTAACCAGTGGCTATAGATTCCCATCCCAACTCAAAAACAGAGAAACCCACAGAAAGGAGGCAAGGCAAAGGAGACTTACGGGAGCGGAACGAAAACACTGAGTGGCAAAAGAGATTCGACCCCAGCGGCGCACCTCTACCCAGATGAGTTCCCCTTGCAGCAGTCTGTTCTTCCTCGATTCAGAATGACAAATAAAGAAGAGGACAGGCCTCTATATGGCACAGAGTAAACTCATCGTCAGAAACCCTAGCCGCCCGCGCTAAATAGCGCCTCCTGGGACTCCGCGCTAATCATTTCAAATATTGAAAACGTCCCTGACAGAACGGCGTGATCGACACCAAGGCGACAGGACAACCAATCAAAGGATGCCACGTGGAACTGTCGACACATCTTCGACATTAATTAGTGGATACCATTTATTGCCTCGGCCACCTAAAAAAGGACGATCCCAAGAAACCTCCCCGTCATGTAGCTCCCGACCTCACTCCGCTGGCGAGCCTCACGAGGCCGGAAGCTAGGGGGCGATTGTGTGGGGAAATTTCCACAATTCCGGGGGTTACGTTAATCATAATTGCCCAATGGGACTAAGCATTCTCACAAGCCTCACGTGCCCCCGACGCGCTGATCATGAACCCTCAGGCTCACCACGGCTACCAGGACGGAGGCCTCAGCCGAAGCCAAATAGAACTAGGCCGCTAGCGCCGGGCTCGGCTGCCCGGGCGTCCGCCTCGGTCAGAGACTCCATCTCGGCCGAAGACGTCGGGACGGAGGCCAAAGCAGGAAGACTCTTCACTCGCGCCCTTCGCCCCCCGCGTCGTCAGACACGTGAAAGAGCAGTGGCGCGAACCAAGGGGACAGATGTGACATCCAGCCGTCCATAGTCTTTACCAGATCGCTGACAGGGTAGCATCCAACGGATAAGGGCAAATCGAGGCAAGGCCCGAGGAAGGATCCGATGGTACCCCTGCCGCCGAAGGCGCCCGGCACGATCTGGCCCAATACGACACGCATTAAATGCATTGTGGCCTGACCCGACTGACATTTATTGCTTTGTGGGCTGATCGGACCCTCATTTAATGAATGGCGGGTTGACATGATGACGCCCTAGACATGTCACGGCGTCATCATTAGCCTCCCCCATGCAACGTAGGCACCTTCCTCTATAAGAAGATGAACACTCTCCATTACAGGTAAGACACATCGAAAACCAGAGCCATTACTCTGCCTCTTTTCTCTCCTTCCTTTGTTCACCTACTGACTTAGGCATCGGAGAGCCTTGCGCCGTCCAGGCCAGGGTCCTCTGACTGTTCGCTCTTTGCCTTTCAGGTCTCCAGGCAGCAGGTTAAGCTTAAGCATTTCATTTGGATAAGTCCTGTAAGGCACCCAGATTATTGTGGGTCATTATTTTTCCGCACCTACAGGTTCACAAATGGAGAAGCGAATCTCAAAGGGGCATTAAAAAAGAAAAAAGAAAAAAAAAAAGAATGTCCACATATAAATAAACAAATGAAACGGCAAAGGACAAAAGGACGTCAACCTACATCCCGGGCCAGGAAATTAATTCTCAACCAATGCAATTTCTACAGAATTCAGGTGAGAAGTGATCGTCAGGACATCAGCCGCAAGTGCAAGGCCGCGATGTAGTAATAAGTTGGTGAAGTCCGAGGTCGATCTACAGGGAGTAATTAATCGCGCAAAACATGTCCTATTAAAAAACTAGTACTGACCTAATAAAATTTATATAAATAAATCTCTACGAAACTAAAATTAAAATTTAATTACAAATCCAAATTAAAAATTACAATCCCAAATAAAAAACCTAATATAAGAATCCTAATCTAAAGACTCCAAAAACATAAAAGACATCAAACCACCAATTGTATAAAAGCAAATCATGCATTAAAACAAAAATTCAGATATTCTTATCATGGGAAGCCACAGACTACAAAAACACTGCACCAAGTGCGTACTATCACTACCCACAAACACGCGATGCCGATCCAAGGCGGGACAGCTTGACCTCACTAATTGCGTCTTTTAGATTAAAATGAACCAATAAACTAGTAATTCCCCAACATCAATCAATACTAGAAAAAGAAATATTTCCTTACCCTAGATCGAATACATCAAGAAAATAGGACTTGTGCATAATCTCATCTTAAAGTCTTCAATCCTTCACCAAGGGAGAAGTAGATGGCTGGTTGATGATGGAGCGACGGCAGCAACACGGCGGCGGGGCTGCGGTGCGACGGTGGCATAGAAATCCAAGTGGTGGTGTGCCTTAAGAAAGGCCTTGGATGAAGTAGTGATGGAAGTTGGAGGAAAACAATGAAAAGGAGGGATTTGCAAGTTGCTGGTCGTCCAAGGGAATGGGGGGAGGGGGGGGGGGGGGGCGGGGCGGGATATGGGAATGCACGTCCAGCCCGGGGGGGGGGGGGGGGGGGGATATGGGATTGCACGTCCAGCCCTTTGTGGCTCTTTTTATATATTTTTTGATAGCTTGGGTTGCAAGGTTTTTGGGTTTGGAAGGGTTTGAATTGAAGTGTGGGGTCCAAGGTTCAATGGAATTTGGAAGGCTGAGATTGAACAATCTTGGGATCTCCTTGTTGATTGACTTGCCACTAAAAGTCCTTAATTTAAATTCTCCTTGTAGCTTGATTCTCTTGAAAAATGTCTTACTTACTTTGGCTAAGAAACAATTCAAATATGAAATTTCAGATTTGAAACAAATCTTGATAAGCATGTGGTCCCCCATCCATTTTGGACGTGTGAATGCTTTGGATAGAGGTGTTGGACATGCAACACTTTTTTTGGAAAAATCTTGGGTTGCAAACATTCAAAATTTGGAATGGTATCTTGATTGAGATCCAACTTGTAGAGTATTTAATTAGGAAACTTGGACTCTTTGGATTTATCTTCCAACTTGGATTGCTTGGCTAGCAAGAATCTTGAATTTTTTTAAACTTCTTCATGGCATGAGAATCTCTTAACATGGGCCCACTTTCTCCTTAAAAAGCATCTCAAATCTGAAATTAATTTCATTGCACACATGACATAAGAGTGGGGCCCACACTTTGCAATGCTTTTCCCATGGACGTCCATGCCTACTCTCATTCAAATTCAGACTTTTGAATTTTCAAGATCTTGACCCAAATCTGAAATTCAGATTTTCATTTGCATCTTGTAAGAGATGATGGGCCCTACTTGGAGGTGTGATTCTTGAATGGAAGATCTTGGACGTACATCTCTCCCTTGGCCTTTTTTTCTTCTTTTGTTTTGTTTTGAATATTGGCCATCCATCTTGAATTCTTGAATTGATTTATTTCTTCCGTGGGCCCCAAGAAATTGGACTTCCCTACAAAAATACAAATAATATAATCAATGATCAAAGAATTATTTATTTATGTAGGAAAAGAATATTGCAAGATGCGGGCCCCAATTCACACTAAATAGATGCCTAAAATGTCACCATTTTATCAATTTTTCTTTAATTAAATCAATGGTGCAAAGAAAATTCATCATTGCATGTGTGACTAAAAAGTTATGAGAAATTTGTGATTTTCAATGCCAAGAAATAGAGAAATTTGTGATTTTATGGGAAAATGTGATTTTTCAACGAAATTTTACTCGAATTCAGACTTTGATGCTCAGAAACATAGAATCATGATTTTTTTACTAAAATGGTGCATCATTTGATGATTAAGTCCTTAATTACTCTAAAATGATGATGCAACTATTCATTTTAAAGACTTATCAAGAAGGAACCAAACATTGACGTTTAAGCTTTACTCCAAGAGACCTCAGCTTGATGAGACAATGCAGCCAACTGAATACATTGATGATGATGAATGGCCATATGCAGTTTCCTGAAGTCTTATCTATGGCGCCAATTTGATGAAGAGGGTCTTTCAACTCCTTCTATAGAATCAACTCCTTCTATAGACTTAAATCAGACTCTAAAATTAGCTTGTCAAGATGTCCAAAGAAAACCAGTAAGGCATGAATCAGAATGCGTAATAGAATACCTCCACCCATCATAAGAGATGATGTAGCGATTATGTTGACCAACAACATTTTGAATGGGAAGATTGTTGGAAAAATGGATAAGAGCATCCTTATTTTGGTCTATGTTAGAGTCAAAATAAAAGTAGGCCCCACTTATAATTTCAGGTGGGACTACATGGGAATGTGATCTACTCGATATAATTTCAGGTGGGACTACATGAGAATGTGATCTACTCCATAAGTAGATTAAGAACACGTATTGGGTTGCTCTAATCCAGTGAGGAGTGAATGAGAAATTGACTCCTAACTTCACTACTTGTACATGGTACACAGGCATGTGGAAAACTTGCATCCCACTGCTTGGGAGCAAAACTCTCTCTCGATATAAATATGAATATCTTGGTAGTAAAGGTTGGGCCCCAAGGGGCACCCCACTTTTGTGGAGGAGGGAGGACCTAGACCTAGACCAAGGTGGGCCCACCACCACACGCGCATGCCGCCCCGCACCGAATCGAACCACCCCGGGCTTGGGCCACACACGCGCACCAGGCCTGGCACGGCCCACTTCATATTATTATTTTTGGAGAAATTTTAATTTAATAAAAAAAATTTTTTTCCCAAATGGGGAGTGTCCAAAGAGAGGTGTGTCCAAATGGAAGAGTGTGTCCAAGAGGAGTGTCCAATAAGGGTTTTGTGTCTGTTGGAACATGAACAGTCACTCTATTTAACAGATGCAACCCATGGGTGAAGTCCTGAAGCTATTTAAACCCATCTCGTCCATGTGTTTTTGTCATTCACTCTCTATAAGAGTAGAGAGAGATTCTGTCACAGTTCTTCTTCGCTGGTCACACAGTCTATAGTGTTGTTACTGTGTGAGTGAACATTGTATCCTATGAGGCAAATGCCACAAAAGCTCATAAGCACCACTACGACGACGAAAACTGTCTTAAGGACATAGCATCAAACGCTGGCCTTGATCAACCTCTCTTCTGCTTTCAGATTGTCGAATTACTCAGTCGTCAATTGTTCTCTTTTTTCTGACTGCATACTGTAAGTGGATTTACTTTCAGGTTTATATTATGTATTGTTGTTGTTCTGTTTTCTGCAGTACGAACCTGTTTTCCTAGATACTAAACTAAATCTGTATGTACTCGGACTAACAATCTAAAGACAATTTTCTTTCTGAGTACATCTGTTTTTCAGTTTTGCCTTCAGTTTTTCTGGTTTCGGTTTTTGTCAGTCTTACTACTGGTTTCTGTTTCTTCTGATTCCAAATCTAGTGTCGTAAAACTGGGTTTCTTTCATTATTTACATTTGGCAGAGCTTCAAAGTTCATTTCTTTATTTGCTTACTGGTTCTGTCCAAGTTTACAATAACCAATTATTGAATACTATTCTAAGTTTATTAAACAGTAATTGAATACTGTTTATGAGTTTACAGAAAACAGTAATTGCCGGAAAATAATAAGCTGAAAAAAACATGAACTACAATATTAAGCAAATGCTAGTATCATGGCCAGATCTTCCTGATCATATACTCAATCTTATATCGACAAGATTGCATCATTGTGATTATTATTTCACTTTTCAATGTGTTAGTGTAACATGGGGAGCAGCAGCCGCGAAGCAACTCAATCAGTGCCGACTTGGATGGGGAATGTGTATCGATGACTGACCCAACTTGGATTACCCTTGATTTTTTCTGATATTAAAATGCGAGGGCTTCTTGCCAAGACTATTTGAAATAAGCTCAATACGTTCTTATGAATCTCATGAGTGTAGACAATCTGGATCCATGTCAAGATTGATTTGGATGGCGATACTTGTGGATGATGCTTGATCAAAAATTGTTCGGTCAGTTATATCATTTCATAGAGATATACATACTTTATCCTGCCATCTTCAGCGAGTTGGCGGGGTAGCTCAAGTTGATATAGATTCCGAAATACTCTGAGCTTGGACTCCAAGCCCACCCCAACGAAGACCAATCGTCTGTCAGTCATGAATTCAAATAGCTCGTGGGGCATTGAATTATACTCGATTTGAAAAATGAGACAACTATTATAAACATGGAATATGAGAATATCTATTCTGTTATGGCCATACTACACCGTGCTTTCTCTACGCCATTCCATCTCAAAGCATATGACGGCTTTCTTTCCTGCTCGATTGTAACGTGTAAAACTATCACTCTTAAAAAATTCAGTAATCCATCTGTGAAGGATGGAGCTGCAACAGCTGGTGAGTCAATGTGGAGCATATGGATATCTAATAGGTCTTGCCAATGGTCACTATCAGACCTCTGCATGACTATGATACGGTTGTTTTAAGGCATTGTTTATTGATGATGGGAGGAAAGAAAGAGAGGAATGCAGGGAGATGGGAAGTAAAAAGAAAGGAATAAAAAAGTAGGTATGCATTAAAGGAGCAGAGAGTGAACGGAGATTCTGGAGGCATCTAAATGTGAGAGAATACCATACAAAGTGTGAGAGAAGGAAAAAAATGTGAGAGGGTAACATACAAAGTGTATGAGAAGAAAAAGAAAAACTGTGAGAGTATGATACAGAGAGAGACCTATGGTTAGTCCTATTGCCTCTTTGCTAATGTGTTTATTGATTTGTTGATTTGATTTGAATAACGACGGGCCACCAAATTCATGATTTTCTAAATATCCAAGTGTAGCGAAACTACTACAAGTCCCACAATGCCCACTCACTGGATGCCATTTTTTTTGTTATGTGTAGCCACCTTTGGCCAATTCAATCTCCACACATACCAATCCCCTTGAAATGGGATTGGTCCTCCTTTGACACAAATCTGTTATTGCAAAAGAAAGACAAATTCATAATTCTCTAATAACTATAAAATCTTTGAGGACTTATAATAAAGGGGTCACAATCATATGATCAGACTGTTATTGTACCCACCTCTAATCCACATTCAAATCTATTCGTACATGTTAGGCCCTTGATTATCATACACTCAAATTGGCCCCAGAAGAGGTGGGTCTGTATCTTAATATTGTAATAATATTCACGGGTGCTAATATGTAGCAAAACCACCAATGGCATTCCACAGTCAACCAGATATATGTACAATTCCCCATATGCACACCAAAAATTTATTTTAAAAAATGAAACATTTAGTCCGGTGTCCATACCCTCTCAGCAATGTTGTGAGGATCAGTGGCTCGTCCCCTACTTGTCTGCAGTCTTAGACGGATGGCACGTGGGCGTGGGACCACTGCAACAGCAAATTAGGATTTGCATAACAATCAAACGTGAACATGTTGGAAAAATGGATAAGAGCATCCTTATTTTGGTCTATATTTGAGCTAGAATAAAAGTGTGCCCACTTATAATTTCAGGTGGGACCACATGGGAATGTGATCTACTCCATGAATAGATTAAGAACATGTATTGTGTTGCTCTAATCCATTGAGGAGTGAATGAAAAATTCATGTCACGTCCCCCGAACCCGATTAAAGAATAACCGGATCCGGAGAGTGAATTTTAGGACTAATTAAAAATTTTGTCATTTGGGCCAATGGATCGTAGTCCGCGGTGAGGATTTGATAATTCAAACCTCTTTTAATGCAATAGACATTGAGTTCATAGAACTCTAGGCATATGGAATCTCAAGTAATGATTAATAATCTCTCATTAATTTAAATTTTGCAAGAAAAGAGTAAACAGGAACTAAGAGTTAAGTTAATTATTACATTGGTCATCCCAAAATACAAGGCCAATAAAGAACAAGTCAATGAAAGTAAAGGTCCAACGAGAGGAATAAATGAATAAAGATTAATCTAATGAAACCCAGTGTATCTCTCTCGTGCCAGGACATGATGACGCTACTCTACGTCATCGGCACGCCACTCTCGTGCCTCCTCAGCTGGTCGGAGATCCTCTGGGATCTCCTCACCTGCCTGCTCCTCGTAATAATATTCACCTGATGTGTCTGCACACCAAGGAACAAAGTCAACGACATGTTGAGCAATAGATATACAAAACAAAATAAACACGACATGCATCAAGTGTAGAATAATGACAGGTATAAGATCATATGAATACAAGAATGCAAGGCTAGGCATAAAGCGAGATTAATAACCAAGGAACAATAAAAGTAATCCTAACCATCATCTAACAATAACCACTATCCATGCAAATGCAAAACAAGAACAAGCAAGAGGGAGACTCCGAGGATGTCCAAAGCCACCTCCCGGGGTACCAGTAACAATCCCCTCCTTGGACTACTGATATCATAGTCCGCTCTAGTGGGATCCTAGCTCCCTGTCCTGGGAATAGCAGTACGGTCCTAGCCCGCTCCCAGCTATTCAACGCCATGGATGCCGTCCTACGCCGACTGCCCACCCCGACAACCGGAGTAACCGATTCATCATTAAATCCCAAACTGCAGATGGCTATGATATGCAAACAACAACAAAGTGGTTTTGACACAAGAACAACAAGACAAGCAAGTCTGGCTAGTTCCATGTACAAGACAAGATCTTAGGGATTACCTTATTCAAGACGATACAAGACCAGCGAAACACGTGATAATCCCTTTCATACTAGCCAGTCAAGTTCATCAATACAAGACATGGGTTCCTATGGTACACTCTAAGTCAAGTCCAAGTCCTATATTCTATAAGAATTTATGTTTCATAATTGATTACGTGTTTTATGCCAAGAGTGTACAAGGAATGTTATCAACGGATACAAGTCAAAGTCAAGGGGAAATTACAATTCAATCCTAAGTAAGTGGTGTCATCCCTGTATCCCACGTGTCCTAACGGAGTACATGTGGAAATTGGATCAACGATACTTCTAGAAAATTCCTTGGTGTACAATCATGTTGAGCATCGTTCAACCCAACTCCATATGTATTCGGTTGCATCACGCATGATACACGAATACCTAGACAACCCATCGAATTCACACCAAGCCACGTGATTCGATTTCAATCCCATTTATGGTCATCTGATAGTAAATTAGAGGTTTCCAGCATCTAAGTCCCAATCCTAGGTTTCAGTTTTAGTCTGGAAAAATACAAGTGAAATGGCCAATTTCGGCTGACCCTCATGATGGTGTCGGTTGACCGACGTGATGGTCTCGGTTGACCGACACGAACCGAGAACTAACCGACGGAACATAAACCAATTTCTGTTCGCCGGTTTTGGAACCGACAAGAGCCTCGGTTGACCGAATTAGTCGGCTGACTGACGTTCGAACCAAGAGCTAACCGACTGTACAAAATCGGTGTAAAACATACTCTCAGGTTTTCTGACCGAGATGCTGATTGGCTGACCGATACCATGCTGTCGGTTGACCGACACTGAACCGACGAGTGAACCGACAGTACGGAACTCAAACAGGTTCAGGCCATTTCTGAGCTCTTTCTTCCCCATTTCATTCTTCTCCATTTCTAAACCTTTCCAGAGGCTACAACCTGCATAAACATAGAGCCTCCTGCTCTCCCCATCATCCATTCCATTCATTCCGTTCCTTTACATCCATTCCATTGAGAAATTCTACACATCCTATCATCATCAAATTATTCATTTTCCAAAAATCTAACCTAACATATATTTTCCAAAATCAACAAGAAACATGCTTGAATTAAAGGGGAAATCTACAAGAAACATAGCTAATCAAATAGAAACAAACACACATGCTTATAATTGAAATGCATATCTACTTGCCTCAATGTCAGAAGATAAAATAGTTGGGGTGAAATTCTAGGAGAAGCTTGTCTACCGCAAGATCCACAATCTAACCAGATGCAATGCAAACTGGGAAGCTAAGAAGGAAAAGAATGAAGATCAAACCTAAATCTAACCAAAGAGAATACTAATTAAAAGATGAAAGTATAAGGATGCTTACCAAATTGATACCGGAAACAAGAGAAGATCGCAAGGATGAATCCTAGCGGATCGGATCTCCGAATGGGGTCTTTTAGGGCTGAGATCTGGCTTGAGAAAGAAAGAAGAAAAAGATGGGCTGCGGTTCTCTCTTTCGTTGCAGAGAATAAAACTGAAATTAGGGTTAAACATCGTTTAAGAAGACGATAGGAGAAAAAGACCGAATCGCCCTTTAAGTGGGTCCAGTGAAAGAATGGACCACTTGAAAGGTTTCTGATCGCCGGATCACTACGAGTCAAGAGACAAAAATCATCAGAACAACGAGACCTTTCCAACGAACTCAAAAATCAAGGCGTTTGGAATATTTCGAAAAAACACTCAATTTTCCCTAAATTGCAAACTACCCCCTGCTATGATCAAACGAGCTCGGAATCGAACGAAACTACACAGATACTATTCTCATGCTAAAAGAAACTCGCTCATGCTCTAAACCCACTTAAATATCTAAAATACATTTAAAGAAAATAATAACAAATTAAACGGGTCAACGGGCCGGGTTTTGGGCCCAACTGACCCAATAAGGTCACGGACCTTACAACTCTCACAAATAAAAAGAACATTTTGTCCCCCAAATGCCTAAACATACCTCATCTGGAAAAAAATAGGGGTACGCTTTCTGAATCTGCTCCTTCAGCTCCTACGTAGCTTCCTTCGGACTGTGGTTCTCCCACTGTAGTTTGACCCATGGGATGGTCTTAGTATGCTACACTATCTCCTTAGTGTCAATGATCTGCGCTGGACGCTCCACGTAGGTGACATCTGCCTAAAGCTGAAGTGGCTCATGCTGCAACACGTGGGTGGGATCTGGAATATATTTCCGAAGCATTGAGACATGAAATACGTCGTGCACACCTGCTAACTCTGGCGGTATCACGAGACGATAAGCCACGTCTCCAATCCTGTTCTTAATCTCAAACGGTCCCACAAACCTGTTGGCAAGCTTCCCTTTCTGTCCAAATCTAATAACACCTCTCATCGGAGACACTTTCAGGAAAACCATATCCCCCACTTGGAATTCTAAAGGACTCCGCCTCTTGTCCGCATAGCTCTTCTGACGATCTCGAGACTCCTTCATTCTCATCTGAACAACTCTGACCTTCTCACTGGAATCAGCAATCTCTGAAGGGCCATGAAAACTCCGAACTCAAACTTCCTCGCAACATGCCGGGGTTCTGCATCTTCTTCCATACAATGCCTCAAATGGTGCCATACCAATGCTTGAATGATAACTCTTATTGTAGGCAAACTCCCATCCCAACTCTCCTTGAAATCCAAAACACATGCTCTGAGTTGATCTTCCAGTATCTGAATGGTGCGCTGACTGTCCATCTGTCTGAGGGTGGTAAGCTATGCTGAACTTCAACTGAGTACCCATAGATGACTGGAAAGTAGACCAAAACCGAGAGATAAACTTAGTGTCTCGATCGGACACTATGGACTTAGGCACTCCATGCTACTTGACTATATTGTCCCTGTACATCTTAGACATCTTATCCATAAACTGTCCAGTCTTGAATGGCAAGAAATGGGCTGATTTAGTCAATCTATCCACAATCACCCAAATAGCATCATTGCCTTTCTTAGTATTCGGCAACCCTGACACGAAATCCATGGTGATATTCTCCCATTTCCATTGTGGAATCTCCAACGGGTGAAGTAAACCAGGAGGCTTCTTGTGCTCTGCCTTAATCTGCTGAAAAGTCATACACCTGGAGACAAATTCTGCAATCTCTTTCTTCATTTTCACCCACCAATAGTGATTCTTCAAATTCTGATACATTTTAGTGCTTCCTGGGTGATTAGAATATCTGGTATGGTGCACATCTGTCATTAACTCTGACTTGATATCTTGAACATCTGGCACACACAACCTATCCTTGCAGTACAAAACTCCCTCTATCAATTTGAACTCTGGCTTGTCATCCACATGATCAATGATTCTTTGTAGTTCTGGATCATCCTTCTGGCATCCCTTGATCCTGTTAACTATCTCTGGCTCCTAAACTCCCATAGTAGCAACTAGGACCTTCTCAGTAACTGGCCAGACTTCCACATCCATATCTCTGAATTGCTCCATCCATCTCCATTCAGGCATTATACAACCACTGAATGCTGCCTTTCTACTGAGAGCATCTGCTACCACATTCACCATTCCAGGATGGTACTTGATCGGAAAATCATAATCCTTTATGTACTCCATCCATCTACTCTGCCTGTTATTCAGATCACCCTGTGTAAACAGGTATTGCAGACTCTTGTGATCTGTATGCACCTCAAATCTCTCTCCATACAAATAATGCCTCCACAACTTCAATGCAAACACTACTCCTGCTAACTCCAAGTCATGTGTGGCATATTTCTTCTCATGGTCTTTCAATTGCCTCGATCCATAGGCTATCACCTTATCATGCTGCATGAGAACACATCCCAAACCTACTCCTGATGCATCCGTGAAAATCACAAATCCTCCACTTCCAGCGGGTAAAGCAAGTATGGGTGCTGTAGTCAATCTGGTCTTCAACTCTTGAAAACTCTTTTCACACCCCTCTGTCCATACAAATAGAATATCTTTCCTCGTCAACTTAGTTAACGGAGATGCTATGGTAGCGAATCCTTTCACAAACCTTCTGTAGTAACCTGCAAGTCCAAGGAAACTACGAATCTCCGCTACATTCCGCGGGCTACTCCAATTGACAACTGCTGCAATCTTCTTGGGATCCACTGTCAGTCCTTCCTTAGAGATTATATGGCCCAAAAATGCCACTTGCTCTAACCAAAACTCACATTTGCTCAACTTAGCATACAGTTGGTTATCCCTCAAAAGCTGCAAAGATGTTCTCAATTGATGCTCATGTTTCCTCCTTAGTCTTCGAGTACACCAATACGTCATCAATGAAGACTACCACAAACTGATCCAAGAAAGGAGCGAAGGCCTTATTCATCAATGCCATAAAAACTGCTGGAGCATTCGTCAATCCAAAAGGCATCATAAGAAACTCAAAATGTGCATATCTTGTCCGGAATGCAGTCTTAGGAACATCCTCCTTCCTGACTCGCAACTGGTGATAACCGGAATACAGATCTATCTTCGAAAAGAATTGTGCTCCCTGCAACTGATCGAATAGCTCATCGATCCTCGGTAACGGGTACTTGTTCTTAACAGTTACATGGTTCAACTGTCTGTAATCAATACACATCCGCATAGTCCCGTCCTTCTTCTTCACAAATATCACCAGAGCTCCCCACGGTGAAACACTAGGCCTGATAAAACCCTTATCCAACAGATCTCCAATCTGAGTTTTCAACTCCTTCAATTCTGCTGGTGCCATCCTATAAGGGGCCTTCGAAATAGGTGATGTCCCTGGTTGCAATTCAATCATGAAATCCAACTCACGAACAGGTGGCAAACCAGGAATCTCATCCGGAAACACAACCGGGAATTCTCGCACCACTGGAATCTCATCAACAAACTTGGACTCCTTATCTTCCATAATAAATGCGATAAAACCTTCACAACCGCTCCTCATCAATCGCTCTGCCTTCAATGCAGAAATCATCCGAGTGGAGATGGGCTTTTCAGCTCCAATAAACTCAACACTATGGTTTGCACTCTGCAACTTCACGGTCATGTTAAAACAATCTAACACTGCTCGGTTAGCTGCTAACCAATCCATACCGAGTATCACATCAAACTCCGCCATCGGTAAAATGATCAAACTGACGGTCAACTTAACTTCCCCAATCTGAACACTACACCTAGGGTAGATGACATTACAAGCTACATGTCTACCTACAGGTGTAGCTACTATCAAATCATAGGGTAGTATCTCCTTATCCTCCCCCAAATGCAGTGCAAATGCTGGTGCAACAAACGGATCCATGATCAAATAGAACTTTAGCATCATATCCACAAACTAAAAGTGTACCTTCAATGACATTCCCTGCAGCCTTTGCTTCCTCATGCGTCAGAGCATAAGCTTTCCCTGCCTGCTGGGGATGCTGCTGATGATATTGCTGCGGTGGTCTCTGAACAAGACCCTGGAATCTGGGTGCTGGGGGTCTCTGCTGATAGCGCTGTTGAGGTACTAGAGGGCGCTGATATGGAGGCTGAGGTGGTTGGACAATCATCTGTTGCTGCTGCTGCAGCTGCTGTGGCCTGGCCTGTCCAGGAGGCATCTGTCTCAATGGCTGCACAAGATGTGGTGGCCTGGGCGCCGGAGCTGGAAATGGTGGTGGTGCCACTCATGTCTTCCCTGGTTAAAAACGAACCTTATGCCCTGGGTCTCCACAATTGAAACATGCACCGGACTGCTTCCTGCAATCACGGCCATAATGATTCCCGCCACAATGCATGCAAGAGACTCGCTGTGGCTACTGTCGGAGTGTAGGCTCAAACCGTAGCCTCTTAGGTGCCGGCTGCTGATACGACAGAGACGAAGATCCCTGTGTCCTAGGCTGAGGGATCAATGCTAAGATCCTCTGCTGCTCAAAAGCAATCACATCCTTTAGGGACTCCTCTACCCAATATGCCTCTTTGACCACATCATCATAATTGGTCAGTCTACTGCGTTGTACTTGCATCTTTATATCAGCTCGCAGTCCCTTGATGAATCTCCGGACTCTCTCTGACTCTAGCTGAATCAGACTCTCAGCAAATCGGGATAGATGGGTGAAGGCAATCTCATAATCCTGTACTGTTAAATCACCCTGCACCAGTCTCTCAAACTCCTCCATCTTCTGATCCCTATAGTGCTCCGGGATAAACTTCTTCTGGAAATGCTCTGTGAAAGTCTTCCAGGCTACCCCCTTAGCAATTTCCTCGTACGGGTGTTTTACGGTTTTCCACCATCTCTCGGCTGCTCCACGGAACATGTGGGCTGCTAGCTGCACTTGCTGGATACCCGTGCACCGAAACACTTCATAAATTTTCTCCATTTGGACAACCCACTCATCTGCAACAGCGGGGTCCTCGATGCCATGGAACTCAGGTGGAAACCTCTTCCTAAACTTCTCTACCAATTCATTCAGGTCATACTCCTTGGCTTGTGGCTGGCCCACCTTCTGCACTACCTCAAGCATCTGAGCTTGGAACACTGCCTGGTCTTCATTCTGCTTTTGGCTCTGCTCAGCCATATCCTTCTGAGATTGGATGAAGGCTTCCATGAATTGATGAAACTAGTTCTCAGAGCCATTCTGAGATGAACTACCCTCACCTCGGGTATTGTGTCTACCGGCCATGATCCTGTAAAACATTCAAGATCAGTTCCAATATGCCCCAAGCTAACAAACAATGCTAGAACAAAACTAAAAGATCAACCTACTGACTAACGAAATCCTCACACGCATCTTATGATTTCTAAAATTTTTACCCTGAGAAACCAACCACTACTCTGATACCAATCTGTCACGTCCCCCGAACCCGATTAAAGAATAATCGGATCCGGAGAGTGAATTTTAGGACTAATTAAAAATTTTATCCTTTGGGCCCACGGATCGTAGTCTGTGGTGAGGATTTAATATTTCAAACCTCTTTTAATGCAATAGATATTGAGTTCATAGAACTCTAGGCATATGGAATCTCAAGCAGTGATTAATAATCTCTCATTAATTTAAAGTTTGCAAGAAAAGAGTAAACAGGAACTAAAAGTTAAGTTAATTATTACATTGGTCATCCCAAAATACAAGGCCAATAAAGAACAAGTCAATGAAAGTAAAGGTCCAACGAGAGGAATAAATGAATAAAGATTAATCTAATGAAACCCAGTGTATCTCTCTCATGCCAGGACATGATGACGCTACTCTACGTCATCGGCACGCCACTCTCGTGCCTCCTCAGCTGGTTGGAGATCCTCTGGGATCCGTAATAATATTCACCTGATGTGTCTGCACACCAAGGAACGAAGTCAATGACATGTTGAGCAATAGATATACAAAATAAAATAAACACGACATGCATCAAGTGTAGAATAATGACAGGTATAAGATCATATGAATACAAGAATGCAAGCTAGGCATAAAGCGAGATTAATAACCAAGGAACAATAAAAGTAATCCTAACCATCATCTAACAATAACCACTCCATGCAAATGCAAAACAAGAACAAGCAAGAGGGAGACTCCGAGGATGTCCAAAGCCACCTCCCGGGGTACCAGTAACAATCCCCTCCTTGGACTACTGATATCATAGTCCGACTCTAGTGGGATCCTAGCTCCCTGTCCTGGGAATAGCAGCACGGTCCTAACTCGCTCCCAGCTATTCAACGCCATGGATGCCGTCCTACGCCGACTGCCCACCCCGACAACCGGAGTAACCGATTCGTCATTAAATCCCAAACTACAGATGGCTATGATATGCAAACAACAAAGTGGTTTGGACACAAGAACAACAAGACAAGCAAGTCTGGCTAGTTCCATGTACAAGACAAGATCCTAGGGATTACCTTATTCAAGACGATACAAGACTAGCGAAACACGTGATAATCCCTTTCATACTAGCCAGTCAAGTTCATCAATACAAGACATGGGTTCCTATGGTACACTCTAAGTCAAGTCCAAGTCCTATATTCTATAAGAATTTATATTTTATAATTGATTACGTGTTTTATGCCAAGAGTGTACAAGGAATGTTATCAACGGATACAAGTCAAAGTCAAGGGAAAATTACAATTCAATCCTAAGTAAGTGGTGTCATCCCTGTATCCCACGTGTCCTGACGGAGTACATGTGGAAATTGGATCAACGATACTTCTAGAAAATTCCTTGGTGTACAATCATGTTGAGCATCGTTCAACCCAACTCCATATGCATTCGGTTGCATCATGCATGATACACGAATACCTAGACAACCCATCGAATGCTAGTTTTATGGACTCAATCCAGTAGATGATATAATAAATTGATTAAATTCTTTATTTATTCATATATTCATGCTTTCCCTTCATGAGATGAATGGTAATTTATTATATACTTGCACATAACCAATACGAATGACATTATGGTTCATAAGATGAACCGGGGTCCACAAGTATATTAGATGTAACACATGTGTATGGATGAGATCCACATACAGGAGACATGTGTGACAGATCTTATACTTAAATATTATCACAACCAGTGATGAGACTGGACATCTCATACTGATAAGGTTGCAGTACTTTGATCACTATGAGATAGTGTGATTTGTCTCGATCATCAGAATGGAAGATTCTGGATCATAGTGCTGGTACATTGGATGTATTGAAGGACCATGAGAAGCACCTTAACACTGTCTTTATTTTAAGGTCTGCTCTCATAATTCCCTAGCAATAGGCTCTCAATCCTGAGACATTAATGAACTCAAGTTTCTATCTATTCATTTGCTTTGAGTCACCAATGAGTGAGGCCAACTGTAGGTCAACACCTCGGTGATTTGGGTACGTGGTAGTAGAGCTGTGGGAACATTTAATGGTCAAGATGGAATCTATCTCTAATATCCCCTTGTGCCAATTAATGGATTTATCATTGGTAAGTGCGCACCCATTCCGATTAAGAGTTAATTGGAAAGGTACCTATTGATCATTATAATTAATTGGGGCTCAAGGATAATAAGATATGGATCAAGTTTGGAAGACAGGTCCAATTGATCCATGGATATTGATAGAGGGGTCTACTTGTGGTAATGTGGAAGTTTAGGGTCTTCTATGTAATATTCTATAGACTGGAGTTCAATTGCATTTATATAGTGGAGTTATTTGTCAATTAACTGTGGGCCCGGATTACACATGAGATGTGGGGTCGCGTGTCCCAGTTGGAGCCAGCTTTCTAAGGAATCCCTAGTGGTCCCCACGCTAGCCCAATTATTAGAAAGTATCTAATTCTAGTAGAACTCTAAAAGGAAAGTTACTATTTCTATTTGAAGTGAGACTTCTAATAGTGGTAATAGTAGACTTACTAATTTTAGTAGAAGTGAGACTTCTATTTTAATTAGAAAGGAATTAGAAAGTTACTAATCATATTTGAAGTGAGACTTCTAATTATGATATGGTAAGTTACTAATTAATGGAAGTAAGACTTCTATTGTAATTAGTAAAGAGGAGGCAACTTGCAAAAGCTATAAATAAGAGGAGTAGAGGCCTTGGACGTCCATGCACTCTCCATACATTGGGATTCACGTCCAAGCCTCCCTAGTGCAAGTGTTGTACGAGTTCTTCCTCCTCTCCCTCTTCTAGTTCTCTTTCTAGTTCCTCCCTAGAGTTCCTAGTAGTTTTCTCTTGGAGTCCCACCATCTTCTTGAGAAAAGGAGAATCTAATACGGGTCATAGCGTGGAAGATCAAGAGGTCTTGGAGATTCCTATTTGATTAGTGAAAGCGTTTCATCATCAAAGAAAGACGCAACTTCTCCATTAGAGCACAACCGAGCTCCAAAGGTATAATCTACTTCCTTGCATGTTGTAGATTTGTTTGTAGCTTATACGTTGCTGGATCTATCTTCTAGATAGATTATATTTACTGATCATGATGGCTGAGATTGAGGACATAGATCTTGGATTGGGTTTTATAGCCTTCTGGATAGTTGATCCCTGCGTCAAGTGGGTCAAAAGTTTTGAAACCTATCCTAGAGGCCCACCCTATTTCCAACATCGAATTCACACCAAGCCACGTGATTCGATTTCAATCCCATTTATGGTCATCTGATAGTAAATTAGAGGTTTCCAGCATCTAAGTCCCAATCCTAGGTTTCAGTTTTAGTCTGGAAAAATACAAGTGAAATGGCCAATTTCGGCTGACCCTCATGATGGTGTCGGTTGACCGACGTGATGGTCTCGGTTGACCGACACGAACCGAGAGCTAACCGACGGAACAGAAACCAATTTCTGCTCGCTGGTTTTGGAACCGACAAGAGCCTCGGTTGACCGAATTAGTCAGCTGATCGACGTTCGAACCGAGAGCTGACCGACTGTACAAAATCGGTGTAAAACATACTCTCGGGTTTTCTGACCGAGATGGTGATCGGCTGACCGATATCATGCTGTCGGTTGACCGACACTAAACCGATGAGTGAACCGACGGCACGGAACTCGTACAGGTTCAGGCCATTTCTGAGCTCTTTCTTCCCCATTTCATTCTCCTCCTTTTCTAAGCCTTTCCAGAGGCTACAACCTGCATAAACATAGAGCCTCCTGCTCTCCCCATCATCCATTCCATTCATTCCGTTCCATTACATTCATTCCATTGAGAAATTCTACACATCCTATCATCATCAAATTATTCATTTTCCAAAAATCTAACCTAACATATATTTTCCAAAATCAACAAGAAACATGCTTGGAATTAAAGGGGAAATCTATAGGAAACATAGCCAATTAAATAGAAACAAACACATATGCTTATAATTGAAATGCATATCTACTTGCCTCAATGTCAGAAGATAAAATAGTTGGGGTGAAATTCGAGAAGAAGCTTGTCTACCGCAAGATCCACAACCTAACCCGATACAATGCAAACTAGGAAGCCAAGAAGGAAAAGAATGAAGATCAAACCTAAATCTAACCAAATAGAATACTAATGAAAAGATGAAAGCATAAGGATGCTTACCAAATTGATACCGGAAACAAGAGAAGATCGCAAGGATGAATCCTAGCGGATCGGATCTCCCAACGGGGTCTTCTAGGGCTGAGATCTGGCTTGAGAAAGAAAGAAGAAAAAGATGGGCTGCGGTTCTCTCTTTCGTTGCAGAGAATAAAACTGGAATTAGGGTTAAACATCGTTTAAGAAGACGATAGGAGAAAACGACCGAATCGCCCTTTAAGTGGGTCCGGTGAAAGAATGGACCACTTGAAAAGTTTCTGATATCCGGATCACGACGAATCAAGAGGCAAAAATCATCAGAACGACGAGACCTTTCCAACGAACCCAAAAATCAAGGAGTTTGGAATATTTCGGAAAAACACTCAATTTCCCCTAAATTGCAAACTACCCCCCGGCTATGATCAAACGAACTCGAAATCGAATGAAACTACGCAGATACTATTCTCATGCTAAAAGAAACTCGCTCATGCTCTAAACCCACTTAAATATCTAAAATACAATTAAATAAAATAATAACAAATTAAACGGGTCAACGGGCCGGGTTTTGGGCCCAACTGACCCAGTAAGGGCACGGACCTTACAATTCACTACTAACTTCACTGCTTGTACACATGGTAACACAAGCATGCGGAAAACTTACATCCCACATTGCTTGAGTCACGCCTCGAGCCCGAGATTGTATCCATCTCGAGGCGACAAACGCCCGCATGGGATTCGAGTCAAATTCGTTGACCTTTGGTCCCCACGAACAGAATTCACCCACAAGAAATCACATGTGAGGTTCAAATTTCCATAAACCTGTATTTTCACCTGCATAATTTTTGTCAAATAGATACCCAATAGTAATCCAATAATATCATATCCATCAAGATATAGAGCATAAAAGTTCATGAGCATAGATAAAAGGTTCAAGTTCAGTACTAGAGATAGAAAGAGAAAAAAGTAAGTTGAGTTAAGGTTTACAATCCATAAGCTAAACAAATTCATAAACTATAACAAAAGATGTGGCACTCCAAGCCATGGTCCATGGGTCATTTTACGTCTAATCCCAGCGGATAGATGTCTAGAAGACATCATCAGAAGTCCATTCAGCTACGTGACAGGAAGATTCTTCCTCCTTGTGGATCTCCAGGTCGGTGGCATCGAGGTACTCACCTGTAACGCCAAGTGTAACACCATTAGACTAAGTTAAGCAACATAAACATATATAAATCATGTAACATGTGACTGATGGACCGCGCTTCTGCCTGGTTCTACCGAGGTCGGCGGATGTGGGAGTCCGTTGGGTCTGACCCTTTCGTAACCAGGGGGCAAAGGCGTGCATCAAAATTTTTTTTTGTGGGTGTGCCAGATTTTCTATTTTACTTGGAATTGCAAGTGGTGATCCGGAGATCAACCTTCACAAGTAAAAAAAAAAAAATCAACTTCTTTCAAGTTTTCCATTGCACATATATTTAAGAAAAGATACATTTTCTTGATTTACCATGAAAGGCGATTTTTTGGCATTTATAGCCGATTTTGGCGTTTATAGCCGATTTTTGGCGTTTATAGCCAATTTTGGCGTTTATAGCCGATTTACAATTCTTATCAATAATGAAAGACAAGAGTTGTGATTTTTGTCTCATTAAAAAAAATACAAACTACAATGAAAAGCAAGAAAAGGAGGATCTATTTTCTCAGGAGATTGTGGGGGACCCGTTCAGATTGACGGTCGCAAGCCATATGTGGACTTCGCCATCATCCATGCAGATGAGAACAGAGGATGTTATTGATTCGCTTGGCTTGGCTATAACATCAGGTTTTTAGAGGATAAAGACCAAAAGGAGGTCCTATGTCCAATAAAAAACTAAGTACACGGGCTGAAAAGCCATGTCTAAGCCATTGGAGGCAGAAGGAGAAGGCAAGGACCTTGGGGGGGGTACCCCCCAAGGGACTTTTGTCACCTTGTAACGGTGGTCGGTGTAGAACTTCCGCAGAGTTTTATCTCTTTCTTTCTCTGGATTTCTGTGCTTTTTTCTTATCTGGGATATATCTTGTTTTTCCGATGATCTCTATGTTTTTTCCGATCTGGAATTCTTTGGAGAGCTCTCCTATTTCTAGGCTTTTAGGTAGCAATTTAGGAGGGTTTATGAGCCTTAATTGTCATAAAGCTACATAAAGGGAGGAGTTACAGGATTGAATTCTTTATTTTGTAACTCCTTTTTCTTGGCTTCTGATTGGTCGGAGGAGATTAAGGGCATTTAATCGTCTTTAATCGCCATGATGGGAGGAGTTTCATGGGTTAAATGCCATGAATATCTTGACTTGTAACTCCCGGATGCTTTCTTTTGATTGGTCCGTCTAAAGAAATGGATTAATGACTGTAATAAAGCTAGTCAATTAATCGCATTAAGTGGTCGCCGAGCAGTTGAAGAGTCGCGGGCCGTGCCGCGTCTTTTGGGATTCTTCTGGCATGATCATTGATTGTTCTTTATGTAGATCGACATCGGATGACCATGTAACTTCAGGTGTTGGTTCCTAACAGTGGGTCGGTGCCATCTGTCCTGTCGATTTCTCGATCGGTGGGGCAGAAAACACACTTTTTTTGGTTGACTAGTTGGCGATCAATGTTGATTTCGATACTCTTGATGATTAATCCGTGTTTTTGACGGATGTTAGAGGGTTTGGGGTCTCAAGAGTATGAATATTGGAAAATACTAGAGGCTAGATGCTTCGAATCGAGAAAAAACGACGAAAAACGAGGTTTCCGGGGCTCACCGGGCGATCCCGGGCCCCAGGGTCGCCTGCGACCCTGGGGGGTTTTTCCCCCTTTTGTCCTGTTTTGTGTCCGTTTTTGCTGTTTTTCGATTCTTTTTCCTCCTATATTTTTCCTTGACATTTTTGATCATTTATTGGCCTGATTTCCCTGTAGAAAACCTGATGAGAATCCTTGCATTTTATTTTGCAAAGTTTCCAATTTTCTGAGAAAGCCGAAGACTTTGTCGCGCAGAGCTGCCGATTTCCCGTCAGACACTGAAACTGGGTCAAACGATGTCAATGACCTGAAATTTGAGGTGAAGCCTCCTGAGCAATAAATAAGACCAACCATAGGCTTTTGTTTAAGTTTTGAAGCCGTTTGGGGTCCTATCACCAGTAGACTTACTTTTGTCGCGATGAAGATGTCGCGGTTTGATGTGCGGTCAACCAATGTCCGATTGACTTGAAATTTGACAGGGAACCTATTGGAGTCATTTTAAGATGATCCATAGGCTCTATCTTGAAAATCATGTTCCCGGGGAGGTTCGCCATCGAGAGGCCTGATTTGGCTTCCGAGCGTCAAAGTATGGTCAAATGTTGTCGAAATGACCTGAAATTTAACGTGTAGCCCTTTGTAAGCATTTTGAAGCCGTCCTTGTGCTCTATCTGATGATTGTTGGCCTCGGTGGTTCTCGCCGCCGAGAGGCTTGATTTAGCTGTTCGAGGGTTGATGTAGGGTCAAACGTTGCCAGTTTGACTCGGAACTTGACGTGGAGCCTTTTTGATGTATTTTGAGACCATCCATCGGCTCTGATCGAAGATTTGGTGTCTCCGATGTTTTCGCCGCCGAGAGCTCCTTTTCAGCTGTCGGAGAAGCGAAGTTAGGCCAAATGATTTTGAAATGGCCCGAAACTTCTTGTGTACTCCTCTTTTGGCTGTCTGGAAGGATCTTGCAGTTTTTGTTTGATTTTGACAAGATTTGATTTTTTAGAAGTAGCATTGCCTATTTATGGCAGGTTGCGACTTTATGTAGCTCTTTGGATCTTGAAGAGGCAAAGTGACATTTTTGGTGTCAATAGTGACGATTGAATTGTTAGACAAATATAAATCACATGAGATCAAAGCATAATCACTAGGCAAGTTTGTGCATGAATAAGCATGAGACGTACGAATCATAGATGACAGATATACACAATAGCAGAACTAAATGGCACATCCACATTAACTATATTCTCTCAAATTAACCATGTAAACATGAATGTAAAGTGAAAGCAGAAACAGAACAGAAAAGAACAAGGTAGTGTCACTCGGAGACAGAGGGCCCAAAACTCTTCATCGTGAATCTAAGTTGTCGGTCAACCCTCAAAATAAAATCCCATCTGTAGAGGGTCAGAAATATATACTAAACCCACACTTAGCCAAGTCCGACTTAAATAAGGTCGAAGCTAAGTGGTGCCGACTCGTGGAACAGAATACACCAAAACAACAGAAAAAATACAAAACAGATCAAATCATGGTACATAATCCAGAACTTATCAAGAAGTAACTGATCAAAATTGGAAACATATATAATATAAACAGGTACATAATCAAGATATACATAACTAGATAGAAGTATGATCAAGTCATACGAGAGTACTGAAAACGGAATGTAATGCATATGTACATAAATCAAAGACGGAATCAAGATATGACGTAAGCCAATCCTACGGTCTTGGGAACGCTCGGGGTCTTCACCATCCAACTCGGTGTAGTACTAAGGATTCCGGTGTTAGTGGCCTACAAAAGAACCCTTCGTGTTACTTAATTTGCGCAACGAATCCCTTAGTATAACACATTTAGTTCGGATCTCAATTTCGAAGGACACGAGGCCCCTTGTGGGTGCACGGTTGCTCAAACCGCATCCACATAATACACAAGTCCTTTGGTCATGATAAAAGAGGTTCAAGGTATCCGTCCTTAAGGTCCAACTATCAGGCCAATTAATCTAAATATGCTACGGTTCAACATTTGGCTCGCGGTACCATCCGGTTGCCATAGTTTATATAAAGTCCAATATCCACTCATTTTCCAAATTTCAATTCAAATATATGTGTGGACCATTGGATTCTACGCTCTAAGAGCTTTCAACCGGTATGAGAACCTCCAAAAACGGCAATACGGTTAAAAAGATAAGGCCGTTGGAAGTTGACATAAAATTCCATGTTCAGGTGCGCTCGAGCAGACCCAACCAGAAGCCATGTGTGCTAGAGAGGGCAATCACGCCCTAGAGCGGGCAGTCCAGAATTCTGTACCCGAATTCTGAACTTCCTTGCTCTCTTCCAATGCCAACCATGGCCTACTCCCAGACTTCAAACCACAATAGATGGATAAATTGAGCCTCCAAACATACTCATAATCATCCCCATTTACCACCATTAAATCAACAAGAAAAACAATCCATTTATTACACAAAATAAGAACCAAAAATCCAATTTGAGCAAGGAAATGAGTAATCCAACATTAGAAAGCATTTTGTAGAATCAAATGAAGAGTCATGCATACAATCATATGAGTTTAACTTGCCTTGGTGCTAAAATTGAATCTTACACCAAATCAACCTCTCCTAGCCAATCCAAGATCTCCAAAGTAAAAACCCCCAAAATGTAAGATCAATAAGCAACCTAAAATGATGAAATGAAATGGAATGAGGGAGAAGAAGATGCATGCATGAATTGTAGTATCATCTCACTGATTTGAAGCAAAAGTAAGAGAAAGAATGAGAAATACTTACCAATGAAGAAGATAGAGCACACTTGGTGGAAATGGAGACTTGGAGAAGATGAATAAAGAGATGAGGATGAAGATGCTTTCACCAAAACCCACATGCAGCAACTAATTCAAAAAGATGATAGAGATAGTAGGCAGGGAAAGGAGAAGAAGGTTTCCAGCTGAATGATGGACCACGCATCTCGCTCGGGGTGCTACTGAGGTCGGCGGGCATGAGAGTCCATGGGGTACGACCCTTTCATGACTGTGGGGCAAAGCGGGTATCAACATTTTTTTTGTGTGGGTGTGTTAAATTTTCTATTTTACTTGGAATTGCAAGTAGAGATCCGGAGATCGACCTTCGCAAGTAAAAAGGATGCACATATATTTAAGAAAAGAGACATTTTCTTGATTTGCCGTGAAAGGCGGTGTTTTGGCATTTATAGCCGATTTACAATTCTTATCAATAATGAAAGACGAGTTGTCATTTTTGTCTCTTCTAGAAAAATACAAAATACAATGAAAGGCAAGAAAATGATGATCTAACTTCTCAGGAGATTGTGGGGGACTCGTTCAGATTAACGGTCGCAAGCCATGTGTGGACGTCGCCATCATCCATGCAGATGAAAGACAAGGAGTTGTGATTTTTGTCTCTTTTAGAAAAATACAAAATACAATGAAAGGCAAGAAAATGATGATCTAACTTCTCCGGAGATTGTGGGGGACTCGTTCAGATTAACGATCACAAACCATGTGTGGACGTCGCCATCATCCATGCAGATGAGAACAAAGGATGCTCTTAATTCGCTTGGCTTGGCTATAACCTCAGATTTTTAGATGACAAAGACCAAGAGGAGGTCCTATATCCAATAAAAAGCCAAGTAGACGGGCTGAAAAGCCACGTCTAAGCCATTGAAGGCAGAAGGAGAAGGCAAGGACCTTGGGGGGGTACCCCAGAAGGGACTGTTGTCACCTTGTAGTGGTGGCCGGTGCAGAACTTCAGCAGAGTTTTCTCTCTTTTCATCTGGACTTTGAAATTCAGGATTTTAGGATCTGTGTTTGATGCTTTGGAAGTGGCGTAGAATGCTTGGAGTGCTCTCCTATTTATAGGCTTTTAGGTAGCCATTTAGAAGAGTATATGAGCCTTAATTGTCATAAAACTACATAAAGGGAGGAGTTACAAGATTTATTTATTTATTTTGTAACTCCTTTTCTTGGCTTCTGATTGGCCGGTGGAGATTGAGGGCATTTAATCACCATGATGAGAGGAGTTTCATGGTTTAAATGCCATGAATCAATTGACTTGTAACTCCGGGATGCTTGCTTTTGATTGGGCCATCCAAAGAAATGAATTAATGACTGCAATAAAGCTAGCCAATTAATTGCATTAAGTGGTCGCCGAGCAGTTGAGAAGTCGCGGGCCGTGCCGCGTCTTTTGGAGTTCTTTTGGCAATGATCATCGATGGATCTACATGCTGATCAACAGCAGATGACCATGTAACTTCAGACATTGATAGCTAACAGCAGGCCGGTGAAATATGTCATGTCGATTTCTCGATCGATCGGTTAGAAAGTGCCTTTCTTTCGTCGACCGGTTGGCGATCAATGTTGATTTTGATCTCTTGAAGACGAACCCGTGATTTTGATGGATGTTGAAGGATTTGGTGCCTCAAAAGTATGAATTTTGAAAAATCACAGGGGTTGGAAGTTTCGAAATGCAAAAAATGATGAAAAATGGGCTTTCAGGGGCGGATCCGGGGATTCGGGGCTTCATGGTCGCCGGCGACCCTGGGCCTGGGCCAAGGTCGCAAGATGCGACCTTGGGGGGAATTATCCCTTTTGGCTCTCGTTTCGCGGCCAGTTCAAGGTCTTTTTTCATTCTTTTTCTTTTCCTGTATTTCTCTTTGCATTTTTGCATATTTATTGGTCTGATTTCCCTGTAGAAAACTTGACGAGAATCTTTGCATTTCGGGGAGCAAAGTTTCCATTTTTTTGGGTAAGCCGAAGACTTTGTAGCGTAAAGCTACTGATTTTCCGTCAGAAGCTGAAACTGGGCCAACGATGTCAGAATGACCTGAAATTTGAGGTGAGGCCTCCTGAGCAATAAATAAGACCAACCATAGCTTTTCTTTGAGTTTTGAAACCGTATGGGGTCCTATCACCAATAGACTTGATTTTATCGCGAGGAAGATGTCGTGCCTTGATGTGAGGTCAACCGATGTCCGATTGACTTGAAATTTGACAAGGACCCTTTTGGAGTCATTTTGATATGATCCATAGGCTCTGTCTTGGAAACCATGGTCCCAGTGAGCTTCGTCGTCGAGAGGCCTGATTTGGTTTCCGAGAGTCAAAGTCTGGTCAAATGTTGTTGAAATGACCTGAAACTTGACGTGTAGACCTTTGTAAGCATCTCAAAGCTGCCCATGTGCTCTGTATGATGAGTAATGACCTCGGTGGTTCTCGCTGCCGAGATACTTGATTTAGCTGCTCGATGGGTACTCTAGGGTCAAACGTTGTCGGTTTGACTTGGAACTTGACGTGGAGCCTTTTCGATGTATTTTGGGACCATCCACTGGCTCTGATCGAAGATTTGGTGTCTTCCATGCTGTCGCCGCCGAGAGCTCCGTTCAGCTATCGTAGAAGCGAAATTAGGCCAAATGATTTTGAAATGGCCCGAAACTTCTTGTGTACTCCTCTTTTGACTGTCATGAAAGATCTTGCGGTTTTTTTTTATTCTGACAATATTTGATTTTTGAAGTAGCATTGCCTGCTTGTGGTAGGCTGCGACTTCAAGTAGCTTTCTTGATGTTGAAAAGGCAAAGTGACACATTTTTTTTTGTGTCAACAAATGCCTCCTCGAGGTATAGCGACGAGTTGTTTAACTTTTGTAGTCGATGTGCCTCGAAGAGATTCTTGAAGGAGAGTTTGTGACTTGACCAAGAGTCTTTGAGCAATCTTTTTTTTTTTTTTTTTTGTAGAGTGGCATTTTGAGCTTCCAGAGGAATTTTATGGTAGTGAAAGGACTCACGTACCATCTCAAGGCAAAATTTTGAAAATGACATTAGGGATGTGGATTTGGATTTTGTTTTTTGACCTTGTGACCTAACAAGCTGTATGTGGCATGTTAGGGGTCGATTTTGGTTTTAACCATGTGACCCAATAAGCTGTATGTGGCAAATTGGGGGATCGGGTTTTGGTTTTTGGTTTTGGTCTTGTGACCTAACAAGCTGTATGTGGCAAGTTAGGGGACCAGGATTTGGTTTTTGGTCACTCTTTCGGACTGTGTGGGTCCAATATTGGAGTGGTTTGGATTTTTATGAAATATCAATTTCAAGATTTTGGCTTAATTTGGTATATAAGGCTTGATGGTTTGAATTTTGGAAGCTCATGGGGCTTGGAATTCTTTTTTGTATGGTCCAATCAACTCAAAAGAGGCATGGAACCATTTTTGTATGCTCTTGGTAAGAGGGATTTCTCTTTAACTAAAAGCCCAAATTTTATTTTTTTTTTAGTGCCTAGGTGGTCAAACCTAACTCATATAGGCTAACCCATTGGACCTTAAGCTTTTGAAGTGGCTTAGATTTCATATGGTTTCATTTTTGTAAAGAATATCTAAAAATATCTCCTTTGGATAGAGAATATCTAAGAATATCTTTACTTTGAGAGAATTTCTCATGTTCCCTTTATTTTGGGAGAGAATAACTCAAAGTATCTTTCTTTGTGAGAGATTTCCTCAAATCTCTTCTTTTTTTGGGAGAAAATCTCTCATTGCTTTCTTTTGGGAGAGAATGCCTCAAGATATCTTTCTTTTGGGAAAGAATCTTTCTAATTTCTTTCTTTTGGTAAGGTTACTAATTAGTAGCACTTAATTCTTTTCTTGTTTTCTTCTTTGGTTTACTCTCTTCTATAAAAGCAAGCGAGAGGTTGGATCTCTTGCTCTTATTGCTTTATTTTATAAAAATCTCAAGAGGGCTTCAAGACCACGAGTTCTTCTTCTTCAAGGATCTTCAAGTTTTTTCTTCTTTTTTCTCCATCAATGGCTTTAAGTAAGGTCTCTTTCTTAAGAAAACTCCATATAGAAAATAGGATGGTAAAAAAGAAAGTTTTTTTTTTGTTTCTTTCTTTTCTTTTCTTTTTCTTCTTTTTCTTCTTTTTCTTTTTCTTTTCTTTTTCACGTGTTTTCCTTCTTTTTTTTTTTTTTGGAGCCATACGGACAGATACGTACGAATCTAGTCTATAAGGCCACGTGGCTTGTCGGCCAGCCCCTTTTTTTTGTTGTTTCTTTTTTTTTAGAAAGTTTCCTTTTTGTTTGTTTTTTTCTTTCTCCTTTTTTTAGAAATTTTCTCTCTCTTTTTCTTTTTTTTGCTCATCATGATAATGCCTTTTTTTTGGCAAAACCAAGATGTTCATGCATGCATTTTTTGTAAATTGAATTGGTAGCATGATGTGATAGCATACCTGAAAGTTTTTGCAAATTTGGGAATTTGGAGCTCGCAATGATGTTGAGCCCTTCCTGATTTTGCGGAGACTTTGAGGTTTTAAAAGTTTGGAGTTTTGGAGCTCGCAGCGATGTTTAGCCCATCTTCAAGCTTTCTATTTGTTTCGGGATATTTTCTTTTTCTTCGGAGTTGCCCCGGAATCATGCCAAAATTTCGCTAGATTCTTTTTAGCGAAATCTTGTCATTTTGATGATTGATCTTTTTCTTTTTCAACCTTTGCAGGTGGTTCCTCCAGAACGACCAAGGGAAAAGAGCATGCTACAAGCGTACGTCGTCGATCTGCTAGATCTTCCAATCCGGCCGTTCAGCAGGCCTGGGAGAAGGTTCAGTATGTTGAGAGAAACCTTGAAGAGTGCAACTCCCTCAACAGAGATGAGATAAGGCAGCGACTGATCACTCTCAAGAATGAAGAATTCTATAAGATCATGGTAAGCAACCGTCCTTGGGTGATGGACGATCAAAGGGTTTTACCCAAGCCTACCTTCTTATTTGGTGATGTAGTCCCTGATGACGTGACATACCAGAGGAGATGTTTTCAGTTCTCTTACACAGCTTATGGTGAGGAGAAAACTGTTGTTATCCGGTCGACGTTTGATCGTATCATCTCGATCATGAGCCTTTCTCCTACATGCTCTAAGAGGGAAGATCCTCCAAGCTGGGTGAAAAGGACAAATGTGATCAAGACCGGGGTTTTTGCTGGAGGTCCTCCTGGATATATGGAGAAGTCGCATGCCGACATGGATATATTGATGCCAGCTAGTGGCTACCAGGGCTCTAATTATCCGTCGGTCGATTTGGGACCGGTGGGCCTTGGTGTTTTCAACAGTGACAGCCGCAATTGGGTGAAGCCTTTTCGACTTCCTGGTCATTTCAGTGCTGACTCCGTTTGGAAGTCATGGACTGACCGCGTCCTATTGATTGGTGGCGTTGTTATGACGGAAGCCAGGATTTTCGATCCGGTCCGCGCCTTTAGGGAGACCGTGATTTTTTCCGATGAGGCCTTCATGGCTATGTTGGAGTCATTCCTTCCACAAACCAATACCTTTGTTGTCACAAATGGTGAGATTGGTTTTTCTTTGAAGGAGTTGAGCGCCATTACTAGATTGCATATCCTTCGAAAACTCTATGAAGAGTTCATGTCAATCGCTAGCGTCCTTGAGGAGCAGTCAAAGGAGTTCAGGCTCCTGTACTTTCAGCTTATCGCCTTCTATGATTTTTTTGAAGGAGAAGGAGGGCTCGAAAGTTAGATCCAGCAGATGGAAGACTTATGGCTCTTCGTTCCCTAACTTCTTTGGTAGTAGGGAGTCTTCTTATAGCACGATAGGGAAGACAGGAAGAAGATTTCAGTCATGCAAGAAGAGTTGAGGGGTTTCTTCGTGAGTATAGACACCATTTGCTCTTACATTGCACTGCGGAGAGATCTCGCTATTTACATCACTTATTGGCTAGGTGATGTTGTTTTTGCTGGAGGAGATGGAACGCACATCAGGCTGCATTGTATTTTTCTGGCTTGTCAGATGGCGTTCGAAGAGCGGCTTGCTCTGGTGCCAGCTCTTTACTCCTACTTGTGCACCGAACTGCAGGCTGCTGCTTTTTTGGTTCGGCTTGGGCTCCCTATGAATAGGGTGTTTTCAGCCCACATCTTTTATTCGTGGTATGTATACCACTGTCCTGGCTTTCATCGGCTGGGTGATGCACAGGATGATGATCCTCTGATGATTCGATTGGCTAAGGGGAAAGCCGTATACGAATCTCGTTTGTTTGCCTGCATGAGGATCCGACGGTTGGGGGACGTCGAGATGGGACAGTCTTCAGTGAAGCTTTCTCCGGAGTTGCGGAAGAAGCCTTTTAATTTTAGTGCCTCCCGTGAATCTACCAAGGTGAGGTTGGGAATGCATTATTCCTTGACGAATGCAGGGAAGAAGTGGCTTTTCAGCATACGTGTCGGGACAATGGTGTATCACAGACATCTTTTCGTCGACATCCAACCGTATGTACCTCCTCGCTTTGCTCTGCAGTTGGGCTTTTTCTCAAGGCATTGTTGGAGCGCCTTCAAGCATGGTGAAGGGCTTTGGACATTTGCAGGATGAGAGAAATGCATGGGCTTTCTATAGTGCTGAAAACACTATTGCCATGATTTCCTATCCTGTATTGTCAACTCCCAGGACTGCCGGCTTCGCAAAGTGGTTCGTGGAGAGCTTTTTGGCATATCGGGGGCTTTCCAAGAAGGAGCTTGATGTGAAGCTGTCATCTGGAAAAGGCCTTAGAAAGTCTGATGGCATCCGGTGAGAGGAAGTTTGGGCCTTCCTTTTCGGAGAGAAGCACAAGATAGGCTTTCTCGGTGACCAAGGCGTCATTGGTTCTAAAGCTGTTCGGGAAGTACCTAACGAGGCCTTAGAGTAACTAGAATAGGAGGAAGCTGAGCTTGATGCTTCGATGCAAGCGGCATAGAGGCGAGCTTCTGTGGAGTCTACTGGCAAGAGCAGACCATCCAGTGAAGAGTCAAGTGGGAAACCTGACTCTGACAGTGGGACAGGTTCTTCTAGAAAGCGAGCCCGCAGAAGCAAGAGGAAGAGGAGTCATCATCGCAACGAGGGGCAACACGAAGACTCTCCTGATATGGAAGTTCCTCTTACTGTTAATGAGGAGGTGCCAAAGAATGCTAACGAGCCTCCAGAAAAGAGGAGCCGAGAAGAAGAGACCGTGGATGAAGGTATGATTCTTCTTCTTTCTCTTTTCGTTCCTTTCATGGGATTTTTTCATGTTCTAATTTGCTTTTTGTTTCTGTTTTTTTTTTTTTTTTTAGCAGAAGAAGGAGACATGGCGATGCCTGAGGTTCCGACCGATGATGTAGTGACAGGTCCTGTGGAGGCACCTGAAGAAGAACCGAAGGACTCTGGAATGATTCCAGAATCTCCGACTGGTACGATTTCTTTTGCTTTCTTTTTTTGTGTCTATGACTTAATTTCCTAACATTTTTCTTGTCAGCTGACTTCCCACAGGATTCTGATGACTTTGAACCATTGATGGACTCAAATGTTGATGATGCTTTCGATGAGTTCATGGAGGAAGAGAGTATTCCGCCAGTCGTCGAAGAAGGTACTTTGTAATGATAACCCTGATAATGATTTTTAAATAGGATCATATTCATACCTTTTTTGTGTTTCATTGGCAGGTTTTGAAGTGATAGAAGAGAGTATATCGCTTTCTTCAGAACCAGAGCAAGGGATGCCAGAGGTTGATCCGGATGTAGAGACTCCTACAACCAGTTCTGACACGGCAGAGGTGAAACCTTGTGATGAGATTCTTTCCCCGGTGGCTCCAATTGGAAAGTGCATTTTGTTACTCTTCCAATGGGGCATGACATGAGCAGCCGACCGACGGAGCGGGGTGAATCTTCATCTGGGCCATCTCTTCTATCTACGAAGAAGGTGTTAGTACGGGTTTTGAGCTCTTGGATCAAGACTCTCCTTTCTAGACACTTAGGTGCCGGATTTGGTATGATCCAACATGTGCAAGAGATTTTCACTGATGCCAAAGAAGTTGGCCTGGACGTCACAGGTGCCAGGGCGATCGTTGATAGGATCATTGCGCTGGGTGACAAGTGGTTTGAGACCATGGCTTTCCCTGATGGTAACTTCTTCAAGGTGTTCCAGGATCCTACTAATAAGGCTGAATCTAACTTGGATGAGACTACACAGAGTAGGAAGCAGTTTGTCCGGGAGAGGAACTTAGAAGAGTTAGCCATCATCGGTTTGAGGGAATGACATTACCATCCTTGATAAGGAGGTCGCCGAGGCTAGGCAACGTCTGGAGCATTTGGAGACACAAGTCGCGGCCAAGTGGGCTGCTATGACAGAGGCTCGCGACAGGGAGAGTGCTCTGATTCGCCAGGCTGCAAATGCCGATCTAGTTCTCAAAAGGAGGACTGAGGAAAACAAACGATGGCGAACTGCTTGGGATAAGTTTCTCGGTGTAAAAGAAGGATTACGGCATTTTCCAACAACTCATGGGAAATTCCTGAAGAAACGTGCCCTGGAAACTCTGACGGCTAAGGCCAAAAGTTTGCTCGAGGAGCTGAAAGTTTGGCTGGAGTCCATTTTTGGCTGAGTTCCTGATTTTTTTGTAGCAGAAACTATTCTTTTTTTTTTTGTACCACATATATTATTTTTTGTACTCTTTTTTTTGTAGTGCTTGTGTACACTTTTTTTTTGTACCACATGTATTTTTTTGGTACTCTTTTTTTTTTCCTACGCTCACTTAAATCTTTTTGTGATGAAAGCAATTGCTAAATGGGATTTGATCAAAAGTTTGTCATTTTGTGAAAATCTTTTGTCAAATGATTATTTTGGCATAGGAGCCAGATTTTGTTTATGGCATGAAAGCCGATTTTGGCAAGAGAGCTAGTTTTTGTGGCATTGATAGCCGGTTTTTTTGAAAGCCAAGTTTTGGTTTGTGGCATTGATAGCCGGTTTTGTTTTGTGGCATTGATAACCGGTTTGTTGGTTTTCAAAAATGCAAGTATCGACTAAAAGTCGCCTCCCTGCTGAATGGTCTTACAAGTATCGATGGAATGTCGCATCCTTGCTCATTCGGTTGATAGTATCGATGGAATGTTGCTTCCTTGCTTTTCAAGAATTTTGGTTTTGCGGGTACTTACTTGATGTCGTTTCCCCATAATTTTTGAAATTTGTGGTTTTCTCGGACCTTTGGGTTGTGGATATCAACTGCAATGTTGCATCCCCACGATTTTAGGTTTTTTTTTTAACCTTTGAAATTTGGGCTGTGGATATCAACTGAAATGCTGCGTCTCCACGATTTTAGGTTTTTTCGAACCTTTAAAATTTGGGTTGTGGATATCAGTTGAAATGTTGCGTCTTCACGATTTTTTTTATTTTGTAAGTATCAACGAAATGTCGCTTCCCTGTGATTTTGGAAGTGTTGAACGTGGTTCGCATTCTTCCAATTTGTACGAGTATCGACTAAGCGTCGCTTCTCGCGGTTTTTTGAAAAACCATTTTTTTTTTTTTAAAGACACGAACATCGTAAGTTTTGACCTAAAACCATTTTGGCGGTAAAAGGTAGGGTGGACTAGGGTGGAAATCCCTGAATCCGGATTTTATTTCAATCCATGAATTTTGAGTTAAAGGATTGAAAATTTTGGTCAAGTTAGGGAGAGGCTCCTAAACTTGGAATTTTTGAACAATGAAACAATGAAAGTAAGCATTGTTTAAATTTCTAGAAGTTTCAACATTTTATATTAAAATTCAAAAAAGAGTGGGTTTGGCGAGCGAGTACCTGGGAACAGGTTTTGGCCGTACAGGCATTTCTCTTACCTAGGTGGGTAAGTACTCAAGGGTAGTACCGCTTTAAGAACTTGTCGTTAATGGGCATCATACATCTGTCACCCTCCATGTTTAGGAGTGCATATGCGCCGTTGGAGAAGACTTTGTCGATGACGTAGGGTCCCTCCCGTTTTGGCTCAAACTCGCCTTTGGACTTGTGAGCGAAGACCATTGGTCTTTTTACCCCAAGAACCAATTCACCCTTTTTGTAGGCGCATTGCCTGACCTTCTTGTCGAAAGATCCTGCCATGCGTGCTTGGTAAAGTTCAATACTTTGTCGAACTTCGAGTCGTCTCTCATCGAGATTGCCCAGCTCATGGAGTCGTAATTTGACATTGCTTTCTTGAGTCATGTCATTTTGCAAAGATACCCTCAAGCAAGGAATTTGTACTTCCAAGGGTACGACAGCTTCGCATCCATAGACCAAGGAGAATGGTGTGCTATGGGTTGGTCCTCGAACGGTGGTTCGATAGGCCCACAAAGCTTCACACAGTTTGTCGCTCCAGTCTCTTTTGTGACTAGAGACCATTTTCTTGAGGATTTTGCAGATTGTCTTGTTGAAGGCTTCTGCTAATCCGTTTGCTGCCGGATTGTATGGAGTCGAAAGACAGCTTTGGATTTTGTATTTCTCGCAGAACCTATAGAATCGATGATCCTGAAATTGTGGCCCGTTATCATGGATGAATCTTTTAGGTATGCCCAAACGACAAACGATGTTGATGCGCCTAAACTGAAGGACTGATGAGGTCTTCATTTCGCTGAGTGCAAATGTTTTCGACCACTTAAAGAAATAATCCATAGTGGCGAAGCTAAAGCGATGATGACCTTTGCTTGAAAGGGGAGAAATAAGACCAATGATGTCCATACCCCAGGCTTCGAAAGACCATGAGATCGTTGTAGGATGTAGCCATTCTGGAGGCATATGAATGTAATCTCTATGAACTTGGCATTGTTGGCAGCGCTTAGCAAATTACATTGCGTCAGCTACCATGGTAGGCCAGTAATAACCTAACCTTTTTATCTGATCGTAGAGTTTGGGACCAGCCTGATGGGCTCCACAAAGACCAGCATGAACTTCTTCGAGTGTTTCTTCAGCCTCTTGTTGTGACAAGCAGCGTAGAAGTACTCCGTTGAATGATTTTATGTAAAGGATTTTTGAAGGATTATCCAAATGAAAGTTTGGGGCTCGCATTTAGATGCTTACCCTTTCTTTTGGATCTTCAGGTAGGATTTCGAACATAGTGTAATCAATGAACGGATCCCTCCAGTCGCCGATTGAAGGTTGAAGGATAGAGATTCGACTTCCAACCACTCAGTGGCATTCAACAACTGCTTGGTGTGTATTAAAAGGAGGGAGGATTCTTCTCTTGCACACTGTGATTTGCATGTTTTCCCCTTCCTGGATTGCCATAGATGCGGTAAGTCCGGCCAGGGCATCTGCACGGAAGTTTTCACCTCTACGAATGTAGCGGTTGTGCCTTGTTGTAGTAAGGCAAGAGATCAGGCTTCCCGACTTCAAATTTCTGATTCATCTGGTTGACGATCAATTGAGAGTCTCCAAAGACTTCCAGCATGGTGATGCCAGATTCGATGGTGAGTTCCAATCCTAGGATCAGAGCTTGGTATTTAGCTGTTTTTTTTTTTTGCATGGTTCCAGTAGCGAGAAAGCGTGTGGAATCATATATTTGTAGGGGCTAACAAAGAGGATGCCATCTCCTGAGATCAACTGTCTTTTTTCATTTGTCCTGGTTGCACCGTCAAAGTACATGTCTCATGAGGCAGTTTGAGAGAAAGTCTCCACATTGTAGACTGGTTCCTATATGAGATCATCTCCGAGTGAAGAATCTTTAGGCAATGGATGCTCTGCAAAAAAGTTTGCTAAAGCTTGGCCTTTGATTGCTTTTTGCGGTACATACCTAATATCAAATTATGACAGAAGAATGGACCATTTTGCCAGCAGGGCATTGAGAGAACCTGCTTTTGTGACAAGGACCATCGAGAGGTTGATCCTCGAGACCAGGTAGACTGTGTTGGAAAGCAAGTAGTGACGTAGCTTTTGTATGGCGAACATCACTGCAAGGCATTCTTTTTCGACTGGAGAGTAGCGATGCTCTGCACCTACTAGCATCCAGTTGAGGTAGTATAGAGCAGCTTCTTTTCTTTCATCATTTTCTTGTGCAAGTAGAGCACCAAGAGAATAGTCAAGGGCTCTTATATACAAGATGAATGTTTTCCAGTAGTAGGAGCACCTAACACTGGAGGTTTGGTCAGGTATGACTTGATATCTTGGAATGCAGCTTCACAGTCAGCATCCCAGACAAAGTTTATACCTTTTTTCATCAACTGGGAGAATGGACGGCATTTCCCCGAAAGATTGGAGAGGAACCATCTGATGTAGGCCAATCTCCCTTGAAGCCCTTTGAGTTCTCTCAAGGTTCTTGGAGAGGGCATTTCTAGAATAGCCTTGACTTTGATGGGGAAAAGCTCTATTCCAGCTTTTTGAACTAGGAATCCGAGGAACTTACCCGACGAGACGCCGAAGAAGCACTTCAGAGGATTCATTCGCAGTTTGTGTTTGCGAACCCGGAGGAAGACTTCTCGAAGATCTTTGAGATGGTTTTCTATTCTTTTATTTTTAACTGTGAGGTCATCAACGTAACATTCGACCGTCTTATCCTGCATATCTTGGAATATTTTCATCATAGCCCTTTGATATGTGGCACCAGTATTTTTCAGACTAAATGGCATGACAGTGTAGCAATACATGCCAAATGGGGTCCGAAATGAAGTGTGTTTTTCATCTTCAGGATGCATCTTTATCTAATTGTAGTGAGAGAAGCCATCCATGAATGTCATTCGCTCGAATCCATAGGTATTGTCAATCATTACCTCTGGTATGAAGAGCGGGAACTCATCTTTAGGGCATGCGCCATTCAGGTCTCTATAGTCAATACAGACCCTGATCTGCCCATTTTTCTTTGTCACGGGACAATGTTGGCCAACCATTCAGGATGTTATTCCTCAAGGATGAAGCTAACGCTTTTGAGCCTTTGAACTTCTTGTTCAATTTTATACGTCACATCTGGACGGAATCTTCTTTTGCCCTGCTTGATAGGCTTGATGTCTTCTTGAAGATTGAGCTTGTGGACTGCTATTTTTAGGTCTAAACCAGGCATTTCAACGTAAGACCATGCAAAGCAATCAACGAACTCGCGAAGAAAAGCGATATACTCGGGTAACCCATCATCCTTTATATTCATGCTTATGAATACAGGACGTGGGTTATCAGGTGTTCCCAAGTCAATCTTTTGAACAGGATCTTCTATTGGAAGGTTCGAAGGTGGTTCCTCCATAATATTTTTGGAGGCTTCCAGCTCAATGAAACCTTCAGGGGTTTCAAGGGCATTTACAAACCAAGGTTTTGTTCCTTTCCATGGATCTTCTTGATCTGTGATCTTCTCAAGGCTTGCTATGAGATGGTCCCAATCGCCTGTTGAAACTGGGTCAAAATAGGGTACTTCTTTTGGAGACGAGGGTTCTTCTGGGTCAAAAGACCACATGTCTGTGCCATCGAACAATTCATCTTCATCATCAGAGAAATCTTACTAATTGGGTGAGCTTCCTGGATCTTTATCAGGTGACTCATTGAAGAGATATCTAGGGAGACCGAGTCTTCATGGATACGAGATGTTGAGGCTTAATCGGTAAGTCTACTTTTAAGCCTTTATGTCAACTGTCTCAGAGGAGTGTCAGGATCAAACCTTAACCCGTGTGAAGACTTTTCTACATGGCCGTAGAGTCTCCAATCTTCCAGCTGGCTTTTGGTTAAGGCGGGCCCTAATAGCGTGAGATTACCGTGGCCTTCTCCCAAACCGGCTGGGTTTTGAGCATCATAGCCCATTTTCTTCATAATAGCTTGTGCCGCAGGACTATATAAGGATAGCTGAGGCATACCTTCATTTTGGAAAGGTACAAGCATGGAGTTTAATGAAGAAGCATCCGATCTATTGAAGAAGATCGGTTTTTCCTTAGCTGAAGTTGCTGGAACAACGAAGGAAGCTGACTAGGATCTTCTATGTCAGAAGGTGTCTCCATTGGTGTAAGAGCAGGCTGAACTTGATGAGTATCAGCTTGGCTTGACGATGTATCGTCTTCTGGCTCTGAATCCGAATCCGTATCTTGCATGATAAACACGAAAGAGACAACAAATTTACCCCCAGGTTTTTGCTTTGCCTTCTTCACTTAGTCGTGATGACCAAAGGCTTTGAAGATTTGAGGGAGATGATGAAGGGAGTTTGAATGCTCTCTTCGGATTTACCAGAGGGTTTGTTTTCTTCCGGTGATTGTTGAGGAGCCTTGCCTTTATCTTTCTGGAGATTTTCGACAAAGGATGTCATTTCCTTCTCTTCTTCTTCATTTTCACCTTCATACATGTGGGAGTCTGTGAAGTGTTCTTTACCTTTGAAGGTTTTTCTGTCCGCAACACCCGATGTATCATGCCGTCGTCACTGACGAACTTGGTGCATTGATGTAAAGTTGAAGGGACAACACCATTCTCGTATATCAATGGGCGTTCGAGAAGGATGTTATAGCATGAAGGGATTTTTATTGCATACACAGTGACCTCAGAGATAAGATCACCGATTTGCACCTTAAACCTGATTTTGCCGATAGGCCTTTGAGTACTCCCATCGTATCCAAAGATAGATACAGATGTATGGCTCAGCTTGCTGGGTGGGATGCCCAGCTCTTCGAGAGTCGAAGTGGAGATGAGGTTGAGTGCAAAACCAGGGTCAATTTGAACTCTGTGCATAGGCATTTCCTTGATGTACCCTGTGAAGTACAGGGGTCGGTTGTGCCTTGTTTCGCCAAGTAGGAGGTCGTCGTTAGTGAAGGCGATGGTTGCACGGGCTGCCTTTTGAACCGAGAGGCATTCAATGCATGATCCCTCAGTTTTCTTCTTTTCTCCCTTTGAGGAAGCTTCTGAGTTTTTGACTCGGTAGTCCATTTCAATTTGGAGGACTTGCGGGGCATGTTTGTCGACATCCTCATTCAGCTTTTGTAATTCTGAAATGAGATTATCACGAGTGCGTAGAGACATTCGTAATAAGTCTAGGATGTGCAGACGTGCAGGTATGTGCTTTAAATGTTCGATCAAGTCATACTTGAAAGCCTCCTTGGGGCCTGCATGTTCATCATTGTTGCCACTAGGGGCGCTTATAACATCTTTTTCCGAAGGATTTACACATGTAAAGGAAGATTGGTTGTAATTTTTGTGATAGTCCCGGCCAGAGCGGGTGCCTCTACCAACTTCGATAGCTTCTTGAGAAGGGTCTTCATTCGGAAGATTGTGTTCAGGATCAAGAGGCTATCATTTTTCATTTGCTGAGGATGTATCTGCAGCAGAGTTGTCATCCTCAGTGATTGTGTTGCACGGAGCATTTTCCGGGAACTAGTCCTGAACAACGTCCAGCAACCTTTCTTCTTCATTGACCAATTCATCGTCCCAAGCATCAATAGCTGGGGTTTCTTCATGATGATCAGTCGGGAAGAATGTGGGTTCTGAAGTCACAGTCTCAGGAGAAGAAACTCGAGAGGGTGTCGTCTCAGTGAAAGTCACGTGTGAGGCCCCACCCCTGGTGGACCCTCAATTTGAATTTGAATACTATATATTAGCCTAAGTATTTTAATTATACTAATTATGGGGTTTATATAAGGGTAGTTATGTATTTTCCTAGGTTTAGTCTAGTTGTGTAATTAGTAGAGTCAGTAGGGTGTCTTTTATTAATTTTAGAGTTAGTTAGTTTGTTAGAGGTCCTAGCTAGAAATTTGTGTTTACTATAAGGGGTTTGCACTAAAGAATCTTCTAGAAGCCCACCTAAAGACCTAAGTACCCTCTACCCTAACCTTAATCCTATTCTAACCCCAAGGGCATTTTTGTCCATAGCCTAAAAAAAATCAACCTATTTAAACTAAACCCTCCCTGCCCAAGCAATCACTACTCATCTCCTCTCTCAATTCCTATCTCTTTCTCTCTTCTTCTTCCCCACTTCTCTCCAACGAGCCCTTATCTTCCCTCCAATTCCTATCTCTCTCCCTCTCTCTTTCTCTCCCCAGAATTTCCAATAGAAGGCCAACCCCAAGACTGATCTACAACAGAGGAACCCCACGGCCGGATTTCCCCTATTATAGCTTGGTTCTGTATCTTCCCTCTTCCTTCTAACTGCACTGATCAGGCAAGTGCCCTATGCTGATAGTCTAGATTGCATGTTTTCCTTCTTTGATTTGCAATTACAATTCCAATTGTTGTATGTACATGTTAGATCCTTATTGAGCCTGTCTTTTGTTTTTCCTCGACCATTGATAGATGAGGTTACCTCATTTGGATGATCATTGGTCCGGTTGATGGATGGATGATATAGAAGTGATTTTCTTCCTTGATTAAGCTTCTGTGTCGGTTTGAGGAGAAGTCCAGGGGGATTGGGGTCACTGTACCAAATTCCCGGATGGTGGAATTGTGAAAACCCATCTTGCTATGTCTAGACCGAGACCGAGGTGGGACCACCATTGGTAAATCAGGACCCCACATCTGTTTGAGGGGCCCTGGGCGACCATGAGGGTGGATTTTGATCTAATCTGATCAAGCATGGGAAAGTGGTCCAGTGAATTTGTGGGGCCTAGGTAGATCCCTGATTTCAGACCTGGTCCAGATATAGGATCATGAAATTCTCCTCAAACCCAGAGCTCTGCGATGGCCGAGCTCAGCATTTATCGAGCCCAGTGATGGCCGAGCTCAGCACTGATCGAACTCAGAGATGGCCGAGCTCAGCATTGGCAGAGCTCAGCGATGGCTGGATTCAACACTAGCCGAACTCAGTGTTCTGCAGAGCACAATGCTAAGGTTGAGATCCGCGTTTTAGCCGAGCTCAGTGTTAGGCCGAGCTTAGTGTCTAGGCCGAGTTCAGTGTTATGGCCGAGCTCAGTGTTACGGCCGAGCTCGGTGTTTTACCGAGCTCAGTGCCAGACCGAGTTCCGTGCCACACCGGGCTCCTTGCTTAACCGAGCTCAGCACTTGACCGAGCTAAGAGCATGACCAACCTCAATGCCTGACCGAGCTCAATGCTTTACCGAACTCAGCTGGGTGACCGAACTGAGCTAGGTACTTTGCCGAGCTAAGCTGGGTGACCGAGCTGAGTGATCAATTGAGCTCAAGTGCTTAGCCGAACTCCGAGATGGATTCCGAAAAGGCTGGATTCCAACAAGGGAGACTAGAACCTGGGACATTCCCTTTAGCCAGAGTTCTTAGTGTGCACGGCCAACAACCCAGGCCAGGGGGTTAGCCGAACTCATAGGAAGTTCTGGACAATCAGGCTTTGCCTGCAGGGTGTTTACTTCTCTGATCCCAGTGTGCCGAGCTGACTGCCCAGGTCAGGAGGTCGGCTGAGCACACTGTGTACAGTGACACTTCCCAGATTCTAATTTCTATTGTTGTAATCATATGTGGGACCCATTGACCATCCAAATAGACTTCCATCACTGTGCCAACCACGAGTCGATGGTGTGGCTCAACCTTGACTCGTAGGGTCCACTAATTAAGGTCCAGGTTATGTAATCTAAGATGATTCGACCTTTATACGTTACCAAGTGATGCGCATAACTTCTGAGCACCAAACACAGTATTCTTTAGCATCTGTGGTTTCACTTAAAGAACGAATTACCTGAGATTGACCTGAATATGAAGTGGATCATTTACTTAGGTTGGACTGTTGATATCTCCCATTGATCCTTATACTTGGAGATTCATCTCCCTCATATTATTACTATCACTCTATTGTCCTTATTATTGCTTATACCTGTTAATTAAATGGAAAAATGGAGGACCCGAACCTAGGACTACTTAGAGGTGGCCCGGTAATATGAATGGGTGAACATTGACCCGTGTCTGTGGCTAGGCGGGCCCTTTTATGGCCTAAGTTTGGATGTAGATTACCCTAGACTGGAGAGGTTAGATTGTATGGGCTTGTGACCCATTATGGATGTAAATGGATCATATGTTATTGAACATGGACTTGTATCTCATATGGACTGTTATAGACCAGGCCATGTATTTGGTGGGCCTTGGTATGGATCCGTTGACTGGACTTGGACCTGGATTATGATCCATGGATGCTTGGACCTCTTAGGGACTTTGTTAGGACCTTGTTCACGCAAGGCAAAGCCTAGACAGACACAGACCTTTATTGTTTCCTGAGTCGGCATAGACATTCACTTAGTTGATCTAAGCTCAGCCAATTAGACTGATCATCACTGGTAGGAGCTATTGAGAGTGTTGTGTGGCTATCATGATGAGCATTGTTGGAGACAGACGGTGTGATACCGAGTCCGGTCTCAATGTGTGTTGATGGATGATGATTATTTGCAGGGCTAGATAATCCCCAGCACTGTGAGATTTTCCCCGCCGCGACTGTGTTCAGTATGGGAGGGCCGCGGCATAATATCCCGCGGTATCCAGCTTGTGTGAGTGTGCCATTTTGTGTAGGTTTATTATATTATGTTTATCTTGATTCTATTTGTTTATCTTGCTCAACTGCCTAGGATCTATACCATTGCTATTCTCCTAACTTTATTACTGTCTCTACTCATTTGATGCATACATTCTATATTATTAGCATACTATGACTTGCCAGATCTTTAGATCTGATCCACTTTTGGTGCTTAGGTCTTAACCCCGAGTTCGAGGGCGATGCGTACGCACTCGTAGAGGTGCCTATAGTAGGTGACTACGGATGGGGACCGGCCGACCAAGAGGTTGAGCAGGAGGGTGGAGAGCCGGCACCAGTGGCAGGGGCTTGAGTGTCTGTTTGTTTGGGATTTTGAGAGATTTTTGTGGTGAGCTGGGTAGTTAGGCAAATATGTAATTAAAATTTGGTTTTTACCACTTGTCATTTTAGGCTGGATAAGCCCGTTATACATGATATGATTTTGATGATACCTTGTGCTTCCACTATCTCTGTATTGCTTCCGGTTATTTCTTTATGCTTCCGCCAATATTAAACCGTTGTTATAATATTGTTCCAAAAGTTTTAAATTGGACCTCACTGCGGACCTACGATCTTGGAAGTTCTCGGATTTTCTGGGAAGTAGCACGCCAATTTCGTTACTTGACGGTTTTCTCGGTATCCGGAATTGGGGCGTTACATCACGTGAGATGAGGTAGCTCCAGAGGATATGGTGCTAGGCGTCGTCGAAGTGTAAGTAATCTCTTCAGACGAGGCTTCAGAAGAGCTATAATCCCGAATTATTACATTACAGGCAGCTCTGACAGGAGATGTTGCCTGCTCCGAGTCAGACTCATCCTCGGATGTAAGAGGATTGTTTATCCAGTAACTTTCTCCATTTTTAGGAGTTAAGGGAGGGGGTACCTGGTGGTCTTCAGGGACTTCTGGCTCTAGATTGCGAGGAAGCTCATTGATGCCGTCTTGCTCTTATTCTAGAGCGAGATACCGCAAGATCCTCGCATATTCTTCAAGATCAGGCATGGGAGCCAAATCTTCTTCTTCGTCTGCTCTTTGTGGTTCAACATGTTTGATTTCCATTGGAGCAATGACAGGTGCTGGGTCAACAGCATTTTCTTGTACAGCCTTTTGTACTTCTTCATCATCAGACTAGGGTCCTTATGGCTGTAGGGGGTTATACCAGATTACTGGCATAAGGTGGGTTTCAAGAACTCATTCTTCATCAGAGAGGTATTCTCCTATTTCAAGGGATTCCTCCCACTCGTCGATGTCGTTGGACTCGTATCCATTGTTGGTGTCACTGGACTCGTATCCATCAATGGAGAATCCAACTACCGGATTTGCAAGAGTATGATCCCCCCTGCGTGGCTTCTTTTTTTAATTGACGGTGGCATGAAATCACTAAGATGAATTTTCTTACCTCCTTTGAAGTCTCTAAAAGGACGTTTCTGTTGCCCCCAGTTGAAGCAGTAGAGGAGGCCTCTGCCTTTTCTTGGGGTTCTTGTTTTGGCTGGGTCTTCTCTTGTCGTTTGAGCTTGAGGAGATGTTTCCTAGCCTGCCTTCGCTGTTGAGCTGTTGGCTTTGTTTTTACGATCTCCCAGTTTTCATCTTCTAGGAGATCGGGATATACCCATATGGGTTGTCTGTCTGGTGTCAGGTAGGGAACCAGCTCTTCGGACGTTTTGAATTCTGTTTATCACCTTGAAGGAAGTAGTGATCTTCTCTATGGTGATTTTGATGTTTGTCCTACATGACACCATGTTGACAGAGGCAGACCCATAGTTTTTGTCAAAGGTGATGACTCCATTTTTTCACATCTCATTTATCTTTCTCTCACAACGAAGCATTGATTGAAGCGGATACGAGATCATCTAGTGGTATGGACAGTACCGATGTTCATTTGTTTTGCCAACATCTCCCGATCTTTTGGGTTCAGGCAAGGTGAGCTTAACCGTTTCCACGAGAGCCCTAAGATTTCATCAACATCTTCATCGAACGGGTTTTCTTTTCAACTCGCTCTTTGAAGTGCATCAGAGAGTTCAGGTCTCTTACGTGCAGCTTGTTTCGGATTCTTTGGTGGTGAGGAGCTGACTTGGTTTGCATATTGAGAACCTCTTTTTTCTTTAGTTTAGAGGTTGCAATGGTGGTTGGCTCTTTCTTGATGATTTCTGACTGTTGAGATCTTTGATCACCATTTCAGCTTCCATGGAAGCTTCTAGAAGTTCTCCGAGGTTCTTTGATTTGTTGTCGATGATCATGGAGCGGATTCTTGCTCTCTGTTGTTTCGGCAGATGTCGACTAGCGACGCTTGTGGCGGTACATCTGAGCATTTGTATGCCATTGCTTTCCACTTGTGAATGAAGTCGTATGTTAACTCATTCTCCCTATGCTTCAGGCTGCAAAGCTGAGCCATCGTAGCGGGATGATCCTCACCTTTGAAGTGAGTCAGGAAGCGTGTCTCTAGCATGGCCCAGTTTTGGATGGAGTCCCCCGTAAGAGTGGAGTACCAATCAAAGGCTGTACCTTTTAGAATACTTGCAAAGAGGCAGATTTTTGAGTGCATCTTGATCCGCGATAGCTCCCGTCAAGATTTTGAAGTGGCTGACGTGCTGTCTGGCTGATCCTTTCCCCGTATATGTTTGGAGAGCATGATGCTTAATTTTGTGGGGAACGGGACCAAGTCCAATCCACAAGGGATATGGTGGCTTGATCCCATGCTCCTTGAGTATATCACTTCTTTCGCTTTTGCAAGGATACATCTACGTCCTTTAGGTGAGGGCGATGACTCATTTTCTTATCCATTTTTGCTCGTTATCTTGATGATTCAGAGGAGGTTCATTGTTCGCCTTGTTTTGGAAGGCAAGGAGAAGGTTTTCCATCAGAGTTTCAATCCTCTGCTGGCCTTGTTCCAACTATTGGATGCGTGTGAGCGCATCGTCTTGAGGTGGATTGCGAGGTGGTGGCTCTAGAATTTGTAGCCATACCGTTCATCCCTCGTGATTTGAATGAAGAAATTGTCCTGGTGATTGAGCTGGGGCTCATTCTTTTTTATGAAGAGCTTGAGGCAGGATCACTCGCCGTCCTTTGCTTGAAGGAGCAGGGGATTTCTTCTGGATGTCTTCTTGTCCTGGAGACGCTGTGGGTCACCGGACGTCGGACATGGATTTTTGCTACTGACTTTTGGCATCTTCTGGTTTTTTCCAAGCATATGGACAGCAATAATTTAGTCGGGCCTTTCTTTTTCGACCCATTTGTGAGAGACTTGAAGTGTAGGAGGTTGAGTCCTTTGCTTCTCTAGTCTCTTTTGTGTTACGACGCGTGGGCGGGTATACGACGAGCAATTTGAGCTTTGGTCAGCTCTGGCTGGGCTTTGACAATGAAGGATGTGCTCCCTCGGGCGCGGCAGCCGAGCGTATCTTCTTTGTAGCAGGGCAAGGACAGGATGCGGACCCGGTCCTTTGCCTGTTGCAGCGAAGCTTTGAATTTTTCGAATTCGGCGCCTATAGAGATGAAGGGTCAAACTGTAGGATTATAGGCCTTAGCAGGTGCTTGTGGAGGCCTAGTGACGCATGACTTGATTTTGGGCTTATAGAAACAAGCCGATTCATGTAGGGTTTGACTTGGTTGTCAAGTCGGAGACGGGTCTCTCCTCTTTCATGTAAGCAAGACGGTAGAACTGGTTTTCCTTGAGTGGGGCCAAGTATGCTGGCTGGTGGATGTTTGGGACCTTCTTTGCTTTGCTGAAGTCTTGGGGGCCAAGTCTTGGGATAGACCTGGTTGTTTATGGGTCGAGGCTGCGCGGGGTGCCGCGGGCTTCTGGCTTCTTGTGCTCGCCTTTTGGTGTCACGGTAGTGACATGTTGAGAGGCGACCTTCTGCTTCTTAAAATGAGCAGTTTCTTCTTCGAGAAGTGAGAATGGTCCCAGCGTCCCAAGACAATAGTCCGGGGAGTCGAGGTCGACCCGGAGTTCGGAGAGTTGCGAGGGAGTTGACGCTCGGCAGCTAACAGGGAGCTGTAAGTGCACGTGGTTTGCTTCTATTGAAGCATGAGTTGGTGTTGTTCTCATCAAAAGTAATGGTCAAGGAATCTGCCATTGTTAGTTTTGAAAATTTCTAAAACAAGACCATATCCATTTAGTCATCACAAGAATATAATGATCATAAATGGAGAATTCTATAGTTTTGTCTTTTCAAATCGCTCGAAGGACATGACCCAAGCGACATAAAGAAGGCAAAAAGCCATAGATGGTATAATTGTTCTGATCGCAAGTATGGTGAGCCCAGAATGAGTGTCTCAATGACTGCTAGAAGCAATTGTGAACCAAAATCCGACTTATTGAGAAGCAGAGTTTGCTGAGGTAAGAAGAATATAAGGTTAGAGTTACAAATGTGCCGGTCGCAAATACAGTAGACCCTGAAAGGGCGTACAAGTACCGCTAAGCACAAATGTTTGGAGACTGCATCCATGAGATGAGATTCTCTATTTTGAAAGGTCAAGATTGTATTCATCAAAGAGAGCAGATGGTATTCCGATCCAAATACGAGCTCAATAATTTCCGCGAGCGCCAGTACCCAGAAGGGAATGAACCATAATTTCTCGGGATCTATGAACCAAAAAAAATGACGAGAGTTTTTTTTTTTTTTGAAAGGCCAAGATCGGATTCATCAAAGAGAGCAAAAGGCATTCCAATCTAAACACGGGCTCAACGATTTACGTGAGTGCCAGTGCCTAGAAGGGAAGAGACCAAAATTTCTCAAATATGAACCCAAAAATGACGGAAGTTTTTTTTTTTTTGAAAATTTTTTTTATTTATTTTTTATTTTAAAGAATTTTTTTTATTTTAGATTTTTTTATTTAAAAGAAGAGAAAGTACACATAGGCCTCCTAACCCGGTCTTATGAAATCTCAATTGATAGAATTGCCCCCAGGTAAGGGTAGGATTACTTAATGAACTTGTTTGGAAGACCCTTGCCTATAACAGTCAAGATGTCTCCATACTCTAGACAAGGCTTTTCTTGAATCAACCGTGATAAAACAACGCAATTGGTTTAACCTTAGTGGTCTATGTCTCCTCTTTTTTTTTTAGATCCTAAATAGACTCATTGAAGAGAAACGATAGCCCAATCCTGATCCGAACATAGGCTCAACGATTTCCACGAGCGCAAGTGCCCAGAAGGGAAAGGATCAAAGTTTTCTCAATTTTGAAATCTAAAACAAGAAATTTGATTTTTTTTTATTAATTATATATATATTATCCCTGCTAGATTCATCGAAGAGAAAAGATGCCCAATCCCTGATCCGAACACGGGCTCAATGATTTCCGCGAGCGCCAGTGCCTAGAAGGGAAAGGATCAAAGTTTCTCAATTTTGAATCGAAAATGAGAAATTTTGATTTTTTTTTTTTTTACAGATTCATAGAGGAGAAACGAGTGGCCCAATCACTGACCCGAACATAGGCTCAACGATTTCCCGCGAGCGCCAGTTCCCAAAAGGGAAAGGATTAAAGTTTTTTAATTTTGAATCCTAAATGAGAAATTTGGTTTTTTTTTTACAGACTCATCGAAGAAAAACGATGGCCCAATCCCTGATCCGAACACGGGCTCAACGATTTCCGCGAGCGCTAGTGCCTAGAAGGGAATGGATCAAAGTTTCTCAATTTTGAACCAAAAACTGAGAAATCTGATTTTTTTATTTTTTTTAATTTTTTGAAAAGAGAAAGAGTGGAAATAAATTCAAAGAATTAGAAATTTCCAATTCCCATCTCTTTTGTTTTTTAGATGCAAAATCCAACATAGGCCACCAACTAGAAAGTAGCCAAAGAATTTAGAAAAGAAGTATAAGCATAGAGTAAGAATACGGTATGCAAATACTTCATTTCCAAGCATCGTGTTCTCAAATGAACGAGTCCCACCGGGTGGTGCCAGCTTGATGCACCGCGCATCTTGCTCGGGGCGCTACTGAGGTCGGCAAACGTGAGAGTCCGTGGGGTACGATCCTTTTGTGACCGTGGGGCAAAGCGAGTATCAACATTTTTTTTTGTGTCGGTGTGCCAGATTTTCTATTTTACTTGGAATTACAAGTGGAGATCCGGAGATCGGCCTTCGCAAGTAAAAAGGAAAACAACTTCTTTCATGTTTTCCATTGCACATATATTTAAGAAAAGAGACATTTTCTTGATTTGCCATGAAAGGCGATGTTTAAGCATTTATAGCCGATTTTTGGCGTTTATAGCCGATTTTGGCATTTATAGCCGATTTACAATTCTTATCAATAATGAAAGACAAGAGTTGTGATTTTTGTCTCTTTTAGAAAAATACAAAATACTATGAAAAGCAAGAAAATGAGGATCTAACTTCTCAGGAGATTGTGGGGGATTCGTTCAGATTAACGGTCGCAAGCCATGTGTGGACTTTGCCATCATCCATGCAGATGAGAACAAAGGATGCTCTTGATTTGCTTGGCTTGGCTATAACCTCAGATTTTTAGAGGACAAAGACCAAGAGGAGATCCTATATCCAATAAAAAGCTAAGTAGACGGCCTGAAAAGCCACGTCTAAGCTATTGGAGGCAGAATGAGAAGGCAATGACCTTGGGGGTACCCCCAAGGGACTTTTGTCACCTTATAGTGGTGGCCGGTGCAGAACTTCAGCAGAGTTTTCTCTCTTTTATTCTGGACTTCGGAACTCAAGATTCTTGGATCTGCGTCTGATTCTTTAGAAGTGGTGTAGAATGCTTGGAGTGCTCTCCTATTTGTGGGGGACTCGTTCAGATTAACGGTCGCAAGCCATGTGTGGACTTTGCCATCATCCATGCAGATGAGAACAAAGGATGCTCTTGATTTGCTTGGCTTGGCTATAACCTCAGATTTTTAGAGGACAAAGACCAAGAGGAGATCCTACATCCAATAAAAAGCTAAGTAGACGGGCTGAAAAGCCACGTCTAAGCTATTGGAGGCAGAATGAGAAGGCAATGACCTTGGGGGTACCCCCAAGGGACTTTTGTCACCTTATAGTGGTGGCCGGTGCAGAACTTCAGCAGAGTTTTCTCTCTTTTATTCTGGACTTCGGAACTCAAGATTCTTGGATCTGCGTCTGATTCTTTAGAAGTGGTGTAGAATGCTTGGAGTGCTCTCCTATTTATATGCTTTTAGGTAGCCATTTCGGAGAGTTTATGAGCCTTAATTGTCATAAAGCTACATAAAGGGAGGAGTTACAAGATTTATTTCTTTATTTTGTAACTCCTTTTCTTGGCTTCTGATTGGCCGGTGGAGGGCATTTAATCACCATAATGAGAGGAGTTTCATGGTTTAAATGTCATGAATCAATTAACTTGTAACTCCTGGATGCTTGCTTTTGATTGGGCCGTCCAAAGAAATGAATTAATGACTACAATAAAGCTAGCCAATTAATTGCATTAAGTGGTCGCCGAGCAGTTGAAGAGTTACGGGCCGTGCCGCGTCTTTGGAGTTCTTTTGGCAATGATCATTGATGGATCTACATGTTGATCAACATCAGATGACCATGTAACTTCAAACATTGATAGCTAACATCAGGCCGGTGACATCTATCCTATAGATTTCTCAATCGATCGGCTAGAAAGTGTACTTTTTTAATCGACCGGTTGGCGATCATTGTTGATTTTGATACTCTTGAAGACGAACCCGTGATTTTGACGAATGTTGAAGGATTTGGTGCCTCAAAAGTATGAATTTTGAAAAATCACAGAGGTTGGAAGCTTCGAGACGCGAAAAACAACGGAAAACGGGGCTTTCCAGGGCAAACTGGGGATTCAGGGCTTCGTGGTCGCCGGCGACCATGGGCCAGGGTCGCGGGATGCGACCTTCGGGGGAATTATCCCATTTTCGTCCCATTTCGCAACCATTTCGAGGTCTTTTTTCATTCTTTTTTTTCATGTGTTTTTCTTGGCATTTTTGCACCATTATTGGCTTGATTTTCCTATAAAACTTGATGAGAATGCTTGCATTTTGGGGTGCAAAGTTTCCAATTTTCCGGGAAAGCCGAAGACTTTGTAGCGTAGAGCTGTCGATTTTCCGTCAGAAGCTGAAACTGGGTCAAACAATGTCAGAATGACTTGAAATTTGAGGTGAAGCCTCCTGAACAATAAATAAGACCAACCATAGGCTTTTCTTTGAGTTTTGAAGCCGTATGGGGTCCTGTCGCCAGTAGACTTGATTTTATTGCAAGGAATATGTCGCGCCTTGATGTGCGGTCAACCGATGTCCGATTCACTTGAAATTTGATAGGAAACCTATTGGAGTCATTTTGATATGATCCATAGGCTTTGTCTTAGAAACCATGGTCTCGGGAAGTTTCTCCGCCGAGAGGCCTGATTTGCCTTCCGAGAGTCAAAATCTGGTCAAATGTTGCTGAAATGACCTGAAACTTAACGTGTAACCCTTTGTAAGCATCTTGAAGCCGCCCAAGTGCTCTGTTTGATGAGTAATGACCTCGGTCGTTCTCGCCGTCGAGAGGCTTGATTTAGCTGTTTGAGGGTTGATGTAGGGTCAAATGTTGTCATTTTGACTTGGAACATGACGTGGAGCCTTTTGGAAGTATTTTGGGACCATCCTATCACGCCCCGAAACCGGGCCCTGCAGTGATCCGACCTCGGGGTGCGAAATTTTGGGATAAATTGAAACTTTTTGTTATCTTTCCCAAGATCCGCGTGAATGAGGATAAACAAATCCCATCACAATCAGAGTATATTTTCGCGGAAGCTACACATGGTGTTACGACTCGGAATCCGTGGCCATCGGGTTCCGTGTCGCACGCAACCAATATCACAAAGCCATCACATAAGCAGGCTGGTACAAATCATAATCCAAATAAACTGAGCTGGTAGTAACGAACTATTATTTCCCACATATTCAAGTTACAATTAACAGATGTCTTAATTACAAACCAAAGAAAAAGGCTAACATAGCCATACAAAATATCCAAACTAGACAGAATGCTACCCCAAGTGTTAGATACGAACTCCGGTGCCAAACTTGACATCAGGACGATATCAGTGGGCAGCCTCTCACGTCAGACCGGCGGTCCCACCGCCTTCTCCGATCAAACACCTAAAAACAGAAAGAGCGGAATCTGGCAGCAAACAAACAGGGTCAGACACGACGGTCTGGCAAGCAAATAAACAAGTAATATGAAACAAAAAGAACATATATAAAACCTGATGAAATCATCGTAAAACCGAATAAATAGTCTAAACAATAATGACAATAAAACATGCTAAAACAATCGAAAGTCCGAACATAAGTATCAAAGCAATAAAAGAACAATCTCAGAAGTACGAACGTCTCGAAAGATAGTAGCCCGCATAAAGCATTTAATGGTTGGAAATACCTTTCAAATCCTGAATAATAGCGACAATATGATAAATGATCGATATCGTAAACATTAACTAAGTCAAAACATAAAGAGTATAACCCACAAGAATCATAAAACAAAGTAATATGCAGATAAAACCTTGGCGACCACAAATAGCTAAATCCTCCTATTACCGAAGTAATAAGAGCAGACAGAGCGTAGCCACTGAACGTGGTACTAAAAATAGGATCAGAACCGTAGCCATACAAATGGGACCGGCAGATCAAAAATCAGAACCGTAGCCATACAAAATGGGACCGGCAGATAAAACCGTTGCCATGGTCGGTACAGACAGAATCCAAGCTGCAGCTGGCGGACAGATTAAAGATCCCAAGCCGGGTGATCAGCCCGACAAGGTGACCTAAGCCTAGTGGTGCCTTTAGTTTTCAAAACTCGAACCGATACGAATCAAACCATAATACTAATCCCTTTGGCTCAGGGGCTCACACCACATAGCTCTGGCCCCGTCTTGCCTCGAGGTTTCATTTTCAAAATACTAATCTTAACAAAATAATAGTCTCATCGAAGAAATCCCGAATGTGATAAACCACTCCAATCTCCTTTCAAATCAATCCGGAGAAAACATATGAATATCCATGGTAAACCGCTCAAATACACATCAAAGTGATTTGTATAAAATCATACGACCAATCCTTTCGAGTCTGGAAGACCCTATGATTTTATAATAAATCACCAATGCTATTTGAATTAGTTTACCAAAGGATACAAATACAAATACAAATACATTCTCTAACTTGAAATGGAATGGAAATTATGTAGAATGACTTAATGACTTACCAAGGAACCATCTCAATGCACAACTATCCTTTAAACATTGATCATTAAGGAGTGAGTTTGATGCCAATGAAAATCCCCAACATTTAAATGATAAAGTGCGCATTGAGACTCAAACGATTCCCGGATAATTTTACATACGTTCATTCTCTCATTGGTCCCATTCCCATTTCACAAATTCCAAGCATCACAAGTAAATCCAAACTCTTTAAAACAGGACCATAGTTGGCCTTAAACCGAGTCCAAAACAATCTACTCATTTAGTCCAAAACAGTCCTTTAAACATAGCCCAAACAGTCCTTAAAAACAGCCCATAACTAACCTTGAACAGGCCCATAAAAACAGGTCTTAAAATGGTTTAAAAGCTGGCCTTGAACAGGCCCAATATCAGGTTTTAAAACAGCCCAAAGCTAACCTTGAATGGCCCACAAACAGATTTTTAAATCAGTACAAAACTTAACCTTGAATGGCCCACAAATCAAACTTTAAAACAGCCCCAAAACTGAACCCTTAATGGTCCAAGAAACAAGTTTTTAAAACAAGCCCAAACTAACCATGAAACAGGCCCACCAACAAGTTTTTTAAACAGCCCCAAAACCAAACTTGAACAGGCCCATAAAATGACCCAACATCAGGTCTTGCTTGATATGGCCCAAAAACTGTCTTGCATCAGGCCCAAAAGTTATCCCAAAAGTCCCTCAAACCAGGCCCTGAAAAGGGCCCAAAAGTTCCTCAAACCAGGCCCTGAAAAAGGGCCCAGAACTGGGCTGGGTCCGCTCGTGCGACCCAGGGTCCGCTCGAGCGGACCCCTTCCAGAACCTGGGCCGCTCGAGCGGCCCACTGGGTCGCTCGAGCGGACCCAGTTCTGGCTGGGTCCGGATGAGTGCAGAATTGCACTCTTCTTCATTTTTTTCTGATTTTCTTTCTTCCCTCCTTTTCTACAACCATTCTCCAATGAGTAGGTCCTCAATGGGATATATTAAACTCCATCAACTCATCAAATCTCCAACCATAATCATTCCGATTGATCCAATTACCAACTTTGAAATCAAAGTTTTTCCCCTTTTTCTTTTGAACCCAAACACTTAACATAAAACTAAGTTTCAAAATGATCAAAGTGAGAACCAACTTTCAACACATTGTAAAGCAATGACATAAGAGGAAATTAAGCATAACATTTCTCCATTTGTCCAAAACAAATCTATGAGTCATGAAGAGATAGTAACATAGGAAGAAAACATGAAATGAAACTTAAACATGAAATCATCATATTAAGTGGAGTATTCACTTGCCTCAAGTCTAAAAGAAGATGCAAAACACTCTATGATGGTCCTCTTATAGCCTCAAGCTCCAAATCACAATACCCCCAAAATAGCTCAAAAGAAACCCTAGAAAACCAATCCATTTTCCAATCTTCATGAAAACCCATTGCATATGGGATTAAAACACTCGAAATAGAGAGGAAAATAAGAATCTCAAGAAAAGAAAACCATTGCTAACCTTGAGAAATCCAAGCAAAGAAGAAGAGCTTAGATGAGTGCCTTGCTCTAGCCCAAAAATCTTGAAAATAGGGTCTTTGGAAAGCTTGAGAGATGAGGAAGAAGAAGGTGGGATCAATCCTCACTTGGCACACAAGAAAGAAGCTTGCAAAAAGGAGAGAGATGGCTGGAAAGGGAAAGAAGGAGCCCTCTCCCTCAGCCCAAGTTGCTGGAAACGAAAATGAAGGAGAAGAGATGGGTTCCCCTTCTTATAAGATGGGTTTGTGGGCCCCGATCTTCACAAGGCTGAAACTCACATTTGCGGGCCCCGAACGAAAACAACGAAGAAGACAAAAACGATCGGCGAAATTTCTACTTTCCAAAAAGTATATTTTGCCCAAATTCTAAAATTTTCGAAATTCATGGACAGATTTAGTGTAAAAGGTCAGTTTTGCCCTTTTTCGCGAAAAACACATTTTCTGATCATCAAATCAAAATGGTCAAAACATGAAAGTTGTTAAACTTCATCAAATGAGTCAAAATACATCAAATCCAGAATTTTTAGAAATCAAAAGTAATTTCTCATAAAAAAATACATATCGTATAAACCGGGTCAAACCAAAGTCAACGGTCCTTAAAAATCTCCAAGACTAAGGAAAAATCTAGTCAAACTCAAAAACAAGATCAAACTAAATCAAATCTCACTTAAAAAGCTAAACCACGATTAAAACAATACTAAACAAAAGGACTGGGGGTCGGGATCTTACATCCTCCCCCCCTTAGAATCCATTTGGTCCTCCAAATGGCTTAAACCAAATCAAAATCAAAAACCCAAAAGACAAACGAAAACACTGACACCCTATGCTAGACCTTGGTGACTGAGAGACTCTCTGATCAAACCCGACGTTGAGATGCACGGTCAACCACATTCTGACTCAGTTGAAGGCTTCACACTGTTCCACATATCTGTTCAGGACATACTCCTCTGACCAAACTAGAGTTCAACAATTCTTCTGATCTCCTTGGTGTCATCTGTCGTTCTAGCACTAAATCATTTCTTTTACTCACCTTGTCAGTCGCTGTCGGTTCAAGAACTGCAAGTTCTGCCTCTTTGTAATACTTTGGAATCATGTGCCTTAAATCCTTCAAAGCTGTACACGGTGCTTCTGATGCTTGCATGAAGGTGTGATCGTAGACATGTTTTCACTGAAAAAAACCTCATCCCGAAAAATTATGGAATTCATATGTTTGCTCTACTGTGTTCCTCAAATGCATCATCAGTTTCTGGCCTCCAAGTATACCGTCAATCCTTCTTTGTGCTAAAATCACAACTCTTAATTCTATCTTTCTGTGATGTACTCTGAATTCTTGCCCACATCTGATTCTATCTACTTGTTGCTCTTGATCTTTTACCTGATACTGTGTTATCAACAAAACATATCTGCCAAATCTGATGTTAATTCCCGAAGAACTGAAACTTCCAATCCCTGTCTTGAATGATGTTTACTCTCTCATAAATCCAACTTTGTTTTCCAACTGAACCGGTACACATCCTGACATCCATCCACCCTTCAATCCATACACCTCCAAACTCCAACCATAGGCTATTACAACTCATTCCATACGATGCAAAATAAATCTTAAAATTTTAAACATGATGACTAAACAATTACTTAGTTGAACTACACCATTTTTAAAACATAGTAAAAACCGAACCTCCAAATTGTCAAGTAAAGCTTAAAAAAATAAAGTTTATCAAAGTTTGAACATGAAACAACATTATTCGTTTTGAAAATCATGTTTTCATAACCCAACAAATCCTTGAAATACTCAACAATCTCAAATTAGGATTTTCAAAAATAAATCAAATTCATGTAGTATAACCATACATTAAATTTTATTGAAATCCATTTCCAACCAAACATATACAAGATTTTGAAATCGTCAAGGTTTTGAAATGTAAGTGTCAACATTTAAGAGAATTAAAACAAGAGCAAAATTTCAAGATCATTGTGTAACAACGTCTTAAGAAGATTAAATAAAAGTTCGAAACACGAGACCTTATGAAAACAAAATCATGTGACTCATGAAAAGAGTATAATGACATAATTTATTTCAAAGATAAGCCTTAAAGAAGAAACATAAATCCATTGTTTAAACACTACGTGGATAAATTATAGACGTAAATGAAAAATATAACAAGAGATGAAAACATTATGAAAATCATTCTTACTAAGAAGAGAGACATCTCCAAAACTAAGGTATACACTTGCATCTGCATGTTGTCCAATCCAATACCTTGAAAGTCGGTGAAATTCCCAACATTTCCACTGTTGCCGAAAATTATCTTGACCACAACGAACCATCCACTTGGCATTACTGCTGAATCAAATACACCAGTTAAGCTGCAAGTTATAGAAATTCTCAACCAAATCCATGACAAGGCTCGTTGAATCCGGGAAATCCATGAGTTTCTAGCACTAGCTTCCAACCTTACTAACTAAGAATTATTTCTCCCTTCATAAAAATTGCCAACTAATGTGTCTCCTGCAGTCCTTCATCTTGGAAAGATGGTCTGAGTTCCCCCAAAATTCCACATTTACTTACCTTGGTACGCTGCATGACGATCCTTGATTAGCTGAAAGGGGGTCTTCGAATACTACTCAAGTTCAACTCTGGCGGGCAAACGCACATGTCTTCTCTCATTAACCACAATGAAGACGCTGAAGGCTGAAAGTCTGCTGATGTTCTCCGAAAACAACATACCAAGTCCAGAGGGTTCTCAGTCTCCGACACAAGCACAGACAAAAGACACTGTACAAGAGTATGGAGACTTTAAATTCTCCACCACTAAGGAGGAAATTTGGTCATCCAAATCTCCTAACAACAAGAAACTAAAAGACAAGACAAGCAAAATCTCCCGAACTGAAAGAAAAGCCGACTCAAATCCAAAGAAACAAAGACACGAGAAAACAAATCGACACAATCTAACGAATCCTCACCACACGTCTTAATGTCTCTAGAGTGTTTTATTTCCTAGAAACTAACCAGCTCTGATACCAAACCTGTCACGCCCCGAAACCGGGCCCTGCAGTGATCCGACCTCGGGGTGCGAAATTTTGGGATAAATTGAAACTTTTTGTTATCTTTCCCAAGATCCGCGTGAATGAGGATAAACAAATCCCATCACAATCAGAGTATATTTTCGCGGAAGCTACACATGGTGTTACGACTCGGAATCCGTGGCCATCGGGTTCCGTGTCGCACGCAACCAATATCACAAAGCCATCACATAAGCAGGCTGGTACAAATCATAATCCAAATAAACTGAGCTGGTAGTAACGAACTATTATTTCCCACATATTCAAGTTACAATTAACAGATGTCTTAATTACAAACCAAAGAAAAAGGCTAACATAGCCATACAAAATATCCAACTAGACAGAATGCTACCCCAAGTGTTAGATACGAACTCCGGTGCCAAACTTGACATCAGGACGATATCAGTGGGCAGCCTCTCACGTCAGACCGGCGGTCCCACCGCCTTCTCCGATCAAACACCTAAAAACAGAAATAGTGGAATCTGGCACCAAACAAACAAGGTCAGACACGACGGTCTGGCAAGCAAATAAACAAGTAATATGAAACAAAAGAACATATATAAAACCTGATGAAATCATCGTAAAACCGAATAAATAGTCTAAACAATAATGACAATAAAACATGCTAAAACAATCGAAAGTCCGAACATAAGTATCAAAGCAATAAAAGAACAATCTCAGAAGTACGAACGTCTCGAAAGATAGTAGCCCGCATAAAGCATTTAATGGTTGGAAATACCTTTCAAATCCTGAATAATAGCGACAATATGATAAATGATCGATATCGTAAACATTAACTAAGTCAAAACATAAAGAGTATAACCCACAAGAATCATAAAACAAAGTAATATGCAGATAAAACCTTGGCGACCACAAATAGCTAAATCCTCTTATTACCGAAGTAATAAGAGCAGACAGAGCGTAGCCACTGAACGTGGTACTAAAAATAGGATCAGAACCGTAGCCATACAAATGGGACCGGCAGATAAAAAATCAGAACCGTAGCCATACAAATGGGACCGGCAGATAAAACCGTTGCCATGGTCGGTACAGACAGAATCCAAGCTGCAGCTGGCGGACAGATTAAAGATCCCAAGCCGGGTGATCAGCCCAACAAGGTGACCTAAGCCTAGTGGTGCCTTTAGTTTTCAAAACTCGAACCGATACGAATAAAACCATAATACTAATCCCTTTGGCTCAGGGGCTCACACCACATAGCTCTGGCCCCGTCTTGCCTCGAGGTTTCATTTTCAAAATACTAATCTTAACAAAATAATAGTCTCATCGAAGAAATCCCGAATGTGATAAACCACTCCAATCTCCTTTCAAATCAATTCGGAGAAAACATACGAATATCCATGGTAAACCGCTCAAATACACATCAAAGTGATTTGTATAAAATCATACGACCAATCCTTTCGAATCTGGAAGACCCTATGATTTTATAATAAATCACCAATGCTATTTGAATTAGTTTACCAAAGGATACAAATACAAATACAAATACATTCTCTAACTTGAAATGGAATGGAAATTATGTAGAATGACTTAATGACTTACCAAGGAACCATCTCAATGCACAACTATCCTTTAATCATTGATCATTCAGGAGTGAGTTTGATGCCAATGAAAATCCCCAACATTTAAATGATAAAGTGCGCATTGAGACTCAAACGATTCCCGGATAATTTTACATACGTTCATTCTCTCATTGGTCCATTCCCATTTCACAAATTCCAAGCATCACAAGTAAATCCAAACTCTTTAAAACAGGACCATAGTTGGCCTTAAACCGAGTCCAAAACAATCTACTCATTTAGTCCAAAACAGTTCTTTAAACATAGCCCAAACAGTCCTTAAAAACAGCCCATAACTAACCTTGAACAGGCCCATAAAAACAGGTCTTAAAATGGTTTAAAAGCTGGCCTTGAACAGGCCCAATATCAGGTTTTAAAACAGCCCAAAGCTAACCTTGAATGGCCCACAAACAGATTTTTAAATCAGTACAAAACTTAACCTTGAATGGCCCACAAATCAAACTTTAAAACAGCCCCAAAACTGAACCCTTAATGGTCCAAGAAATAAGTTTTTAAAACAAGCCCAAACTAACCATGAAACAGGCCCACCAACAAGTTTTTTAAACAGCCCCAAAACCAAACTTGAACAGGCCCATAAAATGACCCAACATCAGGTCTTGCTTGATATGGCCCAAAAACTGTCTTGCATCAGGCCCAAAAGTTATCCCAAAAGTCCCTCAAACCAGGCCCTGAAAAGGGCCCAAAAGTTCCTCAAACCAGGCCCTGAAAAAGGGCCCAGAACTGGGCTGGGTCCGCTCGAGCGACCCAGGGTCCGCTCGAGCGGACCCCTTCCAGAACCTGGGCCGCTCGAGCGGCCCACTGGGTCGCTCGAGCGGACCCAGTTCTGGCTGGGTCCGGATGAGTGCAGAATTGCACTCTTCTTCATTTTTTTCTGATTTTCTTTCTTCCCTCCTTTTCTACAACCATTCTCCAATGAGTAGGTCCTCAATGGGATATATTAAACTCCATCAACTCATCAAATCTCCAACCATAATCATTCCGATTGATCCAATTACCAACTTTGAAATCAAAGTTTTTCCCCTTTTTCTTTTGAACCCAAACACTTAACATAAAACTAAGTTTCAAAATGATCAAAGTGAGAACCAACTTTCAACACATTGTAAAGCAATGACATAAGAGGAAATTAAGCATAACATTTCTCCATTTGTCTAAAACAAATCTATGAGTCATGAAGAGATAGTAACATAGGAAGAAACATGAAATGAAACTTAAACATGAAATCATCATATTAAGTGGAGTATTCACTTGCCTCAAGTCTAAAAGAAGATGCAGAACACTCTATGATGGTCCTCTTATAGCCTCAAGCTCCAAATCACAAAACCCCCAAAATAGCTCAAAAGAAACCCTAGAAAACCAATCCATTTTCCAATCTTCATGAAAACCCATTGCATATGGGATTAAAACACTCGAAATAGAGAGGAAAACAAGAATCTCAAGAAAAGAAAAACCATTGCTAACCTTGAGAAATCCAAACAAAGAAGAAGAGCTTGGATGAGTGCCTTGCTCTAGCCCAAAATCTTGAAAATAGGGTCTTTGGAAAGCTTGAGAGATGAGGAAGAAGAAGGTGGGATCAATCCTCACTTGGCACACAAGAAAGAAGCTTGCAAAAAGGAGAGAGATGGATGGAAAGGGAAAGAAGGAGCCCTCTCCCTCAGCCCAAGTTGCTGGAAACGAAAATGAAGGAGAAGAGATGGGTTCCCCTTCTTATAAGATGGTTTGTGGGCCCCGATCTTCACAAGGCTGAAACTCACATTTGCGGGCCCCGAACGAAAACAACGAAGAAGACAAAAACGATCGGCGAAATTTCTACTTTCAAAAAAGTATATTTTTCCCAAATTCTGAAATTTTCGAAATTCATGGACAGATTTAGTGTAAAAGGTCAGTTTTGCCCTTTTTATCGAAAAACGTATTTTCTGATCATCAAATCAAAATGGTCAAAACATGAAAGTTGTTAAACTTCATCAAATGAGTCAAAATACATCAAATCCAGAATTTTTAGAAATCAAAAGTAATTTCTCACAAAAATACATATCATATGGACCGGGTCAAACCAAAGTCAACGGTCCTTAAAAATCTCCAAGACTAAGGAAAAATCTAGTCAAACTCAAAAACAAGATCAAACTAAATCAAATCTCACTTAACAAGTTAAACCACGATTAAAACAATACTAAACAAAAGGACTGGGGGTCGGGATCTTACACATCCACAGGCTCTGATCGAAGATTTGGTGTCTTCGATGATGTCGCCGCCGAGAGCTCCTGTTCAGCTATCGGAGAAACGAAGTTAGGCCAAATGATTATGAAATGGCCCGAAACTTCTTATGTACTCCTCTTTTGGCTGTCTTGAAGGATCTTGAAGTTTTTGTTTGATTCTGAAAAGATCTGATTTTTTAAGTAGCATTGCCTGCTTGTGGTAGGCTGCGACTTCATGTAGCTTTCTTGATGTTAAAGAGACAAAGAGACACATTTTTTTGTGTCAACACTGAAGTGAAGAAAGAAACTTCGTTTGAAATGGGGAAGGAGATTTTGAGCTGGAATTTCCTTCCTGCAATGCATGCAAGTCCAATTAAGGACTGGAATTTTTAAGAAAGGGCTTTATGCAGGGAAATGGGCTTAAATGGGCTGGACAACTGGGCTGGAAGTGGATCAAAGTGGATCCGGATTCAATGGGTCAAAACATGAAAATTAAAGACTATGAAATGCTCTATGTAATGCACTAAAAATCCATAAAATCTAAACACGCACAAAGACCAAAAACACTCCAAAAGTCATATTCTACCTAGTCCATGGTGAAACCCAACTAATTCTACCTAATCAAGCCCAATACATACAAAACATCCATTAAGCTACTAATCTAAATTAATTAATTCTAAAATGAAATTAAGGCGGGTCGGGGTGTTACAGCTTGTGAACAAAACCCTCTCCCGATATAAATAATTATACCTTGGTAGTAAAGGTTGGGCCCAAGGAGCACCCCACTTTTGTGGAGGAGGGAGGACCAAGACCAAGGTAGGTTCACCACCACGCGCACGCACCGCTCCACACCAACCGAACCACCCCGGCTTGGGCCACACTGTTGGGATTGATGTATGCCCTAAAGCCCACTAGCTGCATTCTCATCTTTTGTTACTGGATATTTACTGGTTATTTAATTGAAAGACTCTTTTATGCTTAAAACATGTATATATGTATGGTTGTGTAAGGCCCTTTATTTCTAATAAATGAATTAGGTGTGTAGTGTCTACACACAGATAGGTCTAATTCATGGACAACTGGAAACATCATATTTGTTCATAACTAAAAGATGGAGCTGGGCACTTCATCTTGGTAGAAGTTATAATGAGATACTCTCCTATATAGGGTGACATACCTAAGTCACGGGAGGGCTTTCCCGGATCTATCTCATTAGTGCATGTGTCATGCATTGAACAGGACCATTGTAGGTGTGATCTCTAAAATAGTACTATCACAGAAAAGAGATCAAGTCACCTCATGCTACTAAGTAACCGGTGCTCTTAATCTTGAGCATTTGTGGATGAACTGACGAAGTCAAGTTCTTGTGCTTTGATTCACTATGGGTGAGATTCTTTTCATGGGTCAACAGCTCTGTGTTTTGGGTACTCGGACTTGATCAGTTGGGACGTGCAGATGCAATATAGAATCTATGCCATCTGATGATGGAATAATCGTCCCCCTTAGAATTATCCGATTAATCATCAAAATCTAAGATCTTAGTATATGGATGTTCCATATGAATATTGAACTTGTGGGTCGCTCCCTGGATCAAGAGAATGATATTCGAATGATGATTATGTTAAGGATATGAAGTTCTAAGGTTTAGATGTAATCGGGAAGGTTGATAGTACATATGATAACCTGACTCGATTATGGATGTTACATAGAGGGGCATTCAGGTCATTACACTTAGTAGGTCGAAGACAACCGTCATTTTATGACGAGCTTATTATATTATATATTTGTCCTTGGAGTTCAACCATAACTCTTTAGTGGAATGAGTTAAGGTTAAAATGGTCTTTATGTTGCTATAGGTTTAGCTGGTCATTTTGGGAGCCAATGGCAAATATGTCTTTTGGTCCCTTCTCTAGTCACTTACCAAGATTGGCATGGTTTCCTAAGATGTTTAGATAACATAAGGATGAATTATTTTAGTGGAAAAATAATTTTGAGTTTAAATTCAAATAGGCCTTTGATGGCATACATGAATTTAACTCTAGATAAATTGTATGTGGGCCATGGTGTGCATTGATATGTGGGACGTCCATAATAGGATTTCCATGGGTAAGGTTTCCAACTTTGAGTAGGACTCTCTACTTGGAAAGATGGACTCCTCTTTGGATTAGTATTCCTATGAGTTAGTTTCCTTTTTGGACTAGGAACTTAAAATTAGTAAGTGTTCTACAACTAGTATTACTAATTGTATGGAAAGTTCCTTTTGGTTTCCTTTTCTAATTAGAGTGTTTCTTAAAGGAAATAAGTCTTTCCTTTTTGGACATCAATTAGAATAAGAAGAGATAACTTTATGGGAAAGGTTTCCAAGAAGTTTCTATAAAAGAAACTAAGCACCCCTTGGACGTCCACCATGCTTAGAAGCACTAGAAGAGAGCCACACGCCCAAGCCTTTGGAGGTTCTCTTCTTGAGAGAAGAAAGCTTAAGGTCTGAGATTTTCCCTTGGAGAAATACTTCTTAATTCCTAGATTAAGATCCCACCATCTTAGCCAATCAGATTTGGAAGTGAGATAGAGGAGAAGATCAAAGGCAATACTAGTGCAAGAAAATTCCAGCAACTTGTTTGCAAATTGCAAGTCTGAGTTCCGGCCCTTGGATCTATTTTTTCAGAGATTTGAAGTCTACAAATCTTCGAGGTAATAGTCTTCTATCATCTCTATTAATTAGACACATGTTGGTCATGATTTAATGGAGTTTCTATGCGATTCTTTATGGCTGATTTCCGCTGCATAGTGCAGAAATCAGATTTTTTAAAATCTATCATGCTTTGCATCAGCCATAGTAGTCTCTTTATGAGAAGTTTCAGATCTGAATCGTGGTTTCCTTCAGTGGTATCAGAGCCACTCCATGTGAAATCATGATCCCATGTTGTGTGTAATTAATCCTAGATTGATTATGGGTATGGTGGCACCCTATTAAAGTTATGTTGTGATGCATGATGTGTGCAAGTTTCATTAACATTGCTGGAATTTATTTTTCAGATTTGTTTAATGATGCACATAGTGAGTTTGCATGCACTAACCTCTTTGTTTGCAGCCATGTATTGCATCCTTGATGGTTCGCATGATTGTTATGTGGATATGGATGTTTTTTAATTAGTTGGAAAGTGTACGATTGCGTGGTTAGCAATCATAGGAAGTTGTAAAGTTTCCTTAATTTTATTCCAACTAGTCTTGATGTAAGCTTTCTTGAAAAGCATAGGAAATTCCAATGTAATTTTTGGTTTGTTTCAAGACAAGAAGGTTGCAAGAAATTGGAGTCCTTGGAGATCAAGGAGTCAAGACTTCTAGATGCATGAGGAGTCCTAATTCGATTAGGATTTGAAATCCTAAGAGCAAGGAGCCATCAAGGGATGCATACTTTTATTTGCTTTTATATATGGAATGCATGGATGAATGCTTTATATAATTGCTATAATTGTCACCTAGAAACATGGCCACCATTAGGCTCTAAAATTGGCATCTTTATTGTATTAGATTGTTTTTAGTTTGGCAAATTGTTTTAAACGGAACTTAGACCAGCACCTTCTATTTGTCTAAGGTTTAAAATTGGATAGGGTTTAGTTTATCTTGGTACCCTTGGTTTCCAAAGGAGGCTAAACTAAAATCTAATTAGATGCTACCTATGGGTTTTCATAACCCAAGATAGGTTTTTGACTCTTTGAAGGGATTTGCTCAAATGTTTTAAAGCAAAGGTTATTTGATTTTAAGATGACTTAAGTCATAAATTTAATTAACCAAGTTTGCTAGATTTAAAAAGAGCTTTTGAGTAAAACAATGTAAAGGTCAAAAAGTATAAACCCTAGCGATAAATAATCAAGTGGGAGAGGGGTTTTAGGAAAGACCCCACGGCCTTCCATTTTCGGTTCATGTTATCTCATTAAAGTGTCAGTAGGAACGGCCATCCCTTCGGTGGAGTTCTTTAACTAAAGACCGCTTTAATGGGTTAATGGGTGAACTAATGTGAATATTCGTAATGAGGTGTTAGTAGGAGCGGCCATCCCTTCGGTGGAGTTCTTTACTAAAGATCACTTCTATAGAATGTCAATGAAGTGTTGGTGGGAGCAGCCATCCCTTCGGTGGAGCTCTTTACTAAAGTTCACTTCTAGGAAGGATAAAAGTCTCTTCCCTTCGGAAGACTTAATCATAGACATTCTGGGAATTTCATAAGAGATGGTTATACACTTGACATAAGACGGTGATGACCTCTCCTTAGGAGTTAAGGGTTATTTGTCATATGAGGCCAAACCAATCAGTGATTGGACTACCACTGGATGTGTATCCAGATAGTGATAATCCAAATAAGTCTGCCTTAATTCAACGTGACTGTAGGCTCGGCCATCCCTTCGATGGAGGGTCTATGAGGAGGTTGAAACACTGATACATTATGATTGGGGTTGAATAATGTAAAAAGTTTTGTGTTTTGTTTTTCCTTTTATAACAAGCACCATATGCATATTACATATATATACTGCATGTCTAATTATAAACCGTTTTATATCCAGAAAAAGATGGGTAGAGATTCTTTTAGTCCGTTGATGTGCATTCTTCGTGAGAATAAACTGACTGGCCCTAACTACATAGACTGGAAAAGAAATCTTGACATAGTACTCACAGCCGAGGAGTACAAGTATGTCTTGCTTGAAAACTGTCCCGATATTTATGCTAATTCTACTGATGACCAGCGAGAGGCTGAGAGGAAATGGAAGAAAGCGAATAGCATGGCTAAATGCTACATGCTCGCTTCCATGTCCAACGTGTTGCAAACACAGCACGAGCATATGGACACAGCCTATGAAATCATGATGTCCTTGTCTGAGATGTTCGCAGACAAGAGCAGGCCAGCTAGGCAAGCTGCTATGAGGACCATCATGAATGCTAGGATGGCTGAGAGAATACCTGTTAGAGAGCATATGCTCAAGCTGATGGATTGTTTCAATGAAGCTGAGATTCTAGGGGCTGAGATTGATGCAGGGAGTCAAACTGACATGATTCTCGAAACTCTGCCGGATTCTTTCAATCAGTTCAAGCTCAATTTCAATATGAGCAAGATGGATATGACTCTACCTGAGTTAATGAAAGAACTCCAGGCGGCACAGGCCATCATGAAGCCCAAAGCCCAAGCCCACTTTTTCCAGTCTTCCTCTAAACTGAACCCGAAAGGGAAGAAGTCCAAGAAGAAGCAGAATAAGGGAAAAGGGCAGAAAAAGAACAATGCTGGTAATAAGAAGGACAAGGGTACAGATGGAAAGCCCAAAGGGAAATGCTTCAAGTGTGGCCTCAAAGGTCATTGGAAGAAAGATTGTCCCAAGTTCCTGGCCTCAGTTAAGAAAGGTACATCTTTTTCATACTACATTGAAACTTGTCTAGTGGTTGATTCTACTGACTCATGGATAGTAGACTCAGGAGCCACTAATCATATCTGCAATTCATTGCAGGGGTTTCAGATAATGCAGAGAATTGAGAAAGGAGAGTTTGCCTTTAGAGTCGGAACTGGAGCTAAAGTTTGGGCAGTTGCAGTAGGAGTTGTTACCTTACATTTTCCATGTAATAGGATATTAGTTTTAAATAATGTTTTCTATGTTCCGGACATGAGGAAGAATTTAATTTCAGTTTCCAGATTGATTGAATTTAATTATTCAGTTTCTTTCCATTCTGGTGTTGATATCAGTAGAGATGGAAATATTATATGTTCCGGTAGAATACATGACAACTTATTTTTATATATATCCTATTGCTCCTACACTGCATAATGTACAACAAGAAAGCTCAACTTCCCTTAAGAGGAAGGTATCTTCAAATCAATGACACATATCTTTGGCACTTACGTTTGGGTCACATTAACCTAAAACGGATTCAGAGGTTGGTAGAAGATGGGCCTTTAAGCTCATTAGATTTCGAACCTTTTCCTCAGTGCGAATCTTGTCTCAAAGGAAAGATGACCAAACGGTCATTCTCTGGAAAGGGACTAAGGTCAAAGGAGTTGTTAGAATTGATTCACACTGATGTGTGTGGTCCTATGAACAAACCGGCTCGAGGAGGGTATGAGTATTACATCACCTTCACCGATGATTACTCTAGATATGGATATGTATACCTAATGCGACACAAGTCTGAGGCGTTTGATAAGTTCAAACAATTCAAGGCTGAGGTGGAGCTCAACTAGGAAAACATATCAAAGCCCTTCGATCTGATCGAGGTGGCGAATACCTCCTGGGTGAGTTCAAGGAGTACCTCACACAACATGGGATTGTGTCTCAGTTATCTGCACCGGGTACACCCTAGCAAAATGGTGTAGCAGAGAGAAGAAACCGTACCCTTCTTGATATGGTAAGGTCCATGATGAGTCATGCAACCCTACCTATATCTTTTTGGGGATATGCCCTAGAAGTAGCAGCATATATTTTAAATCTGGTACCTTCTAAATCAGTACCTAGGACACCCCAAGAAATGTGGACAGGTCGAAAACCTAGTTAAATCATATCCACATTTGGGGTTGTCCAGCTTATGTACTGAATGATAAAGCTACCAAGCTAGAACCCAAATCAGAAATGTGCTACTTCATTGGGTATCCTAAGGGAACGAGAGGTGGCATCTTTTATCATCCAAAGGAGCAAAAGGTGCTCATCAGCACTCATGCTAGGTACTTGGAGGATGATTGTATGATGCACCAAGAGCTTAGTTGTAAAGAAACCCTTGAGGAGATTCTTCCGGGATCTCCTATAACATCTGTACCAAATCCTGAGATAGTAGATGAACAAGATATTCCTTTAAACACTCCGGAGCCTCGTCATAGTGGGAGAATTTCTAGACAGCCAGAAAGATATCTAGGAGAGTCTTTCAAGACAGACTCTGAAGATCTGGTTGAGGATCCTACTAGTTATGATGAAGCAGTAACGGATATAGATGCTGACATGTGGCAGCAAGCGATGAAATCTAAAATGGATTCTTTGTATTCCAATCAAGTCTGGGAACTTATAGATGCACCTGAAGGGATTAAACCCATAGGATGCAAGTGGATCTACAAGAGAAAGAGAGGAGTGGATGTGAAGGTGGAAACCTTCAAAGCAAGACTGGTGGCGAAAGGATATACTCAGAAAGAGGGTATCGATTATGAGGAAACCTTTTCACCAGTGGCTATGCTTAAGTCCATAAGGATTCTCTTGGCCATCGCATGTCATTATGACTACGAGATATGGCAGATGGATGTCAAGACAGCTTTTCTTAATGGAAGTCTTGACGAATACATCTATATGATACAACCAGAGGGCTTCATTGCTAGTGGCAAAGATAACATAGTTTGTAAACTTAAGAAGTCCATCTATGGACTTAAGCAAGCATCTAGAGCATGGAACATCAAGTTTAATCAGGCAGTCAAATCCTTTGGCTTTGATCAAAACATTGATGAACCATGTGTGTATAAGAAAGGAAATGGGAAAGCAGTTGCGTTTTTGGTTCTATATGTAGATGACATATTACTCATAGGAAATGATGTAGGTTTATTGTCATCCACAAAGGTTTGGTTATCCTCTCAATTTCAGATGAAGGATTTGGGTGAGGCCAACTATATCTTAGGGATCAAGCTTTTGCGTGATCGCAAGAATAAGATGTTAGCCCTATCCCAATCTTCTTACATTGAGAAGATATTGGTCAAGTTTAATATGCATGACTCCAAGAAGGGCCTCCTACCTTCTAGACATGGAGTACCACTGTCTCGAGATCAATGTCCAAAGACATCTGAAGAGATAGAGAGCATGAGGAGAGTTCCATATGCATCCGCTGTTGGAAGCCTCATGTATGCTATGTTATACACTAGACCAGATATTTGCTTTGCCGTTGGCATGGTTAGCAGATATCAGTCAAACCCTGGACCTATGCATTGGACAGTTGTTAAGCATATATTCAAGTATCTTCGGAGAACGAAAGATTATATGCTAACCTTTCGAGCAGATGATCTAACGCCATTGGCGTATACAGACTCTGATTTCCAATCTGATAGTGATGCCAGAAAGTCTACCTCAGGGTACGTCTTTACTTTGTCAAGAGGGGCTATATCATGGAGAAGTGTCAAGCAATCCTGTATAGCTGATTCTACCATGGAAGCAGAGTATGTGGCGGCATCGGAAGCTGCGAAGGAAGCGGTATGGCTCAGAAAATTCCTGATGGAATTGGGAGTTGTTCCTGCAGTACAAAAACCGATTGTCATGTACTGCGATAACACTGGTGCTGTAGCACAGTGCAAAGAGCCCATGAATCACAAGAAAGGAAAGCACATTCAGAGAAAGTACCACTTGATCCGGGAATTCATTCAGGATGGAGAGATAGTGGTGGAGCATATTGCTTCAGCAAATAACTTAGCTGACCCATTCACTAAGACTCTTACTGAGAAAGTCTTCACTTCTCATGTTGAGTCTATGGGTGTTAGGTTAGGAAGCAGTGATCTTTAGTGCAAGTGGGAGTTTGTTGGGATTGGTGTATGCCCTAAAGCCCACTAGCTGCATTCTCATCTTTTGTTACTGGATATTTACTGGTTATTTAATTGAAAGACTCTTTTATGCTTAAAACATGTATATATGTATGGTTGTGTAAGGCCCATTGTTTCTAGTAAATGAATTAGGTGTGTAGTGTCTACACACAGATAGGTCTAATTCATGGACAACTGGAAACATCATATTTGTTCATAACTGAAAGATGGAGCTGGGCACTTCATCTTGGTAGAAGTTATAATGAGATACTCTCCTATATAGGGTGACATACCTAAGTCACGGGAGGGCTTTCCCGGATCTATCTCATTAGTGCATGTGTCATGCATTGAACAGGACCATTGTAGGTGTGATCTCTAAAATAGTACTATCACAGAAAAGAGATCAAGTCACCTCATGCTACTAAGTAACCGGTGCTCTTAATCTTGAGCATTTGTGGATGAACTGACGAAGTCAAGTTCTTGTGCTTTGATTCACTATGGGTGAGATTCTTTTCATGGGTCAACAGCTCTGTGTTTTGGGTACTCGGACTTGATCAGTTGGGACGTGCAGATGCAATATAGAATCTATGCCATCTGATGATGGAATAATCGTCCCCTTAGAATTATCCGATTAATCATCAAAATCTAAGATCTTAGTATAAGGATGTTCCATATGAATATTGAACTTGTGGGTCGCTCCTTGGATCAAGAGAATGATATTCGAATGATGATTATGTTAAGGATATGAAGTTCTAAGGTTTAAATGTAATCGGGAAGGTTGATAGTACATATGATAACCTGACTCGATTATGGATGTTACATAGAGGGGCATTCAGGTCATTACACTTAGTAGGTCGAAGACAACCGTCATTTTATGACGAGCTTATTATATTATATATTTGTCCTTGGAGTTCAACCATAACTCTTTAGTGGAATGAGTTAAGGTTAAAATGGTCTTTATGTTGCTATGGGTTTAGCATGGACATTTTGGTCATTTTGGGAGCCAATGGCAAATATGTCTTTTGGTCCCTTCTCTAGTCACTTACCAAGATTGGCATGGTTTCCTAAGATGTTTAGATAACATAAGGATGAATTATTTTAGTGGAAAAATAATTTTGAGTTTAAATTCAAATAGGCCTTTGATGGCATACATGAATTTAACTCTAGATAAATTGTATGTGGGCCATGGTGTGCATTGATATGTGGGACGTCCATAATAGGATTTCCATGGGTAAGGTTTCCAACTTTGAGTAGGACTCTCTACTTGGAAAGATGGACTCCTCTTTGGATTAGTATTCCTATGAGTTAGTTTCCTTTTTGGACTAGGAACTTAAAATTAGTAAGTGTTCTACAACTAGTATTACTAATTGTATGGAAAGTTCCTTTTGGTTTCCTTTTCTAATTAGAGTGTTTCTTAAAGGAAATAAGTCTTTCCTTTTTGGACATCAATTAGAATAAGAAGAGATAACTTTATGGGAAAGGTTTCCAAGAAGTTTCTATAAAAGAAACTAAGCACCCCTTGGACGTCCACCATGCTTAGAAGCACTAGAAGAGAGCCACACGCCCAAGCCTTTGGAGGTTCTCTTCTTGAGAGAAGAAACTTTAAGGTCTGAGATTTTCCCTTGGAGAAATACTTCTTAATTCCTAGATTAAGATCCCACCATCTTAGCCAATCAGATTTGGAAGTGAGATAGAGGAGAAGATCAAAGGCAATACTAGTGCAAGAAAATTCCAGTAACTTGTTTGCAAATTGCAAGTCTGAGTTCGGGCCCTTGGATCTATTTTTTCAGAGATTTGAAGCCTACAAATCTTCGAGGTAATAGTCTTCTATCATCTCTATTAATTAGACACATGTTGGTCATGATTTAATGGAGTTTCTATGCGATTCTTTATGGCTGATTTCCGCTGCATAGTGCAGAAATCAGATTTTTTAAAATCTGTCATGCTTTGCATCAGCCATAGTAGTCTCTTTATGAGAAGTTTCAGATCTGAATCGCGGTTTCCTTCACACACACGGGAGTCGGGCCTAGCTCGGCCCACTTCGTATTATTATTTTTGGAGAAATTTTAATTAAATAAATTTTATGTTTTCCAAATGGGGCGTGTCCAAAGAGGTGTTTCAGAATGGAAGAGTGTGTCCAAGAGGTGTGTCCAATAAGGGTTATGTGTCTGTTCGCACATGAACAGTCACTCTACTTAACAGATGCAATACATGGATGAAGTCTTGAAGCAGCCTATTTAAACCCATCTCGTCCATGCATTTTTTCCATTCACTCTCTGCAGGAGTCGAGAGAGAGTCTGTCGCAGTTCTGCTTCGCCGGTCAAACAATCTATAGTGCTGCTACTGTGTGTGTGATCATTGTATCCTGGGAGAAAAACGCCACAGAAGCTCATAAGGACCACAGCGGAGGCGAAGATTGTCTTAAGGACATAGAGTCAAACGCTAGCCATGATCAACCTCCCTTCTGCTTTCAGATTTCCGGATTACTCAGTCGTCAACTGTTCTCTATTTTCTGACTACGTACATACAGTAAGTGGATTTACTTTCATGTTTATATTATGTATCGTTGTTGTTCTGCTTTTTGGAGTGCGAACCTATTTTCCTGGATACTGAACTAAATCTGTATGTACTCGGACTAATAATCTTAAGATAATTTTCTTTCTAAGTACATCTGTTTTCAGTTTTTCCTTCAGTGTTTTTGGTTTCGGTCTTTTTCAGTCTTAGTACTACTGGTTTCTGGTTCTTCTGATTCCGAAACTAGTGTCGTAAAACTGGGTTTCTTTCATTATTTACCTTTGGCAGAGCTTCAAAGTACATTTCTATATTTGCTTACTGGTTCTGTCTGAGTTTACAGTAACCAATTACTGCATACTGTTCTGAGTTTACAGAAAACAGTTTTTGTCAAAAAGTAATAAGCTAAAAAAAATATGAACGATAATAGGAAGCGAATGCTAGTATCATTGCTAGATCTTCCTGATCATCTACTCAATCTTATATTGACAAGATTGCATCATTGTGATTATTATTTCACTTTTCAATGTGTTTATGAACATGGAGAGTAACAGCAGCGAATCAACTCAATTAGTGCCAACGTTCTCTATTTCTTATGCTTCCTCGACACAGAGTTGAGGACCATCGTTGTTTTATATGTCCATTAGATGGCAGATGTTTTAAGCGCAATCTACTTGGAATCAATAGATATGATGATTGTTTGGGTAGTTCCTACGAACCCCAACTGTAACATCCCGACCCTTAGCCTATATTAATTATAGCTAATTACGTGATTAGTTAGTAAGTGTGTTTAGAGTCTTAGCGAGTCGGGTTTGACATATGAATCGTGTGGGTGAAATCTCATGTGATTCGAAGCGCGTTTGGGTACAGTAGGGGGGTGGTTTGCTATTTTGGGAAGTTTTTAGGGGTTTAATTGAGATTATTAGTTTTGGTGAGTTTCGGTGCATCGGATAGGTCTCGTCATTTCATAAACTTTAGTCTTCTATCGCGTTTCGATTCGACACGAGAAAGAGGCCCAAATGATCAATTAAGCTAACCAAGGACTAAACCCATATTTCTATTCATTTCCAACTTAATATAACACCTCATCCGGATGACTCATTTCATTCTTCATCTCTATCTCCATTTCACTACTATTCACCCTCTTCTTCCTTTTCACTACCTCCTTGCCATTAACGACCGCCGGAGCTCCATCTTCGCCGGCCAAGCTTCACTTCTTCTTCCTCAAGCTCCAAGGAACCCAACCATCTCATTTTCAAGACTTTCCATTAACAACCCATTGAAAGGTAGGCTTCCACTTCTTCCTTTTTGTTAGAAATGGATTAGGGAGACTCACTACCACCCATTGCATTCATTTTGTAGATTGATTTTGGGATTGAGAAGCTTTTACACACTTTGAGCTCAAAAAGAGAGATTTCTCTTAATTCTCTTGATTTTGGTTTAGCTCATCTTTAAGGCAAGTTAATCTATATATTTATGCTTTGATATGTTGTTTCTTCCTTGAAATGATGATTGAATATGTCTAGATAACCCAATGCTCTAATCTTGACAAACTTGAATTGAAAACATGATAAATTGGGTTAATTGTCTAATGAATTGGATTGGAAATGAAATGGATAGATTAAGAGGTTTTTAGGACCTGAAATGATGTGCTTTTTATCCTTGAATGGCTGTGAAACAGGTTCAGGGATTTTGGGAATGGAAAGGGGACCAAATACACATCAGTTACAGAATTGATGTTCTGTAACTGTGTGTACTCGGTCGACCGGCCAAGGGCTTCGGTCGACCGAAGACACAGCAGCACCTGACCATTTTACTGTTCACCATTTCTGCACATTAATGCAGGTCGACCCGGGCTGGACCAGGTCGATCGGGACAACTGCTGGGGACCTTTTTAGGGACCCTCTTTACCTCTTTTTTCTATTGGACTTACATGGAACCTTGGCTACCTTTTTGGACTCATTTGACTTGATACGAGGAATATTTTGGGCATGCATTTCTCGTTGTTATTCCTATTTTCTCGGTCTTTCAACTTATATCAATCTTGAACGGTACGGGATAACGGGATACCCTCTTTTATATCTATGTACGAAGATTGTTTGCTCGGGTATCACGATCCTCATTCCTTTCGTTGACTGAATAGTGTTGTACGAGATTACAGTAATAACAATTGTACCTATATTGGATTGTTTATCATTTCTAACTCCGAATGGTATCGTTTGATACTTTCTACATGAACTGTTCATGTTCTATAGATCGCTTTACTTGCTTTAATTGGGATTACATGATGAACTTAGATGATGACCTAGGATCCCCTTGATGTCTTGTTTATCTTGTCTATTGATTGATGGAAGTGTTGAGATTAGGTAGCTTTGATTGTAAAGCTTGATGAGGACTACTTAAGGATTGATGAAGCTTGCTTGATTGTTCTTGATTTGATATATGGAAAAGTAGTCTCTCTGTTGATTGATGAATCTTGTTCACGCAAGAAAACCTATTCTCCTCACTCCTACTTGTCTAGGACTCTTGTGTCAGGCATCACTCAGTTGTCAACGCCCAACACAGGGTGGGGCACCACTTGTGTGAGGACTTTGGTTTGAAAGTCTGTGCAGTACTACTTTTTACATTTTGATGGATTGTACACCATCGGATACATCTTGCATTATTGATCTTGTTTGGCCCTTAGTATCCATATTGCTTGCTTGCTTGCTTGCCGGGTTTCATCCCGTGCCACTCTACCACAGCTCTCATTTTGAGCATGGAGGGTCATGTGAAACTATCCGCGGTGTATTAGCTTGTGTGATTTGCCTATTTGCTAGATTGTTTATGATTCATATACTATGCACTTCTTATGTCTGAAATGCATATGTTTCCATTGATCTTGTCTCTTGTCCACTCTAATTTGATATGCATATCTTGTTATCATATATATATACATTGCTTGTCAACCATCGTGTTGACGATGCTACTCTTGGTGCATAGGTACCGAGCCCTTCTATACCGAGGAAGAGACGACGGAAGAAGTACAGGCGGATCAGCCTGATGACTTCTTAGATTATAGTACGGACGGCGTTGTATTGCCGTACTGACCCCGTACTCGAGAGCCTTCATGCTTTTCTTGATAGATTCATCTTTTGTACTTTTGTTTATCTTTTGATTAGGCCTAAGTTTTGATGTGGCCTAATGTTGTAAAAAATCATTTTGGTTAAAGTGTTTAAACTCTGAACTTTAATGATGATATTCAGTATTGTTCCAAACTATGCATCTTTAAGATACCATTTGTAATTATAAAGCTTCCGCTATTGATTGTTTATATTTGAGGAAATGTTTATACCTCACAGCAGTCTTCGATCCAATTGGAACACGATTGGGGCTAAGTTATATTTGACTTATGTTGGAAAAAAATTTTAATTAGCCCTAATCTCACGTATAACCCCGGTTTAAATTTTGGGGACGTGACAAGTGGTATCAGAGCATTACTAGTTTCTAGATTTAAAAACAAGTAGAAACTAAGACGTGTGAGGATTGGATTTTCTTTTGGGTATCTTAGCTTTTGTAGATTGTATTGTTTGTTTGTTAGATCGAGTCCCATAGGACTAACGTTTCTTATGTTTCAGGATGACTGGCAGAAATATGCGTTTTATCAGTATTGGTAACCCGGAAAGTAGCGATGCTAATGCTACTGACAGCGATTCGATGGAAGGCAGATTCAACAAGCTGATGCAAGCCTTTGTTGCTTTTCAAGAAGCACAAACTCAAATGATGACTGTATTACAGAGGCCAGTTCTAGCTACACAGGTTATTATGCCAGCAAGGGCAGTAGACCCTAATGATGTATTTGATAAATTTAAGAGGAGGAATCCGCCAGAATTTTTTGGGAATGAGGACCCACTTGATGCTGATGAGTGCGTTGTACAGATAGAGAAGATATTCGATTTTTCAAATGCACAGGGAAGGAGCGGGTTCAACTGGCAGCTTATATGTTTCGAGGCACAGCAGAAATGTGGTGGAAATCAGTCAAGACTCCTTTTGTTAAGTTGAGGATGAGACTGCATGGACATCTTTTAGTACGTTGTTTCGTACGAAGTTTATTCCACCCCACATTACAGCATTGAAGATAGCAGAGTTTGAGACCCTTCAGCAGGGAGAAGACTCAGTTCAGGTTTACGAGCAGCGGTTCACTAACCTATCTCGATTTGCACCATCTCTGGTGAAGACCGAAGAGGATAAGGTTATATGAGGTTTATTAGGGGACTGAACGCCAACATCAAAGAAATGGTGACCAGCGTTACTTTGGCCACCTATGAGGAAAACCTCAAGCGGGCTTATTGGGCTGAGGAATCCATCAAGGAGAAAGCCCGTTACAATCAGAACCTCAGACAGTTTCAAACTCAGGGTAAGAGCCAGACTTCAAGCTATCAGTATCAGCAATATCAGCAACGTCCACAACAGCCATATCAGCAGCAGAAGTCACAGCAACAGTATCAGCAGCAAGGCAAGAGGCCTAAGTTTGATCAACCACAGAGAGTTCATTGTGTTCATTGTGGTAAGAACCACCTGTCAGCAGAATGCAGAGTGATGTCAGGAGCATGTTTTGAATGTGGCTTGCAAGGTCACCAAGTGAAAGATTGCCCTAAGAAGCAAGGGCAAGGTGTGAGGAATGCAGCTCCATGACCACCTATTGCAACACAGCCTTTAAGGCAAGCCCCACAGCAGCAGCAGCAATAGCTTCGATTACCAGCACCACCACAGGGACAATTCAGACCCTAAGGACAGCAGGGACAGCAGAGGCCTCAGGGATTCCAGCAAGGACAGCAGCAGAGGTATCAGCAGAGACCTCAGCAGCTTGGTAGGCTTAATGCCTTGGAAATGCAGGAGGGAGAAGATATCGGAGGAGTCGTGGAAGGTACACTCTCTATTTCAGATGTACCTGCTAGAGTCTTATTTGATTCTGGTTCCACACACTCGTTTGTTTCACCTATATTTGCTGCATGTTGTTGGGATTGGTGTATGCCCTAAAGCCCACTAGCTGCACTCTCATTTTTTATTACTGGATATTTATTGGTTATTTAATGGAATGACTATTTTCTGCTTAAACATGTATATATGTATGGTTGTGTAAGGCCCATTGTTTCTAGTAAATGAATTAGGTGTGTAGTGTCTACACACAGATAGGTCTAATTCGTGGACACTGGAAACAACATATTTGTTCATAACTGAGAGATGGAGCTGGGCACTTCATCTTGGTATAAGTTATAATGAGAGACTCTCCTGCATTTAGGGTGACTTACCTAAGTCATGGGAGGGCTTTCCCGGATTTATCTCATTAGTGCATATACAATGCATTGAACAGGACCATGGTAGGTGTGATCTCTAAAATAGTACTATCACAGAAAGAGATCAAGTCACCTCATGCTACTGAGTGACCAATGCTCTTAATCTTGAGCATTTGTGGATGAACTGACGAAGTCAAGTTCTTGTGCTTTAATTCACTATGGGTGAGATTCTTTTCATGGGTCAACAGCTCTGTGTTTTGGGTACTCGGACTTGATCAGTTGGGACGTGCAGATGCAATAAAGAATCTATGCCATCTAATGATGGAATAATCATCCCCTTAGAATTATCCGATTAATCATCAAAATCTAAGATCTTAGTATATGGATGTTCCATATGGATATTGAACTTGTGGGTCGCTCCCTGGATCAAGAGAATGATATCCGGATGATGATTATGTTAAGGATATGAAGTTCTAAGGTTTAGATGTAATCGGGAAGGTTGATAGTACATGTGATAACCTGACTTGATTATGGATGTTACATAGAGGGGCATTCAGGTCATTACACTTAATAGGTCGAAGACAACTGTCATTTTATGACGAGCTTATTATATTATATATTTGTCCTTGGAGTTCAACCATAACTCTTTCGTGGAATGAGTTAAGGTTAAAATGGTCTTTATGTTGTTATGGGTTTAGCATGGATATTTTGGTCATTTTGGGAGCCAATGGCAAATATGTCTTTTGGTCCCTTCTCTAGTCACTTTCAAGATTGGCATGGTTTCCTAAAATGTTTAGATAACATTTGGTTGAATTATTTTAGTGGAAAAATAATTTTGAGTTTAAATTCAAATAGGCCTTTGATGGCATACATGAATTTAATTCTAGATAAATTGTTTGTGGGCCATAATATGCATTATCATGTGGGACGTCCATAATGGGATTTCCATGGGTAAGGCTTCCAACTTTGAGTAGGTCTCTCTACTTGGAAAGTTGGACTCCTCTTTGGACTAGTATTCCTATGAGAAAGTTTCCTTTTTGGATTAGAAACTTAAATTAGTAAGTGTTGTGCAACTAGGATTACTAATTGCATGGGAAGTTCCTTAGTTTCCTTTTCTAATTGGAGTGTTTCTAAAAGGAAATAAATTTTTAGATTATACTTTCCTTTTAGGACATCTATGAGAATTAGAAGAGATAAACTTTTAGGAAAGCTTTCCTAAGTTTCTATAAAAGGGAGAGACACCTTTCCCTTGGACGTCCAACACTAATAGAGCATACAAGGAGTGCCACACGTCCAGCTCTTTGGGTTGTTTCTTCTTCATTGAAGAAACTTTGAGATCTGAGATTTTTCCTTAGAAAAATAGTTCTCAATTCCTAGATTAAGATCCCACCATCTTAGCCAATCAGATTTGGAAGTGAGATAGAGAAGAAGATCAAAGGCAATACTACTGCAGAAAATTCCAGCAATTTGCTTGCTAATTGCAAGTCTGAGTTCGGCCCTTTGGATCTATTTTTTCAGAGATTGAAGTCTACAAATCTTCGAGGTAATAGTCTTCTTCATTCTCCTTTAATTATACACTTGTTGGTCATGAATTCATGGAGTTCTTATGCGATCACTATGGCTGATTTATGCTGCCCAAATCAGATTTTTTAAAATCTGTCATGTTACAAATTAGCCATGAATGTCTTCCGCTAGTGATGTTCAGATCTGAATCGCAGTTTCTTTCACATGTTTGGTGGGAGACATAGCTCCATTGCATTATATTTTGTTAGATAGTACTCCCTTAGGGAAAACTGTGCAGTGTGAGTCCTATTTTCCAGCGTGCAAAGTGCGGGTAGGGAATTACATCCTATCTGCAGACTTGATCATCTTAGGAATGCAAGATTTTGATGTGATTTTGGGAATGGATTGGTTATCCTTATACCAGGCAATAGTGGATTGTTTCAATAAGACCATCAGATTGCAAGTGTTAGCAGACAGTGTGGAGATCGTTGGTGAGAGGAGACCCATATCCACTAGTGTCATTTCAGCCTTGAGGGCAATTCATTTAATTAAGAGTGGATGTGAAGGTTATGTGGCATTTATCACGGAGGATAAATTGTCCAAAGCGGTGGAGGATATTCCAGTTGCATGTGAATTCCCGGATGTCTTTCCGGAGGAGATACTTGGATTACCACCGGTTCGAGAGATAGACTTTACGATTGAGCTTGTGCCAGGGACGGCACCAATTTCAAAAGCTCCTTATCGTATGGCTCCAGTGGAGCTAAGAGAGTTGAAAGCTCAATTACAAGATCTCTTGGACAAAGGATTTGTGAGACCGAGTGTGTCACCAAGGGGTACACCGGTTTTGTTTGTAAAGAAGAAGGATGGTACAATGCGTATGTGCATAGACTATAGACAGCTGAATCAAGTTACAATTAAGAACAAGTATCCTTTACCTAGGGTATATGAATTATTTGATCAGCTGCAAGGAGCACAGTACTTCTCTAAGATTGATTTGAGATCAGGCTACCATCAGTTGTGGGTTAAGGACTTAGATGTGCAGAAGACAGCCTTTAGGACCAGATATGGCCATTATGAATTCTTGGTGATGCCATTTGGGCTAACCAATGCACCGAGTGTATTCATGCCCTTGATGAACAAGATCTTTACTCCATACTTAGATCAATTCATAGTAGTGTTCATAGACGATGTTTTAGTCTATTCGAGGTCCAGAGATGATCATGCGGAACATTTGAGAGCTTCATTGCAGATCTTGAGAGAGAATCAGCTCTATGCCAAGCTAAGTAAGTGTGATTTTTGGCTTGAGCAAGTGTCTTTTCTAGGACACATCATCTCTAGAGAAGGTTTGGCAGTGGATCCAGTGAAGATTGAAGCAGTTGTCAGTTGGCAGAGTCCGAAGACAGTAGAACAAATCAGGTGTTTTCTAGGTTTGGCAGGGTATTACAGAAGATTTGTGAAAGGATTTTCCAGCATAGCAGCTTCATTGACCAAGTTGACAAGGAAGGATGTGCCTTTTGTCTGGACAGAACAGTGTGAGGCTAACTTTCAAGAGTTGAAGACTAGGTTGACTACAGCTCCCGTTCTTACTTTACCTACGGGAACTGGAGGGTTTGTGATTTTTACAGATGCTTCAGGCATTGGCTTAGGATGCGTACTCATGCAAGAAGGAAAAGTAGTGGCCTACGGGTCTAGGCAGCTAAAAGAGCACGAGAAGAGATATGCTACCCATGATTTGGAGCTAGAAGCAGTGGTTATGGCACTGAAGTTATGGAGACACTACCTGCACGGAGAGAAATTCGAGGTTCACTCGGATCACAGGAGTCTTTAATACTTGTTCGGGTAGAAAGATTTGAATATGAGGCAGACCAGATGGATGGAGTACATTAAGGACTACGATTTCCCGATTAAATATCAACCCGGGAAAGCAAATGTGGTTGCAGATGCATTGAGCAGGAAGGAAGCAACTACCGGGTGTTTACAAGTAGAATGGTCTTTGACAGAAGTATTCAGAGATTTAGATGTAGAGTTTCAGCCTCAGACTGAGAGAGTTTAGGAGCCAGAGATCTTGGACAGAATCAAGAGCAGTCAAGGAGAGGATCCTGAATTAGTCAGCGTGATTGATAGCATATCAGACAGACCAGAGTTCAGATTCGTGGAGGGTGTGCTATATTGTCAGGATAGATTGTGTGTTCCGGATGTACATGATTTGAGGAACGAGATTATGGTTGAGGCACACCATTCTCGTTATGCTATTCATCCAGGGAGCACCAAGATGTACCAGAATCTGAAGAGCTTCTATTGGTGGAATAACATGAAGAAGGAGATTGCGGGATTTGTCTCGAGATGTCTAGTGTGTCAACAAATGAAGTCTGAACATCAGAGACCTCCAGGATTACTTCAGCCCTTGCAGACACCGGAATGGAAGTGGGAGCACATTACCATTGACTTCGTTGCAGGATTGCCACCTATAAAGGACCATGATAGCATTTGGGTGATTGTTGACCGACTCACCAAGTCAGCTCATTTCATTCCAATGAAGATGAGAGGATCCATGGATATTTTGGCACGCAAGTACATCGATGACATAGTCAGATTGCATGGAGTTCCAGAGTCTATTGTATCAGACAGAGACATGAGATTTGTGGGCAGATTTTGGGTTAGTTTGCAAGCAGCCTTGGGTACAACTTTGAGTTTCAGCACTGCATATCATCCTCAGACCGATAGACAGACTGAGAGGACGAGCCAAACTATGGAGGATATGTTACGGGCATGTGTTTTCGATTTCGGGAAAGACTGGGAGAAGAGACTTCCTTTGTGCGAACTTGCCTACAACAACAGCTATCACTCTAGTATAGGGATGGCACCGTTCGAAGCCTTGTACGGCGGAAATGCAGGACCCCGATTTGTTGGGAAGAGATTGGTGTTCGTAGTTTTCATGGACCTTCGATCATTAATGATACCGTTGAGAAAGTGAAGCAGATTACTTACAGGCTAAAGATTGCAAGAAACCGCCAGGAGAGTTACGCAGATGTAAGACCCCGACCCGAGAGACCTCGATTAGAGTTAATTAAGTTATGTTTTAGTTTTAAGAGTGTTTAGTAGTTTTTGGATTAGTTGGGGATTAGAATAGCTTTTATAATAGCTTTGGGGAATTTTGAGAGCCTCTTTACTTGTGGGACCCTTTGGGGGTTCTTGTTACGGAATGCGTGAGATTGGGGGCTTACCGATTATTTCCAAAAATTGTGTTTTTAACCCATTGGACTTATCTTGTTAACCCCTACAACTTTCATGTTGACCTCGTTTCCATTCGAGGAACCTAAACCCGACTTTTCACAAATTGAGGGCAAAATGGTCTTTTTACCCAAAATCTGGACACCGATTTCAATGTCACCAAAACGTGCAAAATATATACTTTTTGGAAACTAGAAATTCCGCCGATCAACTTTGTCTCCTTCGTTGAATTCATTTGAAGCCCCGAAAGCCATGTTTTTAGCCTGAGAAGTCTTTTAAGTTGTGGGCCCCATCCCCACTTGCTATATATAGAGAGCTTCTTCTTCATTTTCCCATTTCTGGCAAAAACCCTAGAGGAGAAGAGAAATCCCAGCCCTAAGGGTTTTCCCTTGTTCATCTTGCTTCCTTTTCCATAAATCCCCACAAGAACTTGGCTAAATCAAGGGATGGACCTTGCAATCTTCTTCCTCACTTCAAGAGCTCTCTATTGGTACCATTTATGAAGACATGCATCACCATTAGAGCTTCTTGTGAGCTCCCTCTTCTTATTTGAACCACTTCTAGGTAAGTGATCCTTCCAAGCTTTTAGAATCTTGTTTGTCTAGCCCTAGGGTAACTCCATTTTGTTTATTGGAAGATTTCGTTTTGTTTTACTTGGATTTTGATATTCTAGGGTTTGGATTTGGGGGTTTTGTGTAGATTTGGTATCTTGGCTTGGAGAGGTGTTGAGGCTTGATTTTCTTAGCATTTGGACCTAAGGCAAGTGGATGAATGGATTGATTTCATAATTTGCATGTTTATAAAGACTTGAACTCTTATTCATTGCTTTCACCTAACTTATCTTATGAGTTTTCATGATTTTCGAAACATGCATAATGATAGGCTATTAATAGTTCTCTTGGAAAACATGTGTTTTATTGTCTTGCTTTTAGATCATTTATGATCATTTATGGATTTTCATTTATGGAGGTGTCTTGCATTGAATGAGGTGGAAATGATGGAGGAATGAATGATTTATGCGAATGGTTGTTAGAGGAGTTGATGATGAATTGAATGGGTTGAAAGGAGGGTTTGAGACCCTCAATGGTATGTATAAAAGGATGCCCAAAGGAGGGGAAAAGGAAGGAACGAACTGTACTCAGAGAAACAGTTTCTGGACAGTTCGCTCGAGCGACCATGACACATCGCTCGAGCGAACCCGTCACAGAACCTCGTTGGCTCGAGCCAACCTGATCCGAGCAGGTCCGCTCAAGCGAACCTTAAGTCCGCTCGAGCAAACCCCAAACAGAGAGCTGTTCGCCCGAGCGAACCTCCCAGTTCGCTCGAGCGAACTGCCTGTCTGTCATGGGTTAATGCCTAAGGGTTTGAAACTTTGTTTTTAGGCTTGGAGAGGTATCGTATGGAGCCCCAATGCCATGTAAGGACTTATAAGGCGTTATATGAAGTCCGGAAGAAGGAGAAACCTCATCATGGAGATTCCATGAGGTTTTCTAGATTGACCAATGTGTATAAGGACCCGGAATGTCCCTAACTCTTAAAGAGTACCAAATTACATCATGACCGACATACGGGACCCTATTCGCACTTATTCAATTCTAGGAACCTCCATGTTTAGCCTGTAAATGTATGAGAAACTATTTGTATTTGATTTCAACCCAATTCCTATTTTGGGATTTCAAACCCACATGATATGACTAGACTGTTTCAAGAGTACTAGAAGTGATGTGTTTAGCTTTTGCTAACTCTTATGTGTCGACTTGAGATGAATGTATAATTGTGCCTCTCGGCACCCCATTTCTTACTGTGCATATGATTTGATTTATCGTATTTGACCTATAAGTCGGCACCACTGAGCTTGGACGACCTCGTCGGTTTAATCCACAGACTTGGGGTTCCTTCCCCTCCTGATAGTCAGCTGCAGTCTGGAATGTGCAGAGTTTTTACCCGGTTCACTACCGTGGATATGTATATTATAGTATTTATCGTTGTCCCTCCTCACCTTGTGTGACTGAGGTCAATGATCCTGTAAGGGTATGCGCTCTCTTCACTTCGGTGAGAGAGGATGTAGCTTTGTGTGGTTGCCATCTTGACAGTTCCTTATCCTTGGTACCTCTATTGTTTTATATCGTTCATATTGCTATTTAACAAATGATGCATTATCTTTTATGAAATTCATTATTTATACACAGGTTTTCTAAACCCTTGCAGAGTATCATTGTTTTATCACTGTTATATCTACACACCCACCTGCCAGACTGTCGTGTCTGATCCATTTATTTTGGTACTCAGGTCCCGAGCTTATTGCCTTTGAGAAGGAGCCTGAGGAGGCGGTCGGTGAACCGCAGCGAATGATTGAGTGGCAAGCCGACGATGTCATGTAGACATTCGGCCTTGCCTTGAGAACGATACATTTTGGGGACTTATGATATCTTTATTTTAGGTTTTATTGGTTGTATGGTCTTTGTTGACCATTATTTTGGGGCATTAATCAACTGATCTTTTGTAATTACACTTAACTTTACTTTTGGGAAAAATATGCTTATGATCATTGCTCATTCTGATATCTTGTCATGTTAATCATAAATCAGTCTTGTTTATGGAATAGAATAGTATTAATATGGTTTGCTACACGCTTCCGCAATCTTGAATATGTGTTTGATATGCTTATATGTGAGATGATGTGTAAAGATAATCCTCACCGCGGAACCCTGTGGGAAATCACGTGCACGGATAAACATTTTCTTAACTCTGTGTGCGGTTTAGCCAAAGAGATGCACGTGGCGCGGCATCAACATCACCGTCCCGATCCCGGACTTGGCTTTTTTTCCCCTAATCTCGGTCCGGGGTCGCGACAGGAAGACCTCAAGAGGAGAGATTTAGAGTTCAAGGTCGGAGACAAAGTCTTTCTTAAGGTCTCACCGACTAGAGGAACTATGAGGTTTGGGCAGAAAGGTAAGTTGGCTCGGAGATTTATCGGACCTTTTGAGATTGATATGCACGTGGGAGAAGTGGCTTACAGACTGATTTTACCGCCAGCGTTATCAGGAGTCCACAGGGTTTTTCATGTTTCTATGTTGAGGAGATATGTACCAGACCCTACCCATGTGCTTCATCATGAGCCATTAGATGTCCAGCCAGATACTACATTTGTTGAGAGGCCGAAGGAGATCGTAGACACCAAGGAGCATGTTTTGAGGACTAGGACTATTCACTGGGTCAAAGTACAATGGGGGCATCACAGTCCGAGCAAATCAACTTGGGAACTCAGAGATCAGATTAAGGAGAAGTATACAGAGCTTCTGCCAGAGGTGTGTGAGATATTTGGAGGACCAAATAGTCCAAGGGGGGGGGGAGGATGTAACATCTCGACCCTTAGCCTATATTAATTATAGCTAATTGCATGATTAGTTAGTAAGTGTGTTTAGAGTCTTAGCGAGTCGGGTTTGACATATGAATCGTGTGGGTGAAATCTCATGTGATTCGGAGCGCGTTTGGGTACAGTAGGGGGGTGGTTTGCTATTTTGGGAAGTTTTTAGGGGTTTAATTGAGATTATGAGTTTTGGTGAGTTTGGGTGCATCGGATAGGTCTCGTCATTTCATGAACTTTAGTCTTCTATCGCGTTTCGATTCGACGCGAGGAAGAGGCCCAAATGACTAATTAAGCTAACCAAGGACTAAACCCATATTTCTATTCATTTCCAACCTAATATAACACCTCATCCGGATGACTCATTTCATTCTTCATCTCTATCTCCATTTCACTACTATTCACCCTCTTCTTCCTTTTCACTACCTCCTTGCCATTAACGACCGCCGGAGCTCCATCTTCGCCGGCCAAGCTTCACTTCTTCTTCCTCAAGCTCCAAGGAACCCAACCATCTCATTTTCAAGACTTTCCATTAACAACGCATTGAAAGGTAGGCTTCCAAAGCTTTTAACCATAGCTAATCTTCTTCCTTTTTTCTTAGAAATGGATTAGGGAGACTCACTACCACCCATTGCATTCATTTTGTAGATTGATTTTGGGATTGAGAAGCTTTTACACACTTTGAGCTCAAAAAGAGAGATTTCTCTTAATTCTCTTGATTTTGGTTTAGCTCATCTTTAAGGCAAGTTAATCTATATATTTATGCTTTGATATATTGTTTCTTCCTTGAAATGATGATTGAATATGTCTAAATAACCCAATGCTCTAATATTGATAAACTTGAATTGAAATCATGATAAATTGGGTTAATTGTCTAATGAATTGGATTGGAAATGAAATGGATAGATTGAGAGGTTATTAGGACCTGAAATGATGTGTTTTTTATCCTTGAATGGCTGTGAAACAGGTTTAGGGATTTTGGGAATGGAAAGGGGACCAAATAAACATCAGTTACAGAACTGATGTTCTGTAACTGTGTGTACTCGGTCGACCGGCCAAGGGCTTCGGTCAATCGAAGACACAGCAGCACCTGACCATTTTACTGTTCACCATTTCTGCACATTAATGCAGGTCGACCCGGGCTGGACCAGGTCAATCGGGACAACTGCTGGGGACCTTTTTAGGGACCCTCTTTACCTCTTTTTCTATTGGACTTACATGGAACCTTGGCTACCTTTTTGGACTCATTTGACTTGATACGAGGAATGTTTTGGGCATGCATTTCTCGTTGTTATTCCTATTTTCTCGGTCTTTCAACTTATATCAATCTTGAACGGTACGGGATAACGGCATACCCTCTTTTATATCTATGTACGAAGATTGTTTGTTCGGGTATCACGATCCTTATTCCTTTCGTTGACTGAATAGTGTTGTACGAGATTACGGTAATAACAATTGTACCTAGATTGGATTGTTTATCGTTTCTAACTTCGAATGGTATCGTTTGATACTTTCTACATGAACTGTTCATGTTCTATAGATCGCTTTACTTGCTTTAATTGGGATTACATGATGAACTTAGATGATGACCTAGGATCCCCTTGATGTCTTGTTTATCTTGTCTATTGATTGATGGAAGTGTTGAGATTAGGTAGCTTTGATTGTAAAGCTTGATGAGGACTACTTAAGGATTGATGAAGCTTGCTTGATTGTTCTTGATTTGATATATGGAAAAGTAGTCTCTCTGTTGATTGATGAATCTTGTTCACGCAAGAAAACCTATTCTCCTCACTCCTACTTGTCTAGGACTCTTGTGTCAGGCATCACTCAGTTGTCAACGCCCAATACAGGGTGGGGCACCACCTGTGTGAGGACTTTGGTTTGAAAATCTGTGCAGTGCTACTTTTTACATTTTGATGGATTGTACACCATCGGATACATCTTGCATTATTGATCTTGTTTGGCCCTTAGTATCCATATTGCTTGCTTGCTTGTCGGGTTTCATCCCGTGCCACTCTACCACAGCTCTCATGTTGAGCATGGAGGGTCATGTGAAACCATCCATGGTGTATTATTAGCTTGTGTGATTTGCCTATTTGCTAGATTGTTTATGATTCGTATACTATGCACTTCTTATGTCTGAAAGGCATATGTTTCCATTGATCTTGTCTCTTGTCCACTCTTATTTGATATGCATATCTTGTTATCATATATATATACATTGCTTATCAACCGTCGTGTTGACGATGCTACTCTTGGTGCATAGGTACCGAGCCCTTCTATACCGAGGAAGAGACGACGGAAGAAGTACAGGCGGATCAGCCTGATGACTTCTTAGATTATAGTACGGACGGCGTTGTATTGCCGTACTGACCCCGTACTCGAGAGCCTTCATGCTTATCTTGATAGATTCATCTTTTGTACTTTTGTTTATCTTTTGATTAGGCCTAAGTTTTGATGTGGCCTAATGTTGTAAATAATACTTTTGGTTAAAGTGTTTAATATTCAGTATTATTCCAAACTATGCATCTTTAAGATACCATTTGTAATTATAAAGCTTCCGTTATTGATTGTTTATATTTGAGGAAATGTTTATACCTCATAGCGGTCTTCGATCCAATTAGGACACGATTGGGGCTAAGTTATATTTGACTTACGTTGGAAAAATTTTTAATTAGCCCTAATCTCACGTATAACCTCGGTTTAAATTTTGGGGACGTGACCAACAGTACAGTTATCGTACTTGATAAGTCAAGTTCACATTTTAAATTTTGTAGAGTTGGGCATGATCAATGGAGTGTGCAAACCAATTTATGGGAAGTCAATGATTTCACAGTGTTTAAGGGAAATTATATCTTTTGTGCTGCAAAAAAAGGCCAATTCATATGGGACTTTACCGTTATTAACACTACTACTATAGATCTCAAATTCGAGTACCTGGAAGAACCCCATCGTCCCGATTCTCATAAAAAGTTTTATCGTTTCTACTTGGTAGAATCTAGGGGACAATTACTCTTGGTTAAAAGATACAAAATGTCATATGGTTTCGACGTTCACTCACTACCAGCAGATAGTTTCGTCGTCTTCATATTGGATTTTTCATATTTATTGACGAGTCAGGCCCAAGTGACCCGGATCATGATGGTGAGTCGGGTCCAAGTGATTCGATCCAAACCCAAGTGACCCATTCCAGGATGATAGGTCAGGCCAAAGAACTCGATCTGTCAGTTCTGTTGAGATCCAATTCCATCCGTTGAAGCCCAGGTGCAAGCCCACGAAGAGACCAAGTCAGGGCAGTCACGTTGCTTCGGAAGCAGTTCCGCTCCTACCAGTTCCTGCGGAGAAATACCTCACCTGTCTTGTCCAGCGCGAGGGCAGTTCCTCACCTGCTTCGTCCAGCGCGAGGGCAGTTCGAGGGTTCCAAGGGCGAACATTGCAAAGGAGCGTCCCCGTCTGTTAGGGTGGACTATAAATCAAGAGCCCCACCAGCACTTGGAAAAAGGAAGATTTTCCTATTCACTTCTACTCTTGTATTCCTCTAGTTTATGACCCGAAATCATTGAGGAAGTAAAACACAACAGGCAATCTCTGCCTTTCTGCAGTGGACGTAGGTCATTTTGACCGAACCACTATAATCCTTTCTCTCTCTTCTTTAACTATTGCATTTAAGCATTTATTACTTGACAGGTGTTGTCGAAAACCTATTTTGACATCATCAGTTTGGCGCCGTCCGTGGGAGACGAAAATCAAATACTTTCAAAATCATGGTGATCAGCACGAGATCGGTAAGACGAGAGGACAATCCCATCCAAGCTGCAGGTCCGGGTCCTTCTAGGTGCACAGACTCCCCTAGGCAGGGAAACAATGGTCCTCCATTGGGTAACCCTGTCCCAAATACTCTTGCCCCTGCTCCCACTCCTCAGCAGATGTTGGAGACCATGCAGCAGCTGGTAGCCCAAAACCAACAAATTTTGCAACTCGTGCTTGCGAGACAAGGAGGAGTTCAGTTTGGAGGAGCACCCCAGGGAGGAGCACCGTTTGGTGAAGTACAGCAAGAAGTGCCAATCCCGAGGCAGGCTCCACGGCAACAAGCCCCTCACCCGGGCGCCCATCCCCCTGGCGGCGCCCAGGGTAGGGGAGCACCTCACCCGGGCGCCCATCCCCATGGCGCCCAGGGTGGAGGAGCACCTCACCTGGGCGCCCATCCCCCTGGCGCCCAGGGTAGAGCACCTCACTTGGGCGCCCCTCATCATGGCGCCTAAGGTCGAGGAGCACATCACGGCCCCCATGGCCGAGGAGTACATCTGAACCTCCATGGTGCCTCTGCAGGAGCCCCCCAAGTTGCCCCACAAGGGATACTCTTGGTAGATCCTCAAGGCCGCGCCCATCACTAAGTTCCTCCACCCTCTGGTGGAGCCCATGGAGGATTTCCACCTCCTCCCTTCAATTCTGATGGGGAGGACTCTCACTTCCAAGAAGGGGGAAGTGAGAATCACAGCATTGGAGATGAAAGTTACTTCCCTGGTCCATCCAGGGAGCTTCACAATCACTGGGAGGAAAAGATCAGAGAAATGCAGAATCAATTAGGCGATGTCTTCAATGCCATGAAGGCCCAGGCACCGGAGACCGTGGATTATCTAGTCGGGCGAACGGATGCACCGTTCAAACCCGATGTAGTACACTACCCACTTCCTAGGAAGTTCAAAATGTCGTCCATGGAGACCTTCGACGGAAGGAAGAATCCATTGGACCACCTGGAGACATATAAAACAGGGATATAGCTGCATAATATCCCCGACGAAATTATGTGCTGGGCGTTCCCCACAACTTTGAAGGGCTCCGCTCGTTAGTGGTTTGCCAATCTCCCCCTGCATCCATCGCCACATTTAGAGAGTTGAGCAAATCCTTTGTCTCGCACTTTATCGGAGGACATCGCCACCAGAAGCCCACCACACACCTGCTCAGCATAAAGCAGGACAAAACTGAAAGCCTCAGGAGCTACCTCACTCGTTTTAACGAGGAGGTACTTCAGGTCGAGGAGCCCGATGACAAGGTATCCATGACCGCCTTCCTAGGAGGACTTCGCTCATCGAGCTTCCTCTTTTCAGTAATGAAGCGCCCTCTAAAGAGCTTCCCGGAACTACTAGCAAAGGCCCAGAAGTACATGAATGCCGAAGATATTACCAGGGCCAGGCGAGGCAGAGTGGACAAAGGAAAGGAGCAGGAAAGAGATGAAAAGAAGGAAACAAGCAACAAGTGAAGCAGGACAGAGAGGGTACCCGCCAGAGACAGACTCGGTCCTGCTCCGCAAAAAGATAGGCAAGTGTTTACTCCCCTCAATGCCACCGTTGAACACATCCTATTCCAAGTACGGGATGACCCTGCAATAAAAAGGCCGGGAAAGATGAAGTCCCCTCCAAACCGCAGGAACCCGAGCAAGTATTGTCGCTTCCATCGCGACCATGGCCACGACACTGATGACTGTTATGACCTCAAGAGCCAGATCGAGGATCTCATTCAGCATGGTCATCTGCGCCAGTATGTTGCTGGCAGGGGGCAAGCACTGCCTCCACCACCACCTCAACATCCAGAGGACCAGCAGCCAATCGATGAGATTAGGACGATCGCGGGAGGACTAGTGGAGTGTGTAGAGTCACACTCTGCCATGAAAGCTCATGTTAGAAAGGCAAGACATCCAGATGATGAAACATGCCCGTCCAAGGCGCCCAGGCACGGAGCTACCGACGAAATCATATCCTTCTCGGATAAGGATTTGGAGGGGAACCAGCACCCCCACGATGACCCTCTAGTGCTCACCATGACGGTCGCCAATTTCCGGGTGCTTAGGATCTTGGTGGATAGCGGCAGCTCCGAAGATATCCTGTTCTCAGGAGTTTATGACGAGCTGAAGCTGGGCCGTGAGAGGTCGCAGCCTGTCAAAGGCCCCCTCATCGGATTTTCAGGGGAGAAAGTATATCCCTTGGGGGCAATTTTTCTGCCGGTCACAGCGGGTGCAGCACCCCGAAGCTCCACAATAATGGTCAACTTCCTAGTAATAGACTGCCCCTCAGCCTATAACATTATTTTAGGGCGACCAGCTCTTAATGCCTTAAGAGCCGCTCTCTCCACCTACCATCTCTTCCTCCGATTCCCAACCCCGAATGGAATCGAGGAAGTAAGAGGGGACCAAGTAGCAGTGAGGGAATGCTACGTCTCCTCAATGAAGGCCAAGAAAACGCAGGAGGCATTGCAAGTTGAAATCTTGGACCCGAGAGACGACACCACCATAGAGAGAGGAGAACCAGTTGAAGCACTTACCCCTGTTGTGTTAAATGAAGACCTTCTTGACAGAAGAGTATACATTGGCTCTTCTCTTTCTGAAGATTTGGTCCGGAAGCTGACAAATTTTCTGAGGAATAACATGGATATCTTCGCATGGTCACATGCGGATCTCGAAGGGATTAATTCCGAAGTCGCCACTCACCGCCTCAATGTCGACCCTCGCCACAAGCCTGTTCGACAAAAGCTAAGGGGCGCCTCCACTGTAAGGGCCCAAGCAAGGGACATAGAGGTCGGAAAATTAATAGAGAACGGGGCTGTCAGGGAAGTAACATACCCTGAATGGCTCTCAAATGTCGTGATGGTGACAAAGGCGAATGGGAAGTGGCGCCTATGTGTGGACTTCACCGAGCTTAACAAAGCATGTCCAAAAGACTGCTACCCGTTGCCAAGGATTGATCTCCTCATTGATGCCACCGCAGGACATGAACTGCTCTCCTTCATGGATGCTTACTCTGGATACAACCAGATTAACATGTATCCCCCAGATCAAGAAAAGACGTCGTTCATCACCCCGAGAGGAACCTACTGCTTTCGGGTTGAAAAATGCAGGTGCAACCTACCAACGCCTGGTGAACAAAATGTTTCACTCCCAGATCGGGCGAACCATGGAGGTTTATGTGGACGACATGTTAGTGAAGAGCCTCGCTGCCAAAGATCACATCGACCATCTCCAAGAAACTTTCGATCTTCTCCGGCTTTACCGCATGAAGTTGAATCCTGAGAAGTGCGCCTTTGGCGTTGGGTCGGGAAAGTTCTTGGGCTTCATGGTCGACCAAAGGGAAATAGAGGCGAACCCCGATAAAATTAAAGCTATACTGGACATGAGGCCGCCCACTTCCACCAAGGAGCTGCAGCGCCTCAATGGAAGAGTTGCAGCACTTAACAGATTTGTTTCCAAGTCTGCAGACAAGTGCTTGCCTTTTTTCAAACTCCTCCGAAAAGCTTTTGAATAGGGACCCGAAGCTGAGGAAGCATTCCAGAAGCTTAAAGCCTATTTAGCCGCTCCTCCTCTTCTTTCACATGCTACACCCGGCGAGGTGTTATATTTGTATCTCTCCGCTTCCCCCTCAGCAGTCAGCTCTGTTCTCATTAGAAACCACGATGGAGTGCAAAAGTCCATCTATTATGTAAGCAGAGCATACCGAGGGGCAAAGTCCAGGTACTCTGATTTGGAAAAACTGGCGCTTGCCCTTATCTCAACGGCAAGGCGCCTACGACAGTACTTTCAGAGCCATACAATTGTCGTAATTACTGATCAGCCCCTGAAAAGAATAATGGGGAAGCCGGATGTATCTGGAAGACTGGTCAAATGGGCAGTAGAACTAGGTGAGTTCGATGTCCGGTACCAGCCAAGAGCAGCAATCAAAGCACAAGCCCTAGCCGACTTTGTAGCTGAATTCACATACGTTAAGGGGAAAACGAATGGGTCTACCAGTTTGTCACCATCAAGCCCCGGCGCGCAAGTCAATCTGCCACCCACGGAAGACATCTCTTGTGGCACACAGGGCTCCCAGCCTCGTCCAGATACAAAGACCACGGGCGCCCAACTCCCCCTGGGCACCCAAACCCTCTTTACCCCGGGCGCCCAAGACCCCCTGGGCGCCCAGCTTGTTCCTGGCGACCAGGGGGCCTCCTCCTCCTCAAGCATGGGCGCCCAGACCTCCTTTACCTCGGGCGGCCAAGGCCCCCCGGGTGCCCAGCCTATTACGGGCGCCCAGAGGGCCTCCCCCTCAGACCCGGGTGCCCAACCTGTTCCTAGCACCCAGGAGACCGCTTCACAGAGCGCCGAAGAGCCCCTGCGTGTCAACCCTCACCCAGGCGATCAGATTCCCGCCACAGCCACTTTGGAGACTATATGTTGATGGCTCGGCAACTCATGAAGGAAGTGGAGCTGGCTTCATCTTAATCAGCCCAGACGGTACGCCAATCAAGTACGCGGTGAAGCTCCACTTCATTGCCTCTAACAATGAAGCAGAGTATGAGGCCCTCCTTTCTGGTCTGAGATTGGCGATCGAAATGGACGCACAGTTCCTAACCACTTACAGTGATTCAAAACTGGTGGTAAATCAAGTAAATGGCGAGTTCGAAGCAAAAGAGGCAAGAATGCATGACTACCTCGCCATGGTGAAGAGATTGATCCCTCATTTCCAAAGCTTCCAGATCTGTCACATCCCTAGAGGGGCTAACATGGCTGCAGATGCACTCGCCAAGCTCGCCTCGTCACTAGAAGCCTCATCTGCCGAATCGACATTCATTAGGCACCAGTTAGTTCCGAGCAAGTTAGATGTGGCAGTTACAAACATCAACTGTGCAACGGATGAGTCAAACTGGATGACCCCCATAAGGGCGTACCTCCAAGAGGGTACAAAGCCGGATGATCCCCTTGAGGCGAAAAAACTCCGGATGAGAGCTACCAAGTACATTCTACTACAAGATACTCTCTACAAAAAAGGCTATTGCTTACCATTGCTGCGCTGCCTATCGCCTGAGGATGCTGACTACACCCTTCGTGAAATTCACGAAGGAATCTGCGGGAATCATTCTGGAGGACGCTCCCTGGCCCACAAATCACTCAGGCAAGGATTCTTTTGGCCTACCATGGTGAAGGACGCCAAAGAATTTGCCAGAAAGTGCGACAAGTGCCAATGCTTCGCCACTGTACCGAGGCAACCACCAGAGGAGCTAACACCAATTCTGAGCCCATGGCCTTTCTCCAAATAGGGGATTGATATTTTGGGCCCTCTTCCGTTGAGCAGAGGACAATGTAAGTTTGTAGTCATCGCCATTGACTACTTCACAAAATGGGCGGAGGTAGAACCCTTAGCAAAAATAACAGACTCAAAGGTAAAAGACTTCGTCTGGAAAAACCTAGTCTGTCGCTTTGGGATACCTCACGCTATTGTAAGTGACAATGGCAAGCAATTTGATAACAAACTCTTCAACAACTTCTGCTCTGACCTCCAGATAAAGTAGCCTCATTCCAGTCTGGCACACCCACAAGCAAATGGGCAAGCAGAAGTCATGGTGAGGACAGTCCTTCACAATCTAAAGACAAGGCTCGAAAGAGCAAAGGGTCTTTGGGTCGACGAGCTCCCAGGGGTGTTATGGGCATATCGAACTACACTGAGAACTGCTACCGGGGAAAGCCCTTTCTCTCTCGCATTTGGGACCGAGGCAGTCATCCCTGTCGAGATAGGGGTCCACTCCTTAAGAGTCCATCTCCATGACCCCTCCACCAACGAGGAAGAACTCCGCATCAACCTCGACTTGATAGAGGAGGCAAGGGAGATGGCTATGGTCCGCAACGCGGAGTACAAGCGGTGCATGGCAAAGTACTACAACTCGAGGGTGAAGCCTTGCTCTTTTCAGATGGGAGACTTAGTCCTAAAAAAGGTGATCCTCGCCACAAAGGACTCTCGCGAAGGAAAACTAGGACCAAACTGGGAAGGGCCGTACCTCATCACAGAAGTAGTAAGGCCAGGCACCTACAGAATCCAAAATTCTGACGGAAAAGTCTTACTCCATCCATGGAACGCGAAACACTTGAAGAGGGTACTATCAGTAGCATTCTATGGGAACCAGAGTAGTGAATATGTGGGGCTTAAGTTGATTTTTTCTATTTTCAATTGACATTGTTCAAGCAATGAGTAATGGAGGAATAAAACATTCTGCATTTTGTGGAAAAAATACTCTTGCATACATTCAAACAGTTAGGCCATCAACTGCCTTTCTAAAAAGAAAAAGAAAAAGGCAACAGTTAAAGCACCCTAACACTAATCACTCTCATCGCTATCTCCACCATCCTCGCCATCGTCCTCTAAATCGTCCTCAACATCGTCAGAACTCCCACTACCATCATCAGGCGTCTCAGTCGCCACGAAGCCTGAGAAATAAATATCTGGAAAGGCAATAGAGATCTTCCCTCGGAGCTCCTCATAGCCGTCAATAAAGGCATCAGCGATACCATCCTCTAGGTCCTGCTCAGCCTGAGAAGCTCTCTCATGTGTCGCTTTCATCTCTGTCTCCAAGGCTGCCTCTCTGATCGAAGCCCTCTCGCGGGCCTTCACAAGCTCAGCCTCACTGAGCGAAGCCCTCTCGTGGGCCTTCAGAAGCTCACCCTCACTGAGCAAGACCCTCTCGCGGGCCTTCACAAGCTCAGCCTCTACCTCGATCGTCCTCTTCTGGGCTGCTAAAAGCTCGGTCTCAAACCTGGTCGCTCTCTCGCAAGCCGCCGTAAGATCAATTGGGAAGCCCTTCAAGGTCAGAAATCCTTCCTTGAGCAGCAAAGAGCTCCTTCCGTATACTCTCTTTTTCTTATTTCAGCCGACTAAGAGATTGGGCCCTGGAAAACAAGACGACCGATGCAGTGGAAGCCTGAAACAATAAGAGACAAAGAAAATGAGAAAGCATACATAAAATGAAGGTATGGAGAAGGGGAACGGTGAACCTTTACCTGAACCAAACCTTCTAGGAATGAATCTATAACTTCCTCTGAGCCCAAAGAATTAACCTATGCAACCTGAGGACTCGACACAAATCTCCAGAGCCTTTCCCGGATCGTCGATGAATTACCAGGCATGGGACCAGGCCGAGTCAGTGTCCCCGTTGAAGTTCCCGAAGGTGGGGGACATGAACTAGGGGGAGAAGGTGTAGCTGGAGAATAACGGTCCTGAGTAGCAGGCGTGGCCATAGGAGTCGCCGGTCGAAGAGACGCTACTGGTGGCCCCGCTGAAGAAGTAGATAGGAGAGAGCTCGCCTTGAAAGTCAATGGAGGAGGATTCCCTTTTGAGTCATCTACCCTCGCTATCTTGGAAGGAGGGGTATTTCTCCTAGAAAGGCGAGCTTCAATCGCCTCTCTGCTTACCACTGCAGAATCACAAATATTGCTTAGATAAAAAAACAAAAAAAGAAGTTTGTGGCTAAAGCAAAAGGAAGTACCTTTTCTCTTGGAAGAAGAAGTGCCTGGAGAGGGTCCACCAGTCCTACCACTCTCTTTGGAGAGGAGATCGCCAAAATCTTTATTAGGATGATCTTTTATAGCCTGCAGTTTCTGCTCCTGATCCGCAGAAAGCACGGGGGACTCTACAAAAAAAAAACAAAAAAGGAAGAAATGAGCATGTGGATGCATAAAAATGACAGGAAAGAGCAGTCGGTGAATACCTAATCTTTTGGCGTCAGCCCATCGTATGGGCACCAATGTTCGGTCTGTCTCAGAGGCCCACTCTCCGCCAATGAAGAAGAAGCGTAATTTCCAACTGTGGCAATTGGAACGTAGGCCTGTGATCAGCTTGCCACCCCTGGGGGTAAGATAGTACCATCCCCTATAAGGGGCTGGAGACTCGGTTAAGCTATAAGCGGCATGGAACTCTACAGGGGAAGCCTCCTCCCTATGTATCTGCCTCCATAATGCGAGAAAGCCGATGAGAACTCTCCACCCATTGGGTACTAACCGCCCCGGCGTCAGTGAGAAATAGTGGAGAATGCGGCAAACGGCTGAAGACAAGGGGAATCTCAGTCCTGCTTCAAGCATCTCCTCGTAGATGGCGATATCACCAGATGAGCCATCACAATCCGGCTCATCCTTTTCAGCCCGCCGACACATAACAGTGGGAGGAATGCTATAAGATACTGCGATCTTGAAAATGTCGTTATCAGTGTTGAGTAGGCTATAGATGGTACTCACTTTGGATCCATCGTCGTCAACAACGACCTTCCCTTGATACCTTTTCCGGCGAGGACGCAACGCATCCCGCGCTATTGAAGCGACTGCCACCTTTTTCCGCAATGCCGAGACCAAGGTGACGCCCAAGCCAGAACCACCCTCGCCCGCTGCCTGGCGGGCGCCTACTCCTAGGACTCCAGCAGGGGTGCCAGCAGCGTGGCGGGCGGCCCCTCTCCTAGAACCAGATCTGCTCTCGCCGCCCACAGCGTCGCCCTGCGTAACCTCACCCAGCGCGTCGCCCGGCGAAGCCTCGCCCTACCCAGCCTCACCGTCACCCAGCGCAGCGTCGCCCTTGCCCTGCGCGGCATCATCCTGCGCAACCTCGCCCAGCGCAGGGGCGCCCATCGCAGGCCTGCCTCCCTCGCCCGGCATAGGGGCGCCCATCGCCCGCCTTGCGCCCTCGTCCAGCACAGGGGCGCCCGTCGCCGGTCTGCCTCCCTCGCCCAGCGCAGGGGCTCCCATCGCCCGCCCTGCTTCCTCGCCCAGCGCAGTCGGCGGACTGCCCTCCTCGCCCAGCAGCGCAGGGGCACCCGCAGCCTGGCGGGCGCCCACCGCGGAACCCTCGTCCTCGCCCATCGCGGGATCGCCGGAGGAGACAGCGCGCCTGCAGGGGCACCTGCGGCTTGACGGACGCCCAGCGCAGATCCACGTCCGACCGCCGACTGGCGAGTGTCCAGGCCGGAGCCACTCGCGCCTACCCTGCCGCCTGTCACCATCTCCTTTTCTCCCAATGGTTTTTCTGCAGAGGCTAGTTTCTTTTTTTTGAAGAAATAATGCTCTAGGCTTGATTTTATAGCCTGAGTTTTCAAAGAAGAGTAGCCCAAGCCGGGAGGACTCTCCAAGATACATATCTACAGGAACTAACAGAGTTAAAACCAGAAAAAAGAAAGATTTTGTAGGGATAAGAGATTGGAATTTACCAATGCCCCCTTTCAAAAAATTATTTGAACACGGGGCATTGAGGGGCAAATGACGAGTCAGGCCCAAGTGACCCGGATCATGTGGTGAGTCGGGTCCAAGTGATCCGATCCAAACCCAAGTGACCCATTCCAGGATGATAGGTCAGGCCAAAGAACTCGATCCGTCAGTTCCGTTGAGATCCAATTCCATCCGCTGAAGCCCAGGTGCAAGCCCACGAAGAGACCAAGTCAGGGCAGCCACGTTGCTTCGGAAGCAGTTTCGCTCCTACTAGGTCCTGCGGAGAAATACCTCACCTGTCTTGTCCAGCGCGAGGGCAGTTCCTCACCTGCTTCGTCCAGCGCGAGGGCAGTTTGAGGGTTCCAAGGGCGAACATTGCAAAGGAGCGTCCCCGTCTGTTAGGGTAGACTATAAATCAAGAGCCCCACCAGCACTTGGAAAAAGGAAGATTTTCCTATTCACTTCTACTCTTGTATTCCTCTAGTTTATAACCCGAAATCATTGAGGAAGTAAAACACCACAGGCAATCTCTGCCTTTCTGCAGTGGACGTAGGTCATTTTGACCGAACCACTATAATCCTTTCTATCTCTTCTTTAACTATTGTATTTAAGCATTTATTACTTGACCGGTGTTGTCGGAAACCTATTTTGACATCATCATTTATCATAGGTAGATATTGAACATATTGGGAATCGAGTATTGTTCTTGGGACGATGGTGTTCTATATCATTCTATGCAACTAAACTAGAGTGTAGAGAGAATCATATATACTTTACAGAGCCTCTATATAGCAGCACTGCATGGCTGGTTTTCAACATGAATGATGGAAGCATTAAGTCTGCTATGAATTCCTACAACTCAGTTTTACATGGGGAATGTGTATCGATGACCGCCTGTCACGACCCGAGCCCGAGATTGGATTACAGTTGGAAAATCCCAAGGCGTGACCACACGCACTCCCATGAACTCCGAATTTAACTGAAGTTAAATTGAAATCCACAAGGGATATACATACTTCAAGCAAGTGAGATATTCAAATCACACCTATCATAAACATAACAATGCGAAGACATATACAAATATGATATCATACCTAAAAAAGTACATACTACTATTCGATGATATACAAATGTACACATTTACAAATCTACAATGTGCTTTACACAAATGTAAAGTACTCAATTTACTAACTGATGAGTCAGGCCCAAGTGGTCCAGTCCATGACGAGCCAGGGCCTAAATCTGTGAATATCCATTTAGTCCGTTGAGGTCCGGGCCCAAATTTACGAAGTCTGGCCACGTCAAGGCAACCCAAGTCGCTTCGAAAGAGTCGTTAACCCGCTTTTACCAAGTCCTGCGGAGAATATCTCACCTGCCTCGTCCATCGAGGGTAGTTCGAAGACTCCATCAAAGTAGAGCGAACGTTGCTGTAAAGTTGTCCCCATCTGTTAGGGGAAGACTATAAATAGAAGAGCTCCACCAGCACTTGAGGGGCAAAAAATATTTTTCCCTTCTACACACTTTCTTTTATTCTCCTACCCTGTAATCTCTGCACACTCGAGATATAAAACATCCGACGACCTCTGCCCTTCTGAAGTGGACGTAGGTCACACTGACCGAACCACTATAATCTCTCTCTCCTCTTTAATTACTGCATTCATCATTTATTACTTGACCGGTGGTGTCCGAAACTAATTTAGGCCGGGCGTCGCACTGCTGCCCCCCACGCCCGCTGCCGCGACCTGGGCGATGCCCTCCACCGGGCGTCGCGCTACTGCCCCCTCGCAAGCGGCGCCCGCCTCAGTCCCCTCGCCTGCTGCGCAGGCAGGCGGGCTGCAGCGCATGCTGTCCTTTTGCCTGCTGCCACAGCCAGGCGGACTGCGGCACCCGCTGCTGTCTCTTCTCTCACGCTGGCGACTTGGGGGATCTTCTCCACTTAGGTGCTCCATAACCTTGAAAACTCCAACTTTTTTCCTAATCCTTTGGAATGCGTAGGGTTTTCAAAGAATGAGTTTTATAGCCTAGGGTTTCAAGATAAGAGCCCCAAACTACAGGACTCTTCCAAAAAACACATCTGAGTAGAAAAAGGAAAGACTGCTAGAAATTGTTGGGAGGGAGGAGAGACCTAGATATTCAAAATGCCCCTCTTTCAAAGCTTCTTTGGGCGCGGGGCATTGAGGGGCAAATGATGAGTCAGGCCCAAGTGGTCCAGTCCATGACGAGCCAGGGCCTAAATATGTGAAGATCCGTTTAGTCCGTTGAGGTCCGGGCCCAAATTTACGAAGTCTGGCCACGTCAAGGCAACCCAAGTCGCTTCGAAAAGAGTCGTTAACCCGCTTTTACCAAGTCCTATGGAGAATATCTCACCTGCCTCGTCCATCGAGGGTAGTTCGAAGACTCCATCAAAGTGGAGCGAACGTTGCTGTAAAGTCGACCCATCTGTTCGAGGAAGTCTATAAATAGAAGAGCTCCACCAGCACTTGAGGGGCAAGAAATATTTTTCCCTTCTACACACTTTCTTTTATTCTCCTACCCTGTAATCTCTGCATACTCGAGATATAAAACATCCGGCGACCTCTGCCCTTTTGAAGTGGATGTAGGTCACACTGACCGAACCGCTATAATCTCTCTCTCCTCTTTAATTACTACATTCATCATTTATTACTTGACCGGTGGTGTCTGAAACTAATTTAGGCATCATCACTAACCATGTCATCCATTTGCATATTTAAAATACAATGCAGGTGACAAACACTTAAAGTTCTCAAAAATCACTTTCAAAAGATTTCTACTTCTCTCGCACTCAGATATCAAAATCAAATGATAGCCCGGCCGTTCCACTCAACTAATCATTCCAAAGGAACTAGAGCGGTCTACTCCATTGGCACTGAGGCTTCTACAGGACTGTTATTGGCAACTAGGCCTGCAACACCATCAATAACACTAATGAATATGACAATTCAGTAATGTATAGACAAATCTATGAGTTCGTACAACTCAGTTTTACATGGGGAATGTGTATCGATGACTGGCCCAACTTTGATTACTCTTAATTTTGTCTGATATGAAAATGTAAGGGCTTCTTGCCAAGACTAGCTATTTGAATTAAACTCAATACGTTCTTATAAATCTCATGAGTGCTGACCATTTGGATCCATGTCAAGAATGATTTGGATGGCGATATTTGTGGATGGTGCTTGATCAAAAATTGTTCGATCGGTCATCTCATTTAATCTAGCTATTTGGTTGAAATTCATACAAAGACAACTATATAAGTCACTTGCATGTAATTCATATATTATTGGCTAAGTGGCTTAGTTAATTTTAGAGTGTTGGTTATAATGCCGTTGTTACATTAATCCATTAGAATTTATAGCATTAATAAACTAACAAATCTCTTTTCATGTTTCCTAAAAATCTTCGCATCATTTTTTTCCTAAAAAGGCATATTTTTCATTAAAAGTTAAGGCATGTAACAAACTTAGAACAGAAATCCCCAAACAAACTTAGAACAGAAACCCACTACAACCCCAAAAGGAAAAAGGAGAAAAAACTAACCAGGCAAATGGAAAAAAAGAAATTACAACCAACAATCCATACAAATCTCAGAGATCAATCATCCAAATCATGGCGAATAAGCATCTTGCCAGGGATAAAACAAAGATAGGAGTCGCTGAAGGCATGCGCCACCTGGTAGTCCCTGATACTTTGAAACTGCCAATCACTGTTTCTTACGCTCCTCAAATTCTTGCCATAATCCAATATATTACATCTAGCGACCATGAGGGATAAGAAGGCGTCCCATGAATCGTCAAGTTCTACCAAGTCAGGACCATAAAATGCATACGGAATTACGGATGCGAATACATTTCATAGAGATCTACATATTTTATCTCACCATCTTCAATGAGTTGGCCCGTCAAGTTTCATAAAAGCTAGCAACAAAGGCCATTATTAAGCCCGAGCCCTAAAAATACAAATAAGCTTGGGCCTGCACTAATAGAAAAAATATTAGTAGTTACATCAAATCTCAATCCCTTGAATGGTTAGGGAAAGAAACTAAACTTATTTAAACTTTGTAGCAAGTTTAACTAAGAAATTATATTAAATTTTACTAAATAAAATTTATTTGAAACAAAATAAAAAATAATTTGAAACTTGCTAAGAATACATTTTTATTTGTTTTTGAAGAAATTGTAAGGATGATTTTATGGAAAAAAATCCTTAGATGGCACGTGCATGAAAAAGAACCTTATAGTATCTACTGCACAAAAAAGGCCCTCTTACTAATTTAAACCTCCTTTTTTTTACCTTTTAGATTGAGTTGCGTTATCGTCGCTCATTTCAGTTAAACAATGATATCTTCTTCTTCTTCTTGTTGAGGAGCGGGCTTCGCCCAAAGGGTAATAATGAAAAGTATTTATGCCGCCTCTACTAACGCCTCTAGGTTTTACTAGGAGTCGTTAGCTATAAAAATTTAATATGGGTTAGACGAGAAATGGAGTGGAGAGAGATGGATAGAGGGGAGGGAGAAAGGGAAAAAGAAGAGGAAGAAGAAGACATGAGTGGCAATATCGTTGATCAACTGAAATGAGCAATGATATCGTATTGCTCAATCTAAAAAAGAAGTTAAAATTGGCGGGAGGACCTTTTTTGTACACTAGAAACTATGAGGTCCTTTTTCGTGAACGGTATAAGGGATTTTTTTCCTTTAAAACCATCAAATGTAAAAGTTTTAGAATATCATATTGATAAAAGGAAAAGCTACAATTTGATAAAATGAAAACTAAATTTAAAAAATAAATAAATATATTATAGAAGAGATAAATCTAGAACCTAACTAAGAATCCAAGCTAGATAAGGAAAAAGACCTAACTATAGTGTTTTATAATGCATAAACTGAAAAAAATTTGAGTACGAAGGTAATTGAAAGGTAAGATACAGTACTGAATGAAGAAGAAAGCCCTTAAAAGTATAATTAGAATTTATATCAAAATGAAATAAAGATATTAAGAAAAAATGGGTTTAAAGATTGTAGAAGGTGCCATTACCTAAAGAAATAAATAAATTGAAAGAAAATTTGCAGAATAAAACATGAAAGTGGAACCACACCACAAGCCTTTCAGTTTGAACTTTGATGGAAGATGCTAAAAGAAGAATAGAATATTTAAAAACAAAAAGGGAAAGTTGATTAAAAGAATACGAAAGTTTAAGAAAAAGTAACATTTCTAGCGAAAGAAGCCTGGGCTCTAAAAGTGGTTTTTGAGATTCGGATAGTCTTTGAGGCTTCAAAATGGGTTTCTTTTTTTTGTAGCTCATCAGAATTAAAAACTACTTTCTTATCTCTATTTATTATAAAATTTCCATCACTCCAGGTGGGACCCACAGTTCTAGACATGGGACAATCTGGTTGTTCATTCTAAAGCCTCTAAGTCCATCCCAAGATCATCAAGAAGCATGTGAAGAACATTGCCTAAAAATTTCAAAGCAAACGGTTCTAATACAAGGGATAAATAGAGAAAATGAGCCTAGGGTCGCAGGTCCACAAACCCTATGACCCCCCGCCAGAATCAAGGGTGTCTGTGATTGTCGTGACCCCGGACCAGGTTATAAGCCTAATCCGGGATCTCACTGCGACTAATGATGCCGTGCCACGTGCATCTCTTTGGTTGGCTAATCCGTACACAGAATTAAGAAAGCATTTCATCTGTGTACGTGATTTCCCACAGGATTCCGCGGTGAGGATTTCCATACCGGTCATCTCACATTGTATCAAGTACATATTCGGGATTGCGGAAGCGTGTAGCAAATCATATTCATACCATTTCATTTCATAAACAATACTGATTTCATAAATATAGACGACATCGTGTCAAAGTGAGCAATGATCATAATGGCATTTCCTAAAAGTATAATGTTAATGTTTATACAAAAGATCAGTTAGTTAAATTGCCCCAGAAATAATGGCCAACAAAGGCCAGTACAACCAAAAGAATAACTCCCCAAAAGATGTTAAACAAAAACCCCAAAATGTGTCGCATCTCTAAGCGTGATCGGATGTCTACATGACATCATCAGCTTGCCACTCGATCACACGCTGCGGTTCACCAATTGCCTCCTCAGGCTCCTCCTCATAGGCAATGGGATTTGGACCTGAGTATCAAAGAGTGGGTTAGACACGACGGTCTGGCAGGTGGGTGAAAAGATATGATAATAATTTATTAAAAACAATGATACCTTCGAAAGTATTAAAACCTGTATAAACAATGAGTTTCATAAAGAAAATGCATCATTTATTAGAAAATACATGAGTTGTATAAAACAAGTAAAGGTACCAAGAATCAGGAACAAGCAAGATGGCAACCACACGAAGCTAAATCCTCTCACACTAAAGTGATGAGACCTATAAGGGCATTGACCTCAGTCACACGAGGTGAGGAGAGTCAACGATCATATATAAATATATGTAACAGGACAAGGCCACGGTAGCGAACCGGGTAGCAGGACAGGACAAGATTCAGGCTGCAGCTGGCAGGACAAGAGGGGGATCTCCAAGCCAGTGGATCAAACCGACAATATACATCCAAGCTTAGTGGTGCCGACTCATAGGTCATGTGTAAGAAAACAAAACAAGTACATGTATGAACGGGACAGGATGCTCGTAAGCATAACAGTTCATTTGCATCGGGTCAGGTACAAGCGGGTTAGCAAAATGCTAAAAACATGAATTTCATTACTTTCGGGGCAAGTCTTGTCATGTTACATGAAGTTCGAAGTCCAAGAGTAAAAGTTCGAGTAAAATCAAATACAAGTGGGTTCCTATACATTTTCGGGCTAAGCATTGAGGTTTCAATATTTGGATCAGTGTGAATAGGGTCTCGTATGTCGGTCATGATATAAATTGGTACTATTTGAGAATTAGAGACACTCTGGATCCTTTATACACATTGACAAGTCTAGAAATCCTCAACGAATTCCATAATGGGATTTCTCCTTCCTTCGGACTCCATACAACGCCTTACAAGTCCTTTTATTGCATTGAGGCTCCAAACAATACATCCCCAAGCCTTAAAAAAATGTTTCAAGTCTTCAAGTATTGACCCAGGCCTGACAGACAGTTCGCTCGAGCGGACTGGAAAGTTCGCTAGAGCAGACTGCTCTCTGTCTGGGGTTCGCTCGAGCGGACCTATCCGGATCAGGTCCGCTCGAGCGAACTGTCCAGAAACCTATTTTCTGGGTGTAGTTCGGCTCTTCTTCTTCTCCTCCTTGCATACACTTTTGAGCACCCATTTAACATACATTTGAGGACCTCTAAACCTCCTTTAAAACCTCATCTAATCCTCCATTCAACCCCATCCATTCCATCTCATTTCATCATAAAAAGCACATGAAAATCCATACATTGAGTAAATCAAAACTAAATACAATCAATGACATTTTCAAGAAAGTAATAAGCCGGAAAAACACTTAAACAAGTGCATTTCAAAGTCAATAAAAGATATAGCATGAAACAAGGTTTAAGCAATTCAAACCATTAATGAAAAATCAAGAATATGCATAAATTTGATTTAGCATCAAGACAATCATTTCATCCACTTGCCTTAGGTCCAATGCTAAGAAAATCAAGCCTTCTAATCACTTATCCAAGCTATAAGCACCAAATCTACACAAAAACCCTAAACCATATAAGAGAAACCCTATAATCATCAATATCAAGAAATAGAAAGAGGGAACTTGCAAGAATCAAGATAAAGCCCCTCTTAGGCTAAACAAATATAAATCTAAGAGATTAGAGAGTTTACTCACTTGTAGAATCCTCAAATAACAAGGGTTAGCTCAATGGAAGTTCTAAGAAGCTTGGTTTTCTTCAAAAATGGTGTCCATGGAATGCTCTCGAGATGAAGAAGATGATTATGGAGTCCATCCTTGATTTAGCAAAAGTTTGGTGGTGGATTGGAGATGGGGAAGTAAGGAAAACAAGAGGAAACCCTAGGGCAGCTGTAGCTTCTTCTTCTTCAATGGGAAATAAGCAAGAAAGGGAAAAAAATGAAGAGGAAGCTCTTCTTTTATAGCAAATGGGAGTGGGGTCCACAACTTAAAGTTCTTGTAGGGCTAAAAACATGGTTTTCGGGACCTCAAATGATTTCGACGAAGAAGGCAAAATTGATCGGCGAAATTTCTAGTTTCCAAAAAGTATATGTTTTACAGGTTTTGGTAACATTGGAAATTGTATCCAGATTTTGGATAAAAAGACGATTTTGCCCTCAAATTGAGAAAAGTCAGGTTTCGAGGTCTCGAATGGGGACGGGGTCAACATGAAAGTTGTAGAGATCGACGAGATGAGTCAAAACGGGATTAAAAGTATAATTTTAGGAATCTCGAACAATCCCCCAAGCTCACGCAATGTCACCAATTAAAAGAAACCCCCAAAGGGTCCCATTAAATCAAAAAGACTCAAAATTCCCCAAAGCTATTTAAAAAGTTATTCTAATTTTAAACTTAACTAAAATCCACTAAATAAACTCAGAGCTAAAATATAACTTAATTAACACTAATCGAGGTCTCTCGGGTCGGGGTCTTACAGTGATCCCCTTGGAAGAAAGCCTAGGTCCAGCGACCCCCTTGGTAGTGAAGTCCAATTTTGCGACCCTTTCGGTATTTTATAACCTACCATTTTTCACTTTAAATGGGTCTCACAAGCTACCAAATCATCATGATGTGTGTCTTAATCAATGAGCAACACGTGGCACTTAGATTTGATCTGATTAAATATTCAGGATTTCAAAACTGAAGTGACACGTGTCACCAATCAAAAGTTGACATGTGGCACCCACTTGGATCACTCTCCTAACTACTACCCTCAACCTTAGGTGGTAGTCGGCTCTCTCGAAAAAAAAAAAACCCAAACCGGCCCCTCCCCACCCCAATCTGGGGTTTATGCACTTTTCATCCTTTTAGAGAGAGATGATGAAGAAGAAGAAGAAGAAGAAGAAGAAGAAGAAGAAGCAAACTAGTATTATGAGAAGTGGGTATCTGAGATCTTGATCTCACTCAATATTTGGAATGGAGGACACTTTTTATCACGCCAAAACACCAAGAATGTTGAGACCCTCATCCAAGACACCCCGGCACATTATACATTAGCACTTATATAAGTTAATCTAGACCATTCAGATTTGGGCATAAATTAGGCTATAATTATTTGAAAATGATCATAAAGTGGTTTATTTAATGTTGTAGCTGGGACTCATCCAAATAGGTTTGTCATCCAGTCTACATGGTCCATCCATACCTTCAGGAGTATATGAAACAACTTCTACCATTAGGTTCCTTTAGCATGGCCCAATAGGCATTTAACTTTATAAGTTCTTATCCACTAAATCTTTAATTTTTGAGTTGATGTGCTTTATTACTTGCATATTGACCCATCTTTTTGCATTTGACTTTTAAAATTCTTAAAATCATCATGTGGCCAACTTTTTTTTATTTATGCCTTGTGATGATGCCAAAAATAAGAATTCGGACACCACCGGCCAGATAATTAATGCTATGCAATAAATGAAGAGAGATGAGAGATTTATAGTGGTTCGGTCAAGAGTGACCTACGTCCACTTCAAAAGGGTGATCTTTGATTAATGTCGAGGGTTACAGATATGAGAAAGTAGAGAAAAACCATCCTCTCTCAAGTGATGAGAGGGCTCTATTTATAACTCTTCCCCACCAGGTGGGGATGCAATCGGTTTCAACGTCTCTTTGGAGCGTCAGACGTGTCCTTGAGGATCGAGCCAGGTGGAAGGCAGGTGAGATCCTCTCCGTGAGACTTGTTAAAAGCAGGTTAGGGGAGGACTTCGTCACGATGACTTGGAGCCTGAGGTGACGAGGCTTCGTTTAACGAAACCCGGATCTCAACGGAGCTATTCCGGCCTGACCCAGATCCCAGACGGACCGGGTCACTTGGACCTGACTCGCTACCGCGATCCGGATGGGCTTGACTCA